>OZ023264.1:124207061-124382061 GCA_964006375.1 Tillus elongatus
GGGGGGTCCAGGAAGACGAAGACCCCCTGCGCCGCAGACGATTTTTTTTAATTTTAAAGGTCACGCGTTCTCCTGGCACTTCAGTATTTAAATGAAAAATCCATTTTTATAAAAATATAGACTTTCACAAGGAATAATGTCCAGGAATATTCGATGAGAGGACACTGTACACATACTGTACACGCACGCATACGGTAATATAATACGGCGCGCAGTACCTATGAAAATCTGTTTATAGAGGGAAGAGCTACAAACATTATTTTTTTCAAATTCAAGGCCCTTATTTTTTACACCTTGAAATTTTATATCTAATATTTTATTATTTTGAAATTATTCTTTTAGAGGTGATAATAAACAAATCAATTCCACTTACCAAAAAGACACATGAAAAATCCAGCTTTTAAAAGTCTCTAAATGTGACACATACCAGATTATTTAACGGCAACATAGTAAAAATAAAAATACGCCTCTGACGACCCGACTCAATCTAAATAAACGACGGACACTAAGCTTTGAAGCAGGCTCAGAACTCTGCATCACTTTTGTGACTAATAAACACCAACCTACCAGTGCGTGTGCCGTTGCCACGGCAACCGTCTCACGCAAGCGTCCCGAAACAGATGCTGAATTTGTATACGAACGAATCTGGCTCAGTCAGTCTGCAGTTCTCAACGCTCTAGATTAGTCTATGGCCTGCAATACGTAAACGCTGCGTGCTGGGGCATGTATACATTCAATTCGGTGATCAGGGGAGGGCTTGCAAATTATATCGTACCATAAATTACTATAAAAATACATTATAAACTGCGGCGCGACGTAAGAAGACATTTTTATGTGGTTGTACCAAATGAATTTGAGAGAATTAAAAAAAATTAAAATTATGGTGGATTTTTAATAAAAAAGTTTAGCTTAACCGAAAAATACAGGTGAAGCAGCGCTTCACCTGCGTCATCGGACGAGCCGCCACTGACTGGTCGTTTTTTTGTCTGAACGTATGATGCAAATGATTTGTAATGTAACTTAGAGTGGCCGTTTCCTTCCTGTGGACATCGAATTCAAGAGAGTCATAATTTTTAATAACTAGTACATCTATAAAAGAAAGTTTACTGGTTTATTTATTTAGCGTATGGGGTTACAGTACGATACACGTGATAGAAATATACAAAATATACAAAATATACAAAACATACAAAATACAAAACACATATAAACAGAGAAATTTCAAATATATAAGGACAAACATTTACAAAGTTTACTGGTTAAAATTGCTTTATGAACGTTCTGCCAAATGTGCAAGTTCCAGAGGAGATTTTGTTAAATAAAGATTTCTCTGAAAAAAATTATTACTTTTTTTATTGTAGACCAAGTACTTTTCAATATCTCTTCGTTAAAATTTTCTTATCATAGCTTCGATTTCATATAAATTACATATCTTCGAGTATTTATTTAATTTTTCGCCATTGCTTATTAGCTTTTACTTAAAAAATACAAATTATTTTATCAAATCCCTCGCTTGAGTGCACCATGCACTGTTGGGAATGTTAAAGATCCCTACACTTGTTACAGAAAGAGAGGGGATCGGCGAAATTTCTAGGGATAGTGAGGTGAAACTGCTCCCTAGCGTCGGTGATTGGTCATATTCGCGGAAAAAGACGGACGTTAAAGAAAAAAAGTATTTTTATTAAATTCTATGGAAACACTTTTCAACATCTTCAAATTTTAATAGAGAATCCTCAAGGTTACTGCAAATAGTTAAAAACTAGATACGATGTCGACCAAAATCATTAAATTAACATAAAGGAAATAACATTTTCTCAATGATAAATCGACCATAATTCCTTACCTCCTAATTAGTTAGTACTGAACTAAAATCACATAAAAATTCAACACTTAGACTTAATTAATTCTAACTGCCTGAAGTACCGCTATAATTTGTGTGTATGACTTACATTTTGACGACGATGGCGTCTTTTCACATTTGCGGTTATTTTACGCAATAAAGGATTAACGGTAATAACTTGTTTTGATAATATTTAAATTTATTTCACCTACGTCACCAAGTATCTAAATAAAATGTTTCCAAAAAATATTTTTACTCAGATAAACAAAATGAATACTGACACACAAACTTTTATTGTCATAACTTTATTATTTTCGGAGATACAAAAAATTTTCGAAAGAAAATACAAAGTTTAACCGAAAATACTGGTCCGATTTTCCTGGCTAACAAACTTATCCAAACCACTTGCAAAAGGAAAGCACCCGCAAAGAATAACACGCGATTGGTTATTAATTTTTAGTGAATTTTCATTAAGAAAACTCACTAATCGAGAGGTATCGATGGTAAGATTTTTGAAAACTTTCTTCAAATGAGTGCGAATTAGGGCCCATAGAACCCACATCCATGGTCAGTTGAAAAGTTTATATATATATATATATATATATATATATATATATATATATATATATATATATATATATATATATATATATATATATATGTATGTATGTATGTATCCAACCGATAACTCAAAAAATACTTCACCAACCGAAACCAAATTTGGTAATTCCCTTCATTTTGTTAATAACTTGGATGTGTTCGTTAGACAGTTTTGACACTCAAATACTTTTAGAAAAAAATGCGTAAAACTCTTTGAAAATGCAATATCTTTTAAATGACTAGAAGTATGAAACTAAAACCTTACACGCACGTAGATATCGTACAAGTGGTCCTATCTACCAAATTTGAACTTAATCGGTTCAGTAAAATTTGAGTTATAACTAAATGAAAAATAAACAATTTATGATATGACCTGAAATTACCTCTGAATGGGTGCCCATAATGTTAGACAAGGTCAGGCAAATATATTAGGGTTACACGCCTGGAAACAAATGCTTCAAATCAAACTTCAAACGAAAAAGCTACAAAATATGTCACAATAAACAATCAGCGGGCTTGCCATTTGCCGAAACTGTCATCTGAATCTGAAGATAAAAGGAAATGTGAGCGGAAAGTTAAAAAAAAAAACATCTTAGTTAGACGTCTATAAGCTGCCTTTTATCCCATTTTGCAGCTATACTTCCTTAAAATTCTGTTTATCGCGCCTAGAACACCTAATTTTCACCGCAACTTCCTTGCCGGTTGTTCCCAAAAAAACTTTTCTTGTTTACATTGTTCTTGTTTATGAATTGAGGGTGGTTGTAGGCATGCAGAATGGGAAGGGGTGCCCCTGCGACAAAGCAGCGAACCAAGATCTTCAATTTGTGTTTAAATTTTGAATATTTTATTTACACAAGGTTCGATTCGCCTTCTAATTCTGAGTTTACTCAACGTAAGTTATATGAACTTATCTATTACAGTTTTTGACATATGTCAATTTTTCTGAAAAAAAAAATTACTCCCGTAGTACCTACATTACGAACAAATTTGTATCTCGCAAACAGTTTAAGATTAGGAAACCAAATTTATGAAGCAGTTAACTGGAAGTACAGGCTAACTCCTGATTTTCCACCGATGATACCATTTTGTACCATATGGGCGTAGGCGATTTTCAAATGTCGCACTCAAAAATTGTTAAATACTTAATTTTTCAAATGGTACCTACTATTTTTTTTGGACAATTCGAAAGAAAATTGAATATTATCGTGAGTTACTTGGACAATTTTTGAGTGCGACATTTGAAAATCGCCTACGCCCATATGGTACAGAATGGGATCATCCGTGGGACACCAGGAGTTAGCCTGCACTTCCAGCTAACTGCTTTACAAATTTAGTTTCCCTATCTTAAACTGTTTGCGAGTTTTGTTCGTAAAATAGGTACTACGGCGGTACGTTTCTTCAGAAAAATTGACATATGCCTAAAACTGTAATAGATAACTTGATAAGCTACGTTGCCTAAACTCAGAATTCGAAGGCGAATCGAACCCTGTGAAAAAAATGTAGATTTCTATTTAAAATAGGAAAGTTGGTACCGACTTTTGGCACATCCTGTATAATAATCCAACTGCAAGTTGAAAAACTTCTAATGCACAGCCTACATAAAACACCCTATATACATACACATACACACACCGATAACTCGATAAATAATGGGCCGATTTTGATGAAATTTGGCAGGTACCGTCTTTTTCTAAGTAGCTTGCATAAGGTCGTTAGCCAGGAAAATCCCAGTTTTCCGGTAAAATTTTAGGTGTTCTTTCGGAAAATTTTTGTGTCTCCGGAAACAAGAAAGCTATTCCAACGAAATTTGGGAAGCGGATTACTATTATTAAAGTTATACTAGGTACCAAATTTTATATCTCTCTAAGCTGAAAGAAAAAAAAAAGTTATAAGCATTTAATGAAAACAATGTTTGGTGCCGCTGAAAGTCGGTCACATGAGGACACAAGAACAAAATATGTTTATGTTAAGCAAGCTCTATTAAATATTACAGACAAATATTATTTTTTGTTGGCGCATATATAATTTTCGTAAAAAATTGCTCAGATCATTTGTATGAAAATTCACTATCATAACGCACTTGCTGCGTGCAGTTTTTTCATACCTATTTTACCCGTTTGTTGATTCTTTTTTTTTAAGAATTGTTGTTACTGATACCTCGGCCACAAAATATCTTTTGAATGAAATAACTCATGGTATGATAAGTATGCGAATGCATTGTGTGTGATTGTCTCATTATTGTTCTCATAACTTATACTATATAGAAACCAGCCAAGTATTGCTGAAGTTCTGATGAAATAACATCCACTTTCATTCATGTAAATCAGCGTAACAAAATATGGTAGTGTTGTATCATGGAATTCGTCACATTCCTAAAGAATATTACTAAGTAGCTCATTGTATTTTCACATTTTAGATTGACGCAATTTTGTCTAACAGAGGTAGAATATATTACGATTCACTGTTGTCAATTATTGCCCTTAACTTTTAGCGAATTTTCAAAAAAAAAAGCCTCTCAATTAGATTATTACTATGGGACTTAAAAAATAGTAGTATTTAAATGATTCAAAATTAGAGCTTCTTGGATTAATATCCTAGGTCGATTTAAGTTTTTATTAAATTTGGCAGATGTTACACCATGTTACACTTGGGGAACCCAAATCACCATAATACATTTTGAAAACCCGAGGATCGTTTCATTAATCAAGTTAACCTCGTCAGAGGATGTAAAATTCTAAACGTTTGGCGACCACAACTGTGTATATTCTGTGCAGGCACTCGGCCAGACGATTGAGGGATTGTTTGTTTGAACCAACCTCAATCGTCTAGGCCGAGTACCTCTGCACAGAAGATAAACACACTATATATATATATATATATATATATATATATATATATATATATATATATATATATATATATATATATATATATATATATATATATATATATATATTCAGAAAGATTTCCGCGGTCTCTAATGTGAGACATGCTTGGTTCTCGGGTTAAACCGCGTCCAGAACGGTTCGGATTGTTTTGGGTAAAATCGCTCTAGGGGGTAGGGGATGAATGATGGCTGATTTGGTGAAAATTGATATTTTTCGTTAAAACTCGAGTAATATAACGTTTTAGGGTTTACTTATTAGAAAACTTTTAATTTCATCAAACACATGGTATTCTGTGCTGAAATTAAATTAGGGGTTGAATGTGCGTGGGGGTGGAATATTGCTGACAAATTTTTCGATTTTTTTTGTTGCTAAAACGGGACAAAAAGTCTTAAAACATATATAAAACTTGATTCCGGAACGAATTTTTTTTGTCTGCCGGCATGTACGTCTGTCTGTTAATAGGCGTAATAACTTTCGAACGAATTGAGATATCATCTTCAAATTTGGTATCCAGTTAGCACCCGACAAAGGAACGCTTCCAATTCTTTTTGGGTGAGATTCAGGGGGTAGAGGATAAATAAGGCGTGATTTGGTGACAATTGACATTTTTTTAAATAAAACTCGAGTACGATCACGTTTCAAAAGTTGATGGGTACAGGAAATACAAATATTATCTTTGTGGTCAAGTTATGGGCCCTAAATTAATTCCATGAGAATGTCTTTCTGAAGATAAAAAAATATCACAGCTATGTAGAAGTTATTCAATTTGCAGCACTATTCTCTTATGTCTATGTAATTCATTGGAAACATTGCTTTGTGTTTATTTGTGTCATCTTATTTATATTTTCGACAAATTAAACTTACAACACATGTATTTACGTAGTATTTTAACATTGTTTATATAAGATTATATAAAACGATTTCTAAAGATTAGGAAATAAACCAAGCAACAAATATACTACTGAACGGTTTATGGGAGATTCTAGATTGTAAAATGTACAAATTAGAGATAATATATTACAACAATGCGATAAAACTACAAGTGAAAGATCACCATTCTTTGTTGGCATGATGTAGTCCAAATATTTTTGGGATTTTTCCAGAAAAATATTCTTTTGGAAAATTTTTGCATCTTCGAAGAAAATTGTTCTTGACGAAAATGTTTGTGGTGGTGGTGGAGGAGGTATTTATGACCTTGGAACAGTAATTCCATCAGCCACAGACTTTTGCTATTATATATGATATACAAATATATACAAATACCTACAGATTATTTTGTATTAATTATCTAGAAAACAGAATTATGTTACCTATATACAAATATACAATATTTAAACTTATTTATAAATATTATTTTTGCTTTTTTTTATTATTTTTTTCCCTGATATCTTTTTTGTTTTTTTTTAAATTTTTTCTTTATTGAAGCTTTTTTGTTTCCTTATTTTTTTGATTTTTTTTGGTCTTTTTGTGTTTTCCTTTGTTTTTTTAAATTTTTTAAATCATGTATATGGGATAGACAGGGACACTTTTGCGTCCAGGGGCCCTTCAGGACGACTTCAGACAAACTGACTGGACCACGGATAACAATAAAAGGTTTACAAACATGCAGAGACAGATGGAGGCCTAAAAACTAATAATTACAAATTTCTGTTACACTATTGCTATATTTACATATTATTTCCTATATTTATACACATTATACACACACACTCGCACACGCACACACACACACGTACCTGCACACACGTACACGCACATATACACATACACACATTCTATACAAATGCAAATGGATTTTTTTAAAATAATTCAAATTTTATATCTCTAAAAAATTTACAGAGAGCAGTGATTATCGTTTTTGTGTTGACAGCAACGAAAATGTTTACAGACGTTGTTTTTATGATGTATGCGGAGCCACCGTAATGCAGAAAGCCTTACACATTACTGCACTGTCCAGTCAAGTCCGATTAAAGCTCCCGGTATTAAATCACAGCGTAGTTTCCTATGCTGTAATAATTATATACTAGTACTTGCGAGATTGGTTGCGAGAGGAAGCTCACCATTTTTGTTTACATGTAGCCAAAACCTTTTTGTAACTACACGTATTTGAAAATTCTTGTGCTTTTTCTTAAAAAAAATTAAACTTTGTTTCAGAAAATTTTTGAATCTTCGAAAAAAGAAATAGCTACACGCTTTTTGTGGTTTTGGAAGAAATAGCACATTTTAGTTAGTTTTTCATGTTTATGGTATCATGGTTATTACGGCAAGCAAAAGAGAAATAATAATTACACTTAGTGATCACAATTCATGACCCAAAGAGACATTGCTAATGAGTGTGCCACTGGGGAACTGTAACTAAGATAATTAAATAAAAAAGGGAGACTGATTCGGCTGAAATTCAGCGAAAGGGGAAATGTGGGAGAAAGAGAAATACAACTACCACACATGAATCGTTTCTTCCAAGAAATAGTAAGCTGAACCCCAGAAAAACAGGATATGACCTTCAGCCAGACTTAGAAAAGGCTAGAGGGAGAATTCACAACTCTACAATTCACCGACGCCCTTGGAGGGAGGAAGAAAATCTGTGAGATCTCAAAAGAAACAGCTTCTGTAGGAGGCTATGATGAAAAAACTCTGGACGCAGCAAGTGCGTTATGGTGGTGAATTTTTATTAAATGCTTCAAATTTGAATAACTCAGTTTTCTATAAACTTAGAAAGTTTAACTTTGGTATGTAGTAAGGTCTTTCCTAGGGCAAGATATCCACCGAATTTCATTAAAATAACTTTGTAACTTTTGGAGAAAAATTTTAAAAGAAAATTTAAAATTTGAATAAATTCTATAAACTTAGAAAGTTGAGTTTTGGTACTTAGTAAGGTCTCTTCCAAGGCAACATATATAGTAAATTTCATTAACATAGCTTTGTTATTTTCGGAGAAAACATTTTTTTTTAAAGAAAACTCAAAATTTTCCCGGAAAACCCCGTCCGATTTTTCTGGCTAACAAACTCATCCAAGCCATTAATAAAAGAAAGGCAATTGCCGAGTTTCATTGAAATCGGTTAATTATTTTTTGAGTTATCAGACGGATACATACATACATATATAAACATATAAAAATTGAAACTGACCCCGGATATGGGTTCTAGGGGTTCTAGTTCGCGCTCATTTGAAAATTTTTTTGCAAAGTCACCATCGATACCTCTCTATTAGTGAATTTTTTTAAACAAAAATTCACTAAAAGACTAATTTGGGCAAAAAATATGCTCATTGGACAGAAGAACACTGGAGAAATGTCTTGTTCTCAGACGACACACAGTTTTTGGAGCAGGGGCACCGATCAAAATTCGTGAGAAAAGGTTTGGACGAAAATTTAACTGCAGCTCCACTGGGTCCAGACAGTGAAACATCCAGCCAAAAACATGTTTTGACGCTGTTGTCCATATATGGAAACAGGGAAACTCGCACCTATCGCAGGCATGATAAACAGTGAAAAATATAAAGAGATGTTAGAAAAGTGCTTGTCCAGAGAACTGGAAAATGTTAAAGCAGCTGGCGAACCAATCTTCCAGCAAGGTTCAGCACCGTGACATGTTTCCAAGAAGATGGTGAAATATTTCAAGGGCAAAAATATTACTCTTTTAGACTGACCTGGAAACTCACTAGACATTAATCGTATCGAGAACTTGTGGTCTATAGGCAAGGCCATATTGCTAAAAATGGATCGTACAACCAAAAGTAAGATGATTGAGGCAGTGATTCAGGTGTGGTTTCGAGATGACAAAATCAAGGAGAATTGCAAAAAATCAATTGATTCTACACCAAAGCGAGTTGCAGCTGTAATAAATGACTAAGGAAGACATATACCCTATTAAATAATACTAAAAGATTTATAAACTAGTACTGTTTATATTGTTATCTGAGATCCGGACTTTTGAATTATTTTCAAATGAGCGCGAACTAAAACCCGTAGAATCCATATTCGGCGTCGTTTCAATTTTTTGTTTGTATATGCAGAGGAGCATAGCGCAAATTGCCATCTCTGGTTTTGTGACAGTTCTAGGCTTCCACTTACACACATTACAACAAGAAGAAAGTTGCGGGAAGAAAACTAGTGATGTGATTCAACGTCCGCTGTGGTATTAGCCAGGGGAGCAGTTGCAAAGATTAATTATTCTTGGCGCAAAGGTGAAGAAGTACGAGATTTTTTTAGTCCCTAATTCATTTTTAACCTAGATGCCTTTTCTGTGGCTTCACCAGTACTTGTTTTCTTACATGCAACCGGTTTCGCTTTTTACGGCATTGTCTGGCAAAAGAAAATGCCCTTTGTGAAGCAACAGAAAAAGTCTCTTAAGTCTGTATCTAGATCAGACTGTATAATTTTCGTTTATTTTATCCGTGAATCTCATGTACAAAATGTTCTCACAAAAAATTTCCAACAAATTTTCTTGAAAGAAAAATTGTCGCACATCTCACAATGTTCTACTGCTTGTTATTAAAGTTGGCGTTCTATACAACGCGCAGCATACAGCCTAGATCCCGGTAATAATTCTTGCCACCTTTTTCGTTGTCATATTCTAATAAAGTTTTTTATTCATAGAAGAGATATTGAGGAAATACGTTAAGTTTAGGCACACTGTACTTATTTGAAAGAAAAACCGACATTTTTGAACTGTCAATGTGTTATTTTCAAAATTTACTGTCTCTCATTTTTGCACTAAAATAGTCAAAAAGCAAAATAGGCTGCGCAACAAATAAAGTTCCGTGAATAACCGGAAACAACAAAGATGTTGCCTGTTGTCAGCGCAATCGTGGCGCGTTTATGTCGTGAAGCGCCGTCTGCATAAAATTATTTCTACATTCAGCGTAAACATTAACGCGAGGTAACAACACCTGACACAATAGACCATTACGAAATACAAAATAACACTACCATAAACAATAAGATAATGACACAGCATTTAATCAATGGACAATGAATAACTGACTCGATACCGGCCATGTGTAATCTGAAGAATCAACGACGCAGCAGCATAACAATAAACAATAAGAAGTTGACTGTATTGCAGCCATCTAACAAAGGACAGTGTGGCAGTGGTTCCGACCGCAGTGTTTCCGTCAACACTACTCTATGTTTCTGCACAACTACTCTTGACAGTTAAACGTTGCGTTACGTTATGCGACAGCCAGCTGTCAAGAACTACGGCATATAAGAGACACCAAGCGATCTCTCTCTCTCTCTCTCTCTCTTCTCTACCAACGCTACAGTGAACACACGTCCTCCACGCTCGGTCAGTTATCTGCTATGTACTCGTGTACTGTTGTAATTGTTATTATATCATAAAGTGTATTATAGTTAAATGTATCATATAGTTTATTCAGTTAGTGAAGTAATAAAGTTATATTAAATGTTTACGTATGGATTTAATATCAACAAGTGCAATTAACATCCATATTGGTGACCCCGACGTTAACATCCATAGACAGTATCAACAACGCCCAAGTCTGACACAATAAAAGGACAAACGTCTTACTTAACTATCAATTCCATCTTTCGATTCTGTTGCTTACGTTCACTGCGTATTATATTTATATATCGCATTTATGCTGATATTGCAAAAACTGTTGAGGCTGACATGTCTTGGAATAACGGGAGCTAGGGCATAATGATCCACTGCATATATGCGTAAAGAGGGAAGCAGCACTAAGTGCTTCAAGACTATTCCAAGCTGACAAATTCCAACAAGGAGACTGGTTGGCCAGTTGAAAATCCTGGAATTTATTCTACTCGAGTCCATCGCCAGACCAACAGACCAAATGCCAGTCAAATTGGACTTCTTAATTCCATTCGAGGTGGTCATAAATGACCGCCAAACATGGGACAGAGACTGACAGGCTGACAAACAACTTATCTGTATGGTATACAGACGGGTCTAAGCAAATGGAGGGAGCAGGACTGGGAATAACAGGACCCAGCTTTAGACTCGCTAATCCCATAGGAAAAACTTCCACCATCTTCTAAGCAGAAATGCTTGCTATAAATATCTGTACAAGTGGGCCAAAGTAGACTCTTTCTTATAGAAACTCATGTCTCTGCCAGAGTTAGAAAAAAATTGACCCCCGTCTCCCAGGCTCCAATGTTATGAGAAACTCACTGGCGCAAAAAAATAATTGCTATCTCATATCGTTTTGCCCCTAGAGGGTGTTTCTCGAATTTAGTCGATTTCTTTGATGTCCTATAACTTTTTGTTTCTAAAAGTAATTGATTTCTGAAAAGACTTTCTCACAGCAGTTTTTGATGTAGAATAAGCTGGTGTGGTTTGTTTTAATACAGGGTAAGTGAATTGCTATAGCAAAAAAAATGTTGGCTAATGGGATATCCGGTACATTTTTACATTTTCTTGTATTTCTTAAAATACTCTTTACAAAACTATATAATACTATATATCTAAATCTATCACTTTACGGTATATAAGGTTAAGAACACTTGGAGCACCCAAATCACCACAACACATTTTTTAAAGACCTGACGATCGTTTCACCAGCAAGGTTAGCGTCATCAGGGGATGAAAAATTGAATTGTCAGGTTAGTTCAGATCAGGTCAGGTTAGCATCATCAGATGGTGAAAAATGCAATTTTTCATCCTCTGGTGACGCTAACCTTGCTAGCGAAACGATCGTCAAGTCTTTAACAATATGTGTTGTGGTGATTTGGGTTCTACACGTGTACTTATCAGTGCTCATCACAGGTTCCAAGCTTCACTTAGACGATATATAAGGCTTTAAAATAAATTAACAGTAAAATCAAGTAGCCGTTACAAGCTCATACCGCTAATTGAGAATTGCTATAAAGGAAACAAAGTGGGCGGTTGTCAAATTGGTCTGAGGATTTTGAATTTAGATAGAATCTGTGTTCGAACATTGAAAATGTATCAAAACTATGTCAAATAAGATATGTTAAAATGTTTTATAGCGTATAATGAGAACCTGGAAGCTGCCAGCGAACTTTATGGACATCGACATCCAGAACGAGCACAGTCATTTGGTACAATGTTTTAAAGACTGAAAAGAAATCTAACAAATTTTGGTGCGTCTTCTAAACCGCGACGGAACAGCAATAATAACATTGATCACCAAGAATTAATGGATATTACAGTTTTTGGCTCAATTGCAAATAACCCCAAATTGTCTACTCCAAATTTGCATACCGAAACTAGTATCCCAAGGACAACTGCCCGACGAATTAAAAAAAAACATACTTTACAGCTTACCGAACGAGGAAAATACACAACCTACTTCCTGCCGATCATGATAGACGACCGCAGTTCTGTTAGTGTTATTTGGAGAAGTGTAAAGATGAAAACTTTCGCTTTTACTTTATTTGGACGGATAAGGCAACTATCAGCAGCGCGGGGGTATTTAATAGGTATAATAGTTACACATGGACCCGTGATAATCCTTATGCAATAGTAACCGTGAAAAATCAAGGCCGTTTCGGTTTTAATGTATGGGCAGGCATTTTTCGTGGAATAATCATTGGTCCCTACATTTATGATGGCATAGTGAATTTGAAGCGATACTTACATATCCTTCAAACGCACGTTGAACCATTTTTAGACAACTTATCATTAGTCCAGAGACAGGGGCCTATATTTCTTCAACAAGATGGTGCGCTGCCCAATAATTAAAGAGTTATAAGTCAGTTAAATTAGCTGTTTGGTCAAGAATGGATAGGAAACCAAGGGGCAATAGCTTGGCCAGTCAGGTCACCAGACTTGACACCACTTGATTTTTATCTTAAAATTAAGGATTTTGTATGTAAACAACGTATTACCTCAAGAGAAATGCTAGAGGAAGCAGTACAAAATGCATTTACCACAATAACCAATATTGAGTTAAGAAACGTGGCAAATGCTGTCAAGAAACGTTGTCGCTTGTGTATGAATGAAAACGGTGGCCAATTTGAACACACGTTATAAAGTGTATATTATTAGGTAACGTGTTTTTCTAATTTTGTTCTAATTTTGGTAATTGTTGTGGATGTTAATGTTAATATTTCCTATGTGTTTAATGTTGTTTTCATAATTTATAAATACCTATATTTCGTTTTATTCACTTCATTTTTGCCGATCTAGCGAGGGTTAATAAGTGTTACCATAAAGTATAGTTAAGTTTAAAAATAGATATATACTCTAATTCAAGCAAATTAGTAATATTTTGTCAAATCCACTATAAAAAAATTGTCATGCGGCACTATACCATAGTGGCTATTTGATTTTTTCGTTAATTTATTTTAAAGCCTTATATATATATATATATATATATATATATATATATATATATATATATATATATATATATATATCGTAAAGTGCTAAATTTAAATATATAGTGTTATATATTTTTGAAAAGAGAATTTCAAGAACTACAAGAAAATGTAAAAATATTCTAGCTGTCTCGTCAGCTATTTTTTTGCTTTAGCAAACATTTCAATCACCTTGTATTAAAACAAACCAGACCAGTTTATCCTACATCAAAAACAGTGGTGAGAACGTTTTCTCAGAAATCAATTATCCTTAAAAACAGAAAAAGACATTAAAGAAATCGACTAAATTTGAAAAACTCCCTCGAGCGGCAAAACGATATGAGATAGTAAAATTTTGTTTGCGCCAGTAGTTTCTCATGAAATTTTAGCCCGGGAGACGGGATCAGTTTTTTCTATCTTTGACAGAACCATGAGTTTCCATAAGAAAGCGTCTACTTTGGCCCACCCTGTACAGGGAGTGCATACAAGTCTTTTAAAACCGAGTCTAAACTGACCTGTGAATGTCAAAAATCCTTGAAGCAACTGGTGGCGAACGACGAAGTACCTTTTAAGTGGGTACGAGGACAGCAAGGCATCAAAGGGAACGAGGAAGCAAATAGCCTTGCAAAGAGGGTAGCAAGAACACCATTCTAAGATCCGGAATCCTATTGTGCAAGTAATGAACTTGTTATTTGGGAGAGGAACCAAATGCTGACATACTGGACGAAAACGCCAAGCTTAAGGCAGTCAAAACCATTCATCACCATATCAATAGAGAAGTCTGAACTATTTTTTTATTGAATAGGAACGACTTGAGAATAATCACTGGACATTTCACAGGACACTCCCCAGTAAGGTATCACCTTATCAAGATGGACACGGCGGACAGCGAAAACTGCAGATACTGCACTGAAGTAGGAGAAGCAACAGGGCATTTGCTATGCGATTGCATGGCTCAGTTCTGCAAAAGTCTCAAATACGTTAGAGGGCTGACCTTAAAACCCCAGGAAATAAGTAAAATAGCTCCCAAGAAGATAGTGGACTACATAAATAGTCTAAACCATTTGGGTAACTATTAGGACAAAGAGTAATTCACAAGTCCCATCGAGGTCGCAGCGCCGAAAGGCCAAAGCCCTATAAGACTCAATAAACAATCTACAATATATGCTCATATTTTATTAGTTATTTAAATTATAAGATTAAATGTATTTTGGACAAATGAAAATTCTTCATAAAATTCATTTGTGTTAACAAAAAAGTTAACTCACTAGATGTCGTCAGCATGTTGCGTTGTTGTCTTGTAACGCAATGCGGATAAGTATTAATAATCGAAATATTTTTATGGAAGCACAATAAATATGAGTAAAAACAAAACAAAAAACGAAGAAGTATAACTTACCGATTGGTTATCATTGTTGTGATTGGTTACCACACTGTTGTTGTTGCCATCCACGTGATCATGTTTCTTCATAAGCTCGTGAGAAATTTCCAGATGATTGATCAGCTTCTCGAAACCTTCAATAGTCATTGTATCACCATCACCATATATTGCGAACAACTTAGTCAAATAATTTTTTTCGTCACTATAAATATCATTATTACTATTTTTTAAATCGTTGGTTTTATTAATATTATCACTGAATCGTTTACTTAAGCTACGCACTAGTTTTTTAGTTCTTAACATACTGAGCTGTTTATCATCCGGTGTTTTTAATTTATCTGTCGGCGTCACTTCCACATTTTCAAAGACAGGAGGTTTCTTCGGCACATCATACACTTCACGTGAGTGAACGTTCGGATTGGTGACTTCTGCGTGAGAGGCACATGGAGAATGAGTGGCGCATATCAGGCAAAATATGCAAACTGAGATGAAGTGTTTAGCCATGAGGATATTCTGGAAAATAAATAATAAAAATTACACATTGTTGTCGCAAGTGGTTTGGATAAGTTTGTTCGTCAGGAAGATCGCACCAGTTTTTCCCGGAACATGTGTTTTCTTTCGGAAAATTTTTATATCTTCGGAAATAACAAATCTATGGCAAGCAAATTTGGTACCTATATCATAAAAATCAAACCATGTACGAAATTTTGGATCTCTACGTTAAAAGAAAACAAAACCATAAGCTTTTTAAAAAATGATAGTTTTTCTTCTTAAAACGCGAAGTCGCGATTTGAAACGTCAAAATTGACATGTTCTAGATAAAGAACCTGCAACTAATATGGGTTATGTGGAAGAAATGTGGTAAGTTGTGTTTTATAAAGCCTTACGTTTCAGCTTCAGCCACCAATCTCCTTCATTTTACTTACATATTTACAGAAAATGATTTTCAAATAGACGTTTTCTCTGATGCTTTGGCAGTAGTTTCAGTTATAGGGTTTATATTATATATTAATACATGAAGAAAAAACTTGTACCACTTTTTAAACACATTGCGCGCACGGAGCAGTGTGAGATTTGGCATAGTTAAAGTTCATACAAAGAAGGAGAGCAGAAAGATAAAATGTATGTAAATATGTGTTACAAATAGATTAAGCAATGCTTTCTTTTAATTAGACAGTAAGATTCACAGTGCCAGGTCCGAGTTGACGGTTAATATATTAATCTGTCAATGTAAAACACATAGTGCTCTATCGTAGAACATATGTATATGGATGCGCTCATACGTTCATACTAAATATTAATGTGTGTGTGTTTTGTTTCTTTAACGTCGGCCTATTTGTGCGACTATGGCCAATCACCGACGCCAGGGAGCAGTTTCACCTCACTATCCTGGAAAATTTTCCGAACCCCTACCTTTCTGTAAGGAGGGTAGGGATCTTTAACGTGCCCAATATCGCATGGACACCGGACCGACGGCTTTACGCCCCCTCCGAAGGGCGGAACGTGCAGACATTCAACTTGCTCAAATACAATGCCATAATCTCGGTTGATGTTAATTTTACAGTTTGTACTGAAAAAGTGAAAGGAGTACCCTGGGATCGAACCCAGTACCCTTAGGTTCAGAGGCACACGTTCTTACCCCTGAACCACCGAGGTTCTTTACTAAATATTAAACACATAAACGTCTGTGGTCAAACAGTCGCACTGAGATTATAGAGGTATATTCTGACAAAAGAACCCCAATAATCATCGATAATGTTCAAACTTAAAAATTTTAAACGAATTACGGTCCAATTACGACCATTGCACAGGTCCACCAGTTTATATGTAATAACCGATCAAATTACCTGACTAAGTATTTAGCGATTTTTTAAATTGGACAAAGTCGGTGTTTTTCATGGAGAAACGATGTGACGGGTTGATGGCCAGACAGATAAGTAGGTAGCACATACGATAATATTTTATTTGAATTAATTTTTGTCTTTTGAATCTAACCTGTAATCCAATTTTTCGCTTTTTAGTGTCTATTTTGAAATTTTGAAGTAGGTTTCATTTTTTTTAAGTTTTTGTATTAGTGAATTTTCTTAATGTATTTTCTTTAGAAAAAAATGTATATCTCCGGAATTAACAAAGTAAGGGCAACTAAATTTGGTACGCGGGTTTTATATCATTATAGGTAAGTTACCTACCAAAATTTAGGTATGTAGGTTAAAGGACAAAAAAGTTACAGGCATTTAAAGAAAAATAAATTTGAGTTTTCCTCAAAACGCCAAAAGTCGCGATTTTAAACGTCGAAATTGGTAATATTTAGGCAATGAACCTAAAACTAATATGAGCTATGGAAGGAAAATGTCTCAAGAATAATGTTTTACAAAGCCTGAAGTCTTAGTTTCAATCGTCATTGTCCTTCATTTTACTAAAATATTCCCAGAAAATTAATTTCAAATAGACCCTTTCTCTGATGCTTTAGCAGCAGTGTTGGCTATAGAGTTTATCGGTTAATGGTATATAATTTTTGTCGAATTTTCGTAAAAAATCTTTAAAGCTCAATATATCCGTCATTATGCAAGATATGAAAAAAAAGTATACATTAATTATAGGGTGTCTTGAGCTACATCTTAAAAAAATATTTCTACAATTACAGGGTGGCCCATAAGTTGTTGGTGATTCAAATTTTCTTTTTTAGGGAATTTTCTTTAAAAATGCACTAATGGGGAGATCCGTGTTTATATATACACACAAACATATTGATATATATATATATATATATATATATATATATATATATATATATATATATATATATATATATATATATATATATATATATATATATATATATATATATATATATATATATATATATATCGTACCGATAACTCAAAAAATAATAGACCGATCTTGATCAAATTTGGTGAGTACCTTCCTTTTGCAAGTAGCTTGAATAAGTTCGTTTGCCAGGAAAATCGGACCAGCTTTTCTCGGAAAATGTTGTGCTTTCTTTCTAAAAAAATGCACATTTCCGGAAATAACAAAATGAGGGCAACCAAATTTGGTACGCGTATTTGTATTATAAAGAGTGAACCATGTACTAAAATTTAGATCTCTAAGTTTAAGGACAAAAAAGTTACGGGCAGCTAAAGCAACAAATTTTGGAGTTTTCCTCAAAACGTCAAACTCGCAATTTAAAACGTCAAACTCGCAATTGGCAATGTTTAGGCAAAGAACGTGAAAGAAATACGGATTGTGAAAAGAAAATGTTGCAAGAAGAGTGTTCTGCGAACCCTTAAGTTTCAGATTCATCCGTCATTGCCCTTCATACTAAAATATTTACAGAAAATTCATTTAAAATAGACCCTTTCTCTGATGCTTTGGCTGTCAGTTTAGTTAAGTTGATGCTTTCGCTGTAGGTTTAGTGAAGTTTATGGTTTAACGGTCTATAATTTTTAGCTAATTTTCGTAGAACAAATTATTTTTATTTTAGCATTTTTTATCTAAATATGATGCATGTTTGTAAGAAAAAATCTGGACGCAGTAAGTGCATTTTGGTAGCAAATTTTCATTAAATCCTTCAAATTTCAATAACTCAATTTGCTATTAACGTAAATTTTGTTGGTTAGGAAACCAACATTTAACTCTATTTTCGGAAAATTTTTGTATGAACGCAGCAAGGGCGTTTTGGTTGCGAATTTTCATTAAATGTTTCAAATTTCAATAACTCAATTTGCTATTAACCTAAGGTTCATTGGCTAGGAGACCAGTTTTCTCAGAAACATTTAAAGTTTATTTTCGGAAAATGTTTGTACATTTTCAAACAATTATTTTGATAAAATATGGTACATTGTTCCTACTATATAGGTTATACCGGTAACCAAATTGATGCCTGCTCGTATTAGAGCGATATATTTGTAATTAAAAATATTTTTATGAAAATTCACTTCCATAACGCACTTGCTGCGCCCAGAGTTTTTTTTTTAAACAAGTGGCTGCAGTAATAATATGGAATTGTCAATCATTTTTTGCACAAAAGCCAAAATCACTTACATAATAATAATTTGTTAGATTAAAATACAACTTTTAATCACCTTTAGTTTGAGAATTCCCATTTAAGCGCTTACATACAAGTAACTTAATCCTACAATATAAATAAGCTTTGTCATGTACAATGAGACATTGATTATATAAATTCGCAAAAATGTAAAGATAAGAAGCACTGTTATGAATCAGTAATATAATAGCTTGCAACTCGGGAAACTATTTGTCCTCTATTTACGAAATGTTGTCATTGTACGTACATAAATAATGTATGAATTGTTATGTAATAATACCAAAAATGGGGATGTTTAAAGCAACCAATAAAACACAGAATGTAGATGTAATACATATTAAAATATTCCTTTCAATATTTTTGGTGTAAGCGAAAACATACAGTCATAGTGATTATATGTATACATTAGTCACTGATTAATGCCACCTTACAAAAAATGAGCAAAAAAAAACAAACTATGAAAAGGTAAATTTCAACCGTGGACTATCTGCGTAGGCAGACATAAAACGCTGTTTGAAGGCAGCTGCGGAAAAAGTACTCTGCAAGAAATAAGTTCGGGACGCAGCAAGTGCGTTATGTTAGTGAATTTTCATAAAAATGTTTTTAATAGCAAATATGTGTGTTTTTTTAAAGAAAGCAGGCATCAAATTTGGTTACCAGTATAACCTATATAGTAAAAACAATGTGCCATGTTTCATCAAAATAACTTTATTGTTTGAAAATGTAAAAAAAAATCCGAAAGTAAACTTAAAGTGTTCCGGAAAAAACTCGTTTCCTGGTCAACATTATAGGTTAATAGCAAATTAAGCTATTTAAATATGAAGCATTTGATCAAAATTCGCTACCATAACGCACTTGCTGCGTCCAGAATTTCTTTTCTTACAAACATGCATTATATTTCGATGGAAAATGCTAAAATGCAATAACATAAGGCGTGTTTGATTATAAAAAAAAAGAAAGTTTGTATCACTAACGACTTATGGGCCACCTGTGATTGTAGAAATAATTTTTTAAGATGTAGCTCAAGACACCCTATAATTAATGTGTACAATATTTTTTCATATCTTGTATAATAACGGATATATTGAGCTTTATTGATTTTTTACGAAAATTCGACAAAAATTGTATACCATTAAACGATAAACTCTATAGCCAAGGCTACTGCCAAAGCATCAGAGAAAGGGTCTATTGGAATGGAAATATTTTAATAAAATGAAGGACAATGACGGGTGAAGCTAAGACTTCAGAGTGTGTAAAACATTCTTCTTGAGACATTTTCTTTCCATAGCCCGTATTAGATCCAAGTTCTTTGCCTAAATGTTGCTAATTTTGACGTTTAAAATCGCAACTTTGACGTTTTGAGGAAAACCCCAATTTATTTTTCTTTAAATGCCTATAACTTTTTTGTCTTTTGGCCTACAGAGCTAAATTTTAGTAGATGACTTACCTATAACGATTACCAATTTTGGTTGCCCTTACTTTGTTAATTCCGGAGATATACATTTTTTTCGAAAGAAAACACAAAATTTTCCGGGAAATCCTGGGCCGATTTTCCTGGCTAACGAACTTATCCAAGCCATTTGCAAAAGGAAGGTATTCGCCAAATTTAATCAAAATCGGCCCATTATTTTTTGAGTTATTGGTGTGATATATATATATATATATATATATATATATATATATATATATATATATATATATAATTGAAACTGACCCCGGATATGTGTTCTGGGGGGCCTAATTAGCGCTCATTTGAAGAAATTTTTTCAAAATTCAAAAGTCGAGATCTCCCCATTAGTGATTTTTTTTTAAAAGAAAATTCACTAAAAAAACAAAAAATTATGATTTTTTTTAACGAATGTGTAAAACAAAACTATTTTCAATTTAATGGTAAAATTCTATGCGCAATGAAGGCCTTTCTATCAGTGGTCCGTCGTCTCATTTATTAGCCAACATATTTATGGAGAACTTAGATAAACAAATTTTGACATCAGAAGTTTCACATAAAATTGTCTTTTGGTACAAATTAGTAGATTATATTTTAGCATTCTTCTAAAAGATATTTCCTTCATTCTTTTGAAAAAAAATGACAAAGACAAAGTACACCTAAAGGAAGACGACTAAAAGTGTGCTAGAAGAAGTGACAGAAGAAATATTTTTGCCAAAAGAAATTGATAGAAGAAAGGCAACATTTGTTGTGACATTTTCTGAGACATAATAACTTTCTGACAACATTATTTGAAGAGCACATACTTTGAAAAAAAAAGAGATTGGGTAACAACAAGTGCAAGAGGAAAACTTCAATGATTTTTAAAAGCATTTTATTCCTGGACCAAACCTTGTTTACAACCAATGGCGCAGTTAGTTCTCAAAATATTCGACATTGGGCCGTTGAAGACCCTAAGTGGGTTATTAACTATCGACGACAATATTCGCAAAAGATAAATTTATGCACGGTGCAGTATTTTGGATAAAAGAATAATTGGGCCATACTTGTTTGAGAAAATTTTGAATTACAAAATGAATTTTCAAACGAAGATGAAAACTTGCCTTTAATTGCGTATGATAATATAATATCTGAACTGGATGGTACCCCAATTCATCCTAGTATGGAACTGGATAAACAACCAATTACCCCAGAGATGGATTGGACACGATAGCTTTTAATTCATTGGTCTCAGAGCTCACCTGATATCTCTGACTTGGACTATTTTTATGGGCATTAAGTTTACGGAACATGGCCTCGAAATATAACAGATTTAGAAAACAGGATCGGTGGTTCAGTGATAAGAACTTGTACCTCTGAACCCATTCAATATTAGACACGTTAAAGATTCCTAGCCTCCTTACAGAAAGACAAGGGTTCAGCAAAATTTCCAGGATCGTGAGGTGAAACTGCTCCCTGGCGTCGGTGATTGGCCATAGTCGTGGAAATAGACCGACGTTAAAGAAAAAACAAAAGAAAACAAAACGGGATAAGACAGCCAAATTTTAAAAGCCTCTACTGGTATTTGAAAATCTGTTGGAAATTGCTGAACTCTTTGGCTGAGCTTAGAAACTGCTTGAAGAGAAACATAAAAAACTGCACTACAATCAAATGGCAGTTCCTTAAATTTGAAACTCGTTGGGTTGAAAATCATGACGATTTCATAAAATTTAAGCATATTTTCAACACAGTTATTGATACATTGGAAGAGTTGAGTACTGATTACTCTGACACTTCATCAAAAGCGACATCTTTAGCCAGTAATTTTGTTTTAAGTTTATGTTCCTTTAGTGTATTATGTTCATTTACATTGTCACTTTGCAAAATATTGCGATTTCCTTCTAGCCAGTGATTTTGTTTTAAATTTATGTTCCTTTAATGTACTATTTTCATTCACATTGCCACTTTACAAGATATTGCTATCACCTCTTTGCGACTTAGTTGCCGCTTTGACCATGTCAATCAAATTTTACACGCATTAAAAAAGTGTAATGATGTCAATTCACTATTTGCGATGATTTTTAGAACTGCACAAGATTTGCACAAAACTGCAGAAAAGGACTACGAATCACGTCGATGCACAAGATCCCGAAACTTTTTTAAGGATTACTATGACTCCACTATTAGATGACGTTGTTGATTCGAAAATCATAAATCTGCACTCAGCTCTTTATATTTCTATTCCCTCAGTATGTGATTATGAAGAATACAGTTTCTCTGTTTAATGCCGAATTTAATTCTGGAAAAGAAAATACACACTGAGATAGATTGTCCGGATTGTGAAATTGAAGCCCTTGGAGGGTGTAATAATGATCTGTTTCCCATTCTCCATAAGCTTTTTTAAACGTTGGGCACATTACCAGTTACTACGTGTACCCCTGAGAGAACATATTCGACAATGAAACGTTTGAAATTCGACCTGCGAGGAAATATTGTGTTGGCATTAATGTCAATCCATCAGCGAATCGACAAAGTTATAGACTTGTTTGCAGTGAGGAAAGCTCGGGAGATTGATTTTTCTTCTGTAATAGTTACATTTCTATACGCACCTATTTTATTTCAGAATAAAATAAATAAGACCATACTTACACAGATTTCTTCATTAAATTAGTTGAAAACGAAACTAAAAACGACCTGGTAAATATGAGATTTTGAACCCAGAAACCCACCCCCCAAAATATTTTCTAGGCTACTGAGTTGCTCCAAAACGTTATAAAGAAGAATAGAAGGCGAATCGACGCATGCATGTGTTGTCGGTGGATTGGTAGGCGGGGTATTTGATCTTTTTGCACCGTACTTAGTAATTCACAAATTATCAGTTTCGGTAATTTTTTAAATAAAATTTTCAATATTTGTTAATTTTAACCGAACTTTGGACTTAAACTTTCAGGGGAATTCTGAACAACTCATTAAAAACTTTTTTGAAAAAAATGCCTATGTTTTAAATTTTTGTCGAATTATTTTGGGATCACAGATGGCTATGCATTTAAAACGGGAGACCGATTTTTCGTCTCTAAGTAGACCATACTGTATCCTATAATTTAAAGTCAATTTGGGTTTAAATCGGATGAAAACGGAAGAAAATATTACAACGTTACACACAGCATATGGACTTTAAGGACTCTATTTCAGGATTATTCGGGATTTTTTAAAGACGCGATCTCTTTATATGCAATTTCACTAAAATATAAAATTTATGCAATAAAAAGTTCTTCACGATCTCACAGGAAAACCACAAACAAATATTTAGTCGAATCAAAAGGGTTAGTGTAATGAAAGTTAATAAATGATGACAGACATGTGCGACAAGCGTATATAATATTGTCTGGCTTCATACCATCTTTGTAAACAAATCCGTAAAGCTGGTGGGCAGGCAGAGGTTGTTAGGTACTGCTCTACAATCATCAAATATCAACACCACAGATCTGATTTAGCACCTGTATTGTTCGCGACGTATATTTATATAGTATCAGATGGGCGTGGTGATTCAAAAATTATTTGCACTGGTTATTGTCATTACAATATTGAATCGCAAATGTTTTCCGTTATATTAACTTTTTGTACAACGTTTATCATAATTCACTATTTTAACTCGACCAAATCAGATGTTTTTGTTTTCTTGAAAATCTCAGATCTAACGGTGTTTTGCAGTGAAAACTTCCGCGTATAGAACACATATATTTCTCTATTATCTTTTTAGTACTCTTTTTTATAACTAAAAATTTTAATTAAGTTGTTTCCAAATCAAACCGTTAGGAGACATTATATATGTAATTTTAACATGAAACACAATAAAAAGTAGATATAAATAGTTTATTTACGATTGTGCAAATTTATTAATAGCACAAGAAAACGTGGAATAAAATTAGCCTTGACTTAAAAACACTTTTTTTCTATAAAAGTGTATATCATTAAGTAGTACTATTTGATGCTTTTCTAATACCATTCAAATCTTATTATGCTCTAGTCAACTTGCCCCGATCATAATAAACTCCATGACAAAATTAACATACACACAATATATGATATTTAATACACAATAAGCCAAAGGTTGCAGTGCTATCGGGGCGGCAAAGCGGCGGAAGAGCCCCGAGGGAGGAAAAAATATTATTTAAATTCTGTGAGATACGTATCTAAGACAGTTTTACAAGCAAGGCGGTCGATATTGATAAGTCGGTGAAAGAAAATGATAACAGTTATTACTGCAATGTTTCCTTTTACAGTGATTTTTTTTTTAAATGCATTTGTAGCAAACCATTTCATAACTGATAGATGCAACCATAGATTTATTTTTAAGTTTGGTCCATTTTTACGATTATGTTTCATCACTGAGGTGAAAAAGCAGTGCGGCTCCAGCAACAGCTACATATAACATTTGGTCGAATTCCTTTCTATTTGTAAGAGAAGTAGATATCTTTATAAAGTCGCCAATAATGTATGATACCAGAAAACACCAGCTTGGTGTTTCCTACGAATATTAAAGAGCTTTGATATTAAAATTACTTGTACATTATTGAAAATATACTTTTAGTGAATTTTTATTTTAAAAATTTCACTAATAGAGGTATCGATGGTGAGACTTTGCAAAAACTTTTTCAAATGATGGCGAACTAGGACCCCTAGAACCCATATCCGGGGTCAGTTTCAATTTTTATATGTTTATATATAAAAATATAAACATATAAATATGTTTATATGAATGCTTTTCAGCATACATTCTGCCGCCTTACGTCCTCGCGCATAAAAGTTCACCATATCTCACATTTCTGTATTAGAAAAACAATTATGTCGTGGCATACTTTAGGTAATATTGTGTGTGTTTTTATTTCTTTAACGTCGGCCCATTTCCGCGACTATGGCCAATCACCGACGCCAGGGAGCAGTTTCACTATCCTAGAAATTTTGCCGAACCCCTGCCTTTCTGTAAGGAGAGTAGGGATCTTTAACGTCCCAACATCGCACGGACACGGGACCGACGGCTTTACGCCCCCTCCGAAGGGCGGAACGTGCAGACGTTCAACTTGCTCAAATACAATGCCACAACCTCCGTTTGATGTTAATTGTACAGTATGTACTGAAAAAGTGAAAGGAGTACCCTGGGATTGAACCCAGTACCTTTCGGTTCAGAAGGACACGTTCTTACCACTGAACCACCGAGGCTCTAGGTAATATTGTACAGAAGCTTATCAAAATAACAACAAATGACACCAAGATGAGATTATGACAAGAACAGAGTCATGCATTTGTTTATCACAGGCGCCTACTACGCAGTAAATAAAATATGATCTGAAAACTATTACGAGGAATGTGTCACATATATATATATATATATATATATATATATATATATATATATATATATATATATATATATATATATATATATATATATATATATATATATATATATATCCATCCGATAACTCCAAAAAGAATTAATCGATTTCGATGAAATTGGGCAAGTGCCTTTCTTTTATTAATGGCTTGGATGAGTTCGTTAGCCAGGAAAATCGGATGGGGTTTTCTGGGAAAATTTTGTGTTTCTTTCGAAAAAGAATTTTTTCTCCGAAAATTACAAAGCTGTTTTAATGAAATTTAATGGATATATTGCCTTAAGAGAGTCCTTACTACGTACCAAAATTCAACTTTCTAAGTTTATAGAAAATTGAGTTATTCAAATTTTGAAATTTCTTTCGAAAAAAATTTTTTTCTCCGAAAATTACAAAGTTATGTTAATGAAATTTCGTGGATATCTTGCCTTAGGAAAGGCCTTACTACATACCAAAATTAAACTTTTTAAGTTTATAGAAAATTGAGTTATTCAAATTTGAAGCATTTAATAAAAATTCACTACCATAACGCACTTGCTGCGTCCAGAACTTTTTTCTTCTTTGAAATGCAAAAAGATAAAACTAATTTGAAGACAATATTTGATTGGTGCAACGTGAAGTAAGTATAATCCATTTTCATTAGAACTTTTTATTCGTTATGACAGATCTTCCTGGTGTCTTTTTTGTCTTCTGATCTGTCTCTTTAAAAATTCAGATTTAGACCTGTTTCCCTGTATTTTTAAAGTTTGGTGAGAATTTTTGGTAGAACCTAGGAGTTCATGTAGTAGGGTAAATGTGAGTTCATCCCTAAAGATGTGTGTTATGGCCTTTTATTCTTCTCTGTTTGTTTTTACTTTTCATAAAGTCACTGCAGATTTTTGAATAATTTGTGATCCGACTGTATGAATGCTGTATGTGAAAACTGGAACCTGTGATGAGCACTAATAAGTACACTTGGAGAACACCCAAATCACCACAACACATTTCAGAGACCTTACGATCGTTTCGTTGACAATGTCAACATCTTCAGAGGAAGAAAATTCTAACCGAATTAGAATGTTAGAATTTTCTTCCTCTGAAGATGTTGACATTGTCAACGAAACGATCGTAAGGTCTCTGAAATATGTGTTGTGGTGATTTGGGTGTTGTCCAAGTGTACTTATTGTATGAATGCTTTTCAGCATACATTCTGCCGCCTCACGTCTACGCGCATAAAAGTGCACCATATCTCACATTTCTGTATTAGAAAAACAATTATGTCGTGGCATACTTTAGGTAATATTGTGTGTTTTTATTTTTTTAACGTCGGCCTATTTCCGCGACTATGGCCAATCACCGACGCCAGGGAGCAGTTTCACTGCCTTGGAAATTTTGCCGAACCCCTGCCTTTCTGTAAGGAGGGTAGGGATCTTTAACGTCCCAACATCGCACAGACACGGGACCGACGGCTTTACGCCCCCTCCGAAGGGCGGAACGTGCAGACGTTTCAGAGGGACATGTTCTTACCACTGAACCACCGAGGCTCTAGGTAATATTGTACAGAAGCTTATCAAAATAACAACAAATGACACCAAGACGCGATTTTGACAAGAACAGAGTCATGCATTTGTTTATCACAGGCGCCTACTACGCAGTAAATAAAATATGATCTGAAAACTATTACGAGGAATGTGTCACAGCTACTTACAAAATCCCTAATATTTCGAAAACGGTGGATTTTAGCCTCATTAAACAAGTATACCTTTTACTTCCACATCGTTCCGTGTGGAAGTTTCGCATCGGCGACAAAAATTTCAATTTTTTTTCGCTTAAACGTCGTAAAAAGTATCAATACATATAGAAAACATAATAACTTTAGAACGAATTGAGATATCGTCTTCAAATTTGGTATACAGTTATCACTCGACAAACCAATGGTTGGGATTGTTTTGGGTAAAATCGCTTTAGCGGGTAGGGGATGAATGGAGGTGATTTGGTGAAAATTGACATTCTTTCGTTAAAACTCGAATAATATAACGTTTTAGGGTTTATTTATTAGAAAACTTTTAATTTCATCAAACATCTGGTATTCTGTGCTGAAATTAAATTATGGGTTGAATGTGCGGGGGCGGAATATTGTTGACAAAAATTTCGATTTTTTTTTTGCTAAAACAGCGTATAAAGTCTCAAAACATACAGAAAACTTGATTCTGGAACGATTTTTTTTGTCTACCGGTCGGTATGTCGGCATGTACGTCTGTTAATAGGCGCAATAACTTTCGAACATATTGAGATATCTTCAAATTTGGTATCCAGTTAGCACCCGACAAAGGAACGCTTAGAATTCTTTTTAGGTAAGATCGCATCAGGGGTGATCTGGTGAAAATTGACATTTTTTCAATAAAACTCTAGTAATACAACGTTCCAAAAGTTTATGGGTACAGGAATACAAATATTTTCTTTGTGGTCAAGTCATGGGCTCTAAATTCATTCCATGATAATGTCTTTCTGACGAGAATAAATTATCACAGCCATGTGGAAGTTATGATTCAATTTGCAGCACTATTTTTGTTAAGAAAACATAAGAGAATATTATTTTCTGACCAAGAGTTTCCTAGTTTCGCTAACAAAAAAGTCGGAATATTTTTAAGACTTGTAGGGTACCGCAGGCAGCGTCCTCTATTCTCTAGGTCCAAATTGGGACCTAATGATTTTCTATCGCTATGAAAAACTCATCTGTACCAATTTTCAAGACAATACGTCAAATAACATTCTAGATACCAAGGAGACTCGAAATGAAATGTCTCACTTAAACACCCTGTGTACGATTACTTTTGGACCAGTCTGTATACAAAATCTCGTATAAACTCAATTAACAACATATTTTTTTATACGTTTCTTACAATAAATAATAATTATTAAGCGTCAGCATTATTGTAATTTTACTACTGCTTGCACATCGTCAGCTTAAGTCACAAAAGCCGTAAGTCCACTCTCATGCAAAATAAAGATATTCGCGCTATCTGATAGATAAAAATTGAAGCTTACAACTGAAGCACTGTCGGAACTCGCAAAAATTGTCTGAACTGTGCAGGAAGCAGAAAGAATTTATCGTAATTCCACCGAGTTCATATTTGCATAGGCAATAGGTGTATGTCCATCATACTGTAAGCAATATTATGCCTATGAGTGAGAACTGTTGCTGAGGTTACTGTGATTTCACCTGAAATTTGTTTTCATTTGGTTAAAGAAAAGGCCCCGGAATAGAAAAAGTTCCGACAGTTCAAGAAGATCATCTACGTGGATTTATCATTTAAGAAAACATGAAGACGACGTGAGAGTTCGCGTTTGTAAAACTTATTTTTATATACACTAGGTTTGAAAGAGAAAACCGTGAATTATTGAAAGAATAACGAAACCAATGACCAAGATAATTGTTGACATGAATAGGAACGCCAGCAGTAAACAGTCACCCAACACTCCACGAACTAATAAAAGTACCAGCTGTGGAAAAAGCAGGTATTAATATTTGAAAGAATTCTTTAGAGACTTCACAAAAGTTGAGTTCCACTACTGTAGGAAAAGTTCTTCGAAACTTTATTTAGAATCCAACTGGATATCAAAATCACCACTCTATAAATTTTACAAAACTAGGCCCAAAGATCAGAATATAAGTCCCGTTTCAATAGCTATGTTCCACCATATATTTGAAGAGATGAATTTAAGCTTATTTAGGCCAAGAAAAGCTAAATGTGACAAGTGTGGCGCATATAAAGCCCATAATCTTCCAGAAGAAGAGTACTCCTTACCCTTAATAAAGAAAAACGAAGCCAGAGAAGCTAAAACAGCTGATAAAGAGTCTGACAATTTCGTGTCCTGCATGGATATGCAGTCGGTTTTATTAAGCCCAAAATCAAAACTGTCTTACCATAAAAAACTCAATTTCATTTTAGCAAATTTTTATTTAAAAAAATTCAGTAATAGAGAGTTATCGATGGTGAGACTTTGCAAAAAATTTTCAAATGAGCGCGAACTAGGACACCTAAAACCCATATCCGGGATCAGTTTCAATTTATATGTATATATATATATATATATATATATATATATATATATATATATATATATATATATATATATATATATATATATATATATATATGTATGTATGTATCTATCCGAAAACTCAAAAAATAATTAACCGATTTCGATGAAACTCGGCAAGTGCCCTTTTTTATTAATGCCTTGGATGAGTTCGTTAGCCAATTTTTCGTATATTTTTTATAAAGAAAAATAAAATATCATGGAGTGATACATTATTGTAACCGTAAAAAAAATCAATCATTTGGTGAAAGAATTCAATATGACGTCGTTAAGAAAAAAAGTTAACTGCCGTGGTTCATAAGCGTATGAGTTTAGAAATTTTTTGAGAACACCATGACAACCGGAGTGACCGATTATGGCCTTGTATAAAAATGTTTATACCAGGGGATATCTGGTTATTGAAAAATTAAAGAAGGAGAATATGTTAGTTTTTATTTTTTTGTCTTTATGTAGTTACCGGTGAAAAATTGTTAAAATCTAAAGGGATTTTGAAATGGCCTTATAATTCTGCAACTACCAACCAACTTCATGATACAATAACTATAACTAGAGGTAATATGATAGGCGAATGACATCGTGAGAAGAGTTTTAAACGTATCGTATTTCTCAACGGTTGGTTTTTATTAAATTTTATAAATTTATTTTATTAATGTTTGTGTGCACAGAGTTAGGCTATTTTTATGACATGATGGTCCAGTTACAGACTATTCACGGGCGCTGAATGTCTTATCTATTTCAAGTTTAGGTGGACCCATTGACCGGGTTCACCAGGCGCAAACAGCTGAGTTTAAGCGGTCACCTGCTAACTACCGATACATTTCAGCGGTTGGAGACTGATAGACGGACTATTTTGTAACGTTTGTCTATAATTCCAATCGGCAACAGTTGACTTCCAGCAGAAACATAGCGCATACGTTGACACAACTATTCAATTGTTGGCCCTTGGTGAACTCTGCCAATATATGTGATATAAAAATTAAAAAGAAAAGGAAATGCAAACGAAGTCGTTGAATTTAATGCTATATGTAAAAAAAAAAAACATGTGCGACGACGTGGAATGTTGTAATTTAAATTGCGTTACATCAACGTATAGACGCAAAATCTGTATAGAAAACGTTTCCCCAATTATTTATCCATGACGAATATTTTGCATTTAATTTGACTGACCCATGTATACTTACTCATTGTTTTGATTACCTTTGAAAAATTCATTAACTAGTCTGGCGTAATTTCTTTTTATCAGACGTTCATGTATACTGAAAGAAGAAATCAATAATTCGGTTCTGAATTATACAAATTTTCAAATGGGGCAGCTTCAGCTTTAACTTACCTGCCATTTGTATTAGGGTAACGCAACAAATCTTCTCTGAGATTTCCGATATAACCAGTATCTATAAAATGCATTGAGCAGACTCTTGTGGTAGGTAACATTAAAGTTATCGGCTCGCTTGCATGTATTTTTCTAGATCTCTATCATCGTTTTTTCAGCACCAAATCGAAATAACGTTATGTACTTAAAAAAATATTTGCCTGATTTTCCGAACAACATCCGTGAAGAACGCAATGTTTAATTTTGTAGTAAATGCAAACACAGTAGGAAAATTCGAAACATAGGTCCTATCAGAAGCTATCTGTGTCTGTTCCCAATTACTGATTTTAAAAACTAAGGTAGATAATACTGCACATACAAAAAAGCAAATTTGGATATTCGTTACTGTTTAAATTCGAATTTCCGCCAATTTTTATCTCCACGTGACGTCATGATCTGGCGGGGATATGAGCAATATCGTATCTTTCATTATTTGAATGTAATTATGGAGAGTTTAAAATGTATGCTAAATAAAGGCAATGTTTCTAATGTTAGAGGGAGTAAGAAAGGCGAAAAAAAAAATGGTTTGGTGTATTTAAAATTTGAAATTTATGGCATTTGGAAACGTCATTGTCAATATTTTTAGATAACCTTATTTAAATTATGTCGTCATACGCGGCACAAGTTCTATACGTATATGGACATACTGTAAAAATTGAACCAATACAGTAATAAGAATAATAATTATGTCATGGTAACTCTTATGGTTTTCGAAATCACAATGGCGTCGACACTTAAAATCCGTCAGCTTGTATACCTACACGTACTTACCCTTATACTCTCCAAAGAACACGAAATGCGGTTATTTACTAAATATTACTATTGTGATCTAATTAGAAATGATACAATAACGTTGACCAGTGGTGTAGATCAATTTGTTTAAATCAATTATCAACGAATTTTTAAACAGACTTATTTGTTGGAGAATCTGCTAAATGCATATTTATAATTTAGTTATCAATGAATCTCATTTTCATTTGTAATAATATTTAACTCACATAAAGATTAGAATGATTAATGACGATACTTAATGTGCCACATAAAACAACATCTTACACATGCATATTTAAATAAGAAACGAAAAGTTATTTTTTTTCTTCAAATATATAACACAGGTTAAGAACCATAAAATATTTTACTAAAACTGGTTATTAAACGATGAATAATACAATTTATAAGCAATCTTAACATGTTATGATAATACCACATCAAAAGACAACCGGTGTGTAAGGCAACTACATTAAATTTTTGGTACGAATGTCGTGGACTTAACAAAATTTGACACTAAAAAAACGAAAGCTTTTTTAAGTGACTTTTAGTTTGAAAATTAAGAGTGTGAATATTAATTACATTTTAAAGTAATTGGACAGTATAGAGTAAGCGAGTTCTTATTTTAGTGAAAAAAATAAATAAAAAAATCGGGACGCAGCAAGTGCGTTATGGTAGTAAATTTTCATAGAAATGATCTGGCACCAAATATTTTTTATAACTTTTTTTTCTTGTAACATAGAAATCTAAATTTTGGTGTATAGTTTACTCTTATATCGTAAACCTACCTACCAAATTTAGTACCATAGCTTTTTTATTTTTTAAGATAAAATTTTTTTTCGAAAGAAAACTCGAAATTTTCCCGGAAAACCTGGCCCAATTTTTCTGGCTAACGAACTTATTCAAGCTAAAAGGAAGGTACATGCCAAATTTAGTTATCGGTGTGACAACACACACACAAATATTATATATATATATATATATATATATATATAGATATATATATATATATATATATATATATATATATATATATATATATATATATATATATATATAGGTTCTGTGTAGTTGTTCGAATTGTTATCTTAATATTCAGTGTGTCTTTCTTAGAAGGAATCTTTAATAGCGACAAGCAATTTTACAAAAGCAGGTAGTCGAATTTTAATTACACGAATTGCCATATTAGTGAATTTTCGTAGAAAAAAATCACTAATGGGTAGATCCCGACGTTTGAATTTTGACAAATTTTTAATTTTTTTCAAATGAGCGCGACTTGGACGCCTAGTACCCATATCCGGGGTAAGTTTCAATTTTTATGTATATATATATATATATATATATATATATATATATATATATATATATATATATATATATATATATATATATATATATATATATATATATATAAACATATAAAAATTGAAACTGACCCCGGATATGGGTTCCAGGGGTCCTAGTTCGCGCTCATTTGCAAATTTTTTTTCAAAATTCAAGTCGGGATCCCCCATTAGTGAATTTTTTCTGCTAAAATTCACTAAAAAATCGGGACACAACAAGTGCGCTATGGTAGCGCATTTTCATTTAATGCTTCAAATTTGAATAACTAAATTTTCTATAAACCTAAAAAGTTAAATTTTGGTATATAGCAAGGCCTTTACTAGGGAAACATAGTTACCAAATTTCATCAAAATAACTTTGTTATTTTTTGAGATATAAATTTTTTCTTCAGAAAAATTAAATAAAAATTCGCTAAAACATTTACAGAATTTTAGGAACAAATATATACATGGTTTGGCTTTTTTTTTGGATACAGGAGGGGGAAATGCTCATGCAGACCCCATTCACGGCCACGCAGGTGCCGTGGGATATCGAGGCACTGTGAGACTGTACTCACTAAAACCCCCTCCCTGGGAGTACCGGACCTTAGTCCATACCTCCGTCGGAAAGATTACACACAATGACTTTTTGGGTATGAATGTTTCCATTTTGTTTTTGCCGCGGGGGCGTTAGCGGGTAAATATAAGCTTTGGACGCTTATGCTTATGTGGAAGTTGCTCGTCGTAGTTGGTGGCACTACGGAGAAGAGCATTTGGGTGAGAAGCGGCTTTTGCGAACTGAGTTGTGGATAATTGAGTTATAAACTCAAGTATCGAAGGCATTTCCAGATCAGAGTGAATCTGACTGTTTCGGACAAACCATGGCGCTCCGGTAACCATTCTCAGAATTTTGTTCTGGATGATTTGAAGGGTCTTGATGTGTGTTGCGGCCGCGGTGGCCGGTATGGCATATATTTATATAAAAACGAGCTGTTGCACGCGACTTCGTCCTCATGGAATTCAGTTATAATAATAATAACCATATTTTCAGGCTGTTTAGACCTACCATAGTCATAAATACCTTACAAACTGGCATACATATACAGATTAAACCTAAAAACACGGTTAATATTGCAGAAGGAGAAACTCAAAATTTCAAATCAGTAATTAGAGTTAAAACAAAAAAGAAAAAACTCTGGACGCAGCAAGTGCGTTATGGTAGTGAATTTTCATAAAAATGTTTTTATTGCAAATATCTATGTTTTCTTATCTAAGAAAGCAGGCATCAATTTTGGTTACGAGTATAACCTATATAGTAAAAACAATGTGCCATGTTTCATAAAAATAACTTTATTGTGTGAAAATCTACAAAAATTTCCAAAAGTGAACTTAAAGTGTTCCCGGAAAAACTCGTTTCTTGGTCAACCTTATAGGTTAATAGCAAATTGGAGTATTCAAATATGAAGCATTTGATCAAAATTCGCTACCATAACGCACTTGCTGCATCCAGAATTTCTTTTCTTACAAACATGCATTATATTTCGATGGAAAATGCAATAACATAAGGCGTGTTTGATTTTAAAAAAAAACAACGAAAATTTGTATCACCAACGACTTATGGGCCAGCCTGTGATTGCAGAAATATTTTTTTAAGATGTAGCTCAAGACGCCCTATAATTAATGTATAAAGAGATCTTGTATAATAACGGATATATTGAGCTTTATTGATTTTTTACGAAAATTCGACAAAAATTATATACCATTAAACGATAAACTCTATAGCTAAGCACCAGAGAAAGGGTCTATTTGAAATGAATTTTCTGGAAACATTTTGGTAAAATGAAGGACAATGACGGTTGAAACTAAGACTTCAGGGTTTGTAAAACATCCTTCTTGAGACATTTGATTTCCATAGCCCGTATTAGATTCAAGTTATTTGCCTAAATGTTGCCGATTTTGACGTTTTAAATTGCAACTTTGACGTTTTGAGGAAAACCCCAATTTATTTTTCTTTAAATGCCTATAACTTTTTTGTCTTTTGACCTACATAGCTCAGTTTTGGCAGGTAGCTTACCTATAAAGATGTAAACCCGCGTACCAAATTTGGTTGCCCTTACGTTGTTAATTTCGGAGAAATAATTTTTTTTCGAAAGAAAACACAAAATTTTCCGGGAAAACCTGGGCAGATTTTCCTGGCTAACGAACTTATCCAAGCCATTTGCAAAAGGAATTTTTTCACCAAATTTTATTAAAATCGGCCCATTATTTTTTGAGTTATCGGTGTGATACATATATATATATATATATATATATATATATATATATATATATATATATATATATATATATATATATATATATATATATATAGCATATAAAAATTGAAACTGACCCCGGATATGTGTTCTGGGGGGCCTAATTAGCGCTCATTTGAAAATTTTTTTTCAAAATTCAAAAGTCGGGAACTCATTAGTTAATTTTTTTAAAGAAAATTAACTAAAAACTAATATTTATAATATTTCTTTATATACCACATTCTTTGCTATTTTAGAGGGCGGTGCCAGTACAATTAGGCTATGGGATGAGCTCACATGCGAACACGCTACGTAAATTGGCCATGGGAGAAACAGCCCTGTCTTAGTCAACTCCTGCGAATTTTAGAGTTTGTCCCTGTGACTTATTAACTTTCAGGGAAAACTGCAGTCTCTTGAATTCAAAAGGGAGATCATTTGGAATCAAAGGGATACGCGGAATAAAAACAATTTCTCCGTGAGCACACCCGGTTATAATAGTTGCATCTTCTACATTACGATGCAAAGCTTTACTTGTAGCCTGGTACCATTACAAAGTTTGGGTGGTTTTAAATTTCTAAGCAACATTATGGGTGTCCCCACACGTAACAATAGCCGATGGTATGGAAGACCAGGTGGGTTTAGAGTGTTCAAAAATTCTACTGGGTAATGAACGGCGTCGTGTTTATTTACTGCAGAGTATATTGAACTGTAAATTACTTCTTCACCTTCAAATGATTGCAGTAACATATCATTAATTAACTGCTGCTTGCTCGTTTTTGTATATTAACACCAATATACTTATCTTATATCTCTAAACTAATTACCAACTTTAACACATATAATGAAGTATGAATGTATACAAACTACGTATTAATAACTATACCCAATACTTAAGACCTATCTTATATCACTTCAGACCTTAAGGTCGCAGTGAAGGGACCATTATGGCCCACTCACAATTTAACCTATATCATTTAAGAAACAATTTAAATACCTAAAATACAAGGAATTAAGTACGAAAATACTAACTACCTAATGAACTGTAAACTAATCTGAAAGTTAAACAGATATATAGATGAATAAATCAGTAAGGAATCGAACAACCGAAAAACCGAAAGTGGTTAAATTTCAAATAATCCTTTCTAAGTGCTCGCCTACGTTATAACAGGAACCTCTGTGCCAAATTTCGAGTCTTTAGACCCAATAGTTTGGGCTGTACTAACTACCTAATGAACTGTAAATTAATCTGACACTCAAACAGATAGATATATGAATAAATCAGTAAGAAATCGAACAACCGAAAAGGGTTACATTTCAAATAGTCCTTTCTAAGTGCTCGTCTACGTTATAACAGGAACCTCTGTGCCAAATTTAAAGCCTTTAGACCCAGTAGTTTGGGCTGTGCGTTGATATATCAGTCAGTGAGTTTATTCTTTTAGTGAATTTTCTTTTTAAAAATTCACCAATGAGGAGATCCCGACTTTTGAATTTTGAGAAAATTTCTTCGAATGAGCGCTATTTAGGACCCCTGGAACCCAAATCCGAGGTCGGTTTCAGACTTTATATATATATATATATATATATATATATATATATATATATATATATATATATATATATATATATATATATATATATATATATATATATTTATGTCACACCTATAACTAAAAAAATAATGGACCGATTTTTATGAAACTTGGTGAGTACCTTCCTTTCGCAAGTCCTTGGATAAGTTCGTTATCCAGGAACATCCGCTGAGGTTTTCCCGGAAAATTTTGTGTTTTCTTTCGAAAAAAATTTATATCTCCGGAATTAACAAAGTAAAGGCAACCAAATTTGATACGCGGGTTTACGTTATTATATGTAAGTCACCTACCAAAATTTTGCTCTGTAGGTCGCAGGACAAAAAAGTTACAGGCATTTAAAGACATATATTTGGGTTTTCCTCAAAACGTCAAAGTCGCGATTTAAAACGTCAAAATGGGTAATATTTAGGCAATGAACCTGAAACTAATATGGGCTGTGGAAGAAAAATGTCTCAAGAAGAATGTTTTACAAAGCCTGAAGTCTTAGTTTCAATCGTCATTGTCCTTCATTTTACTAAAATATTCCCAAAAAATTCATTTCAAATAGACCCTTTCTCTGATGCTTTGGCAGTAGTGTTGGCTATAGAGTTTATCGGTTAATGGTATATCATTTTTGTCGAATTTTCGTAAAAAAATCTTTAAAGCTCAATATATCCGTTATTATGCAAGATACGAAAAAAATTGTATACATTAATTATAGGGTGTCTTGAGCTACATCTTACAAAAGTATTTCTACAATTACAGGGTGGCCCATAAGTCGTTGGTGATTTAAATTTTCTTTTTTTTTAAATCGAACACCCCTTATGTTATTGCATTTTTGCATTTTCCATCGAAATATAATACATCTTTGTAAGAAAAGAAATTCGGGACGCAGCAAGTGCGTTATGGTAGCGAATTTTCATTAAATGCTTTAAATTTGAATAGCTCAATTTGCTACTAACCTATGAGGTTGACCATGAAACCAGTTTTTTCGGGAACACTTTAAGTTCACTTGCGGAAATTTTTGTACATTTTCAAACAATAAAGTTATTTTGATGAAACATGGCACATTGTTTCTACTATATAGGTTATACTGGTAACCAAATTTGATGCCTGATTTCTTAAAAAAAAAACTTATTTGCTATTAAAAACATTTTAATGACAATTCACTACCATAACGCACTTGCTGCGTCCAGAAATTTTTATATATTTAGATTGCAATAAAATTTAATCAAAAAATGGTGCAAATTTCTTTCAATTTCTCTGTGATATTCGTTTTTTTATTCCTTATTTTTCTCTTCATGGCGATTAACTTTGTAATTTCAAATAGCAACTTACATTTTCTTATTCGGTTCTAAAAATCCACGCATTATTCTGCAGACAAAGTCATAAAACTCTGTAGGCATGGGAAAAAATTTCGATTGGCGATTTTCATTGCCTGTCCAATTAGAAACCAATTGTTATCCCACAAATTAAAAATAAAAGACTACTTCTCTATTTACAAGACAACAGCCTTGGTTACAAGTGGTTGATTGCACTACAAATAATTGATAGAATTGGTTTCGAATTGGTTGACCACCCGCCCTATTCTTCGGATTTAGTACCATAAGAGTATTATTTGTTCCTAAAACTTAAGAAACAATTGAAATTGAAAAGCAAACGATTTTCGAGCAACAATGTGCTGAGACCAAGATAAACACTTTTTAATGATTTAGAATTGCTTTATGTAAATTCTGATAGAAGTTTTAGAGATGATTATGTGGAATGGATACTTTATTTTAAGAAATTATCGCTTTTCTATTGCAGGATAAGTACTTTCAAGACACCCACGTACATCTTCAAAAAACAAACCGAACTTACCAGAGTCCATATCGCCAACTTAAGAACCTTCTGAACCATTTTACGTCGTAATAGAGAATACTTTCATTAGAAAGTTTCACGTCCTGCTCATTTAAGGCATATCTAATAATGTCATCATAAACCACGCAAAGGGTATACTAACAATATAATTAATGTTAACAATGTAACACTTTGTTAGTTTTACGCTTTGCTTGTTATCAATGCATAATGAATATTTAAAAATTAATATACATGTGGCCACTTCCACCGGGACATTTTAAAATATACCTGTTCGAGATAGTTTTTATACAGTGTGGACCACAGTTATGGAATAAAATTCAGAATTCGAATGCAAATGTTTTTTATGAAAAACCCTCGGACACGTCAATTTTTTAGTGAATTTTTATTTAAAAAAATTCACTAATAGAGCGGTTTCGATGGTGAGACTTTGCAAAAATTTTTGCAAATGAGCGCGAACTAGGACCCCTAGAACCCATATCCGGGGTCAGTTTCAATTTTTATATGTATGTATATATATATATATATATATATATATATATATATATATATATATATATATATATATATATATATATATATATATATATATATATATATATATATATATATATATCCGTGTGATAACTCAAACAATAATTAACCGATTTCGATGAGACTTGGCAAGTGGTTTTCTTTTATGAATGGCTTGGATGGGTTCGTTGGCCAGAAAATTCGGACAGGGTTTTCCGGGAAAATTTTGAGTTTTCTTTCGAAAAATTTTTTTTCTCCGAAAGTAACAAAGCTGTTTTAATGAAATTTACTATATATGTTGCCTTGGGAGAGCTCTTACTACGTACCGAAATTCAACTTTCTAAATTTATAAAAAATTGAGTTATTCAAATTTTAAATTTTCTTTCGAAAATTTTTTTTTCTCCGAAAATTACAAAGTTCTTTTAATGAAATTTGGTAGATATCTTTCGTTAGGAGAGACCTTACTACGCACCAAAATTAAACTCTCTAAGTTTATAGAAAATTGAGTTATTCAAATTTGAAGCATTTAACATTTATTTAACACAGAAATCGTAGAAACGACGAGACGATTATCACGTCTCTAGTATCAGGATCACATGAGAGGATAGGCAGTGGCATGTTTAAAACTAATGTTGTACAGGCAGTTTGTTATTCTGCAGATGATGTTTTGAATATATGGTAAATGTAGATTCCTTTATTTGACTCCAATGAACAGAACAAAATTCAGCAGAATTAAAAGTAAGCCGTCAAGTCATGGAATAATACTGACACGACGAGTTGTTAAACGTTTCAAAATTGAAGACAATGAAATGAATGAAATATAGTAGGTCTCAAGATTTGGGTTTATCTATCTGGGCAATACACAGAATATTGAGAAAGCACAATATGCATAATTAGTGAATTTTTATTTAAAAAAATCACTAACAGAGAGGTATCGATGGGGAGAAAAATTCTTTCAAATGAGTGCGAACTAGGAACCCTAGAACCCATATCCGGGGTTAGATTCAATTTTTATATGTTTATATATATATATGTATGTATATATATCCGTCTGATAACTCAAACAATAATTAACCGATTTCGATCAGACTTGGCAAGTGGTTTTCTTTTATGAATGGCTTGGATGAGTTCGTTAGCCAGAAAAATTGGACGTGGTTTTCCAGGAAAATTTTGAGTTTTCTTTCGAAATTTTATTTTAATTTAATGAAATTTACTATATATGTTGTGTCAGGAGAGATCTTACTACGTACCAAAATTCAACTTTCTAAGTTTAAAGAAAATTGAGTTATTCAAATTTTAAATTTTCTTTCGAAAAAATTTTTTTCTCCGAAAATTACAAAGTAATTTTAATGAAATTTTGTGGATATCTTGGCTAAGGAAAGTCCTTACTACGTATTAAAATTAAACTCTCTAAGTTTATAGAAAATTGAGTTATTTAAATTTGAAGCATTTAATAAAAATTCACTACCATAACGCACTTGCTGCGTCCCGAGTTTTTTTGTATGTGGTTTGCTTTTTTAACGTCGGCCTATTTCCGTAACTATGGCCAACTAAGCTCCACAAGCAGCAGTTTCACCTCACCAACCTGAAAATTTAGCCGAACCCCTGCCTTTAGTAAGCAGCGTAGGGATCTTTTACGTGTTGCAAAAAAAAGGACAACCGTTCTGTTTCTTTAAAAGCAAGGGGTTGTTAACATAATGTGAACACAGATGTAAAGCCTTCTTCCTCGGCTTCACAAATGCTATAGAAATGGACAAGTTCTTCAATAGAAGAACTCTTCGATTCCTTAATTGTTGTTGTCCTTACTTGCTGAAACCGTTTCATACTAAATATAGACGTAGAGGCTGTTGATCTGACTTCACAATTGTTCGTTTTCATTTCTGTAACCGGTTTCGCTGCTTGACAGCATCATCAGCCAGAAGTAAATTGACGTATTTATGCACATCTCTGACAACTATAAATAAAAACTCGTTACTATGCTATGATGTTTGGATCAAAAAGCTCTTTAGAAGGAACCAAATATAATAAAAAAATGACAGATGACCTCTTAAAATGTCTATGTAACGTATGTCGGTATTTACATCCACGAAAGTAAACTCAACATTCAAAGTGTCACTGGTGAACATTTTGCCCTTTTAAAATATGGAACAATGTCTTCAAATGAGCGCGAACTAGGACCTCTAGAAAAAAATGTGCCGATTTTAACGAAATTTGGCAAGTATCTTCCCTTTGTAAGTGGATTGGATAAGTTGGTTAGCCAGGAAAATGGGACCAGGTCTCTCGGAAAATTTTGGGTTTTCTCTGGAAAAAATTTGTATCTCTGAAAATAACAAAGCTATGGCAACCAAATTTGGGAAGCATTGTAAAAAGTAAACTATATACAAAAAATTCTAAGTTTAAAAAAGTTATAGGCATTTAATGAAAAAAAAAAGTTTTGTGCCACTAAAGTCAGAGAAGACGCAATACCAAAATATTGTATGTGTTAAACCAAATCTATTAAATATTACAGACGTTTATTTTTTCTTTGCGAAAAAAGGCTAAGAAGTACGAGATAAATTATTCTGAAGATTTTATAGTTTTTCTTCTCTAAATGTCAAAGTGGAGATTTGAAACGTGAAAATTAGTAATGTTTTAATAAAGCTTCTATAATTAATACGGTTTTATGAATGGTAACTATCGCAAGAAATGTATATTAGAAGGTCCAAGATTTATGTTTTAAATGCTCTCATTTGATGACAATATTTGCAAAAAAAAAGCATCTAAAATAGACCTTACATATTACAAATAGATAACCGAAGACCATTATGGGTTATCTACGTTTTATTATCTTACTTTGCATAATACAGTGGCCGCGGGGTTAAATGACTGACTCATTAGCAAATGAACGTTGGAAGATGCGGGTTCAAATCTAAGTGGTGACTGATTTTTTTAAACTTTTTTTTGTCTTTGATTCAATTTCAACGTTATCTGATCAGATTATGTAAATTTAGCGACTTTTTGTTGAAAAAATCACTAATGAGGGGATAAGCACTTTTAAGACTTTAAGTTCGATTTTAATAGCAGCTTTTGTTGCCCTTGGTTGGTAAAACCGTTCCATGCACAGACGTAGAGATTTTATCTGTGACCTCAGAAGTGTTTGTTTTCTTCTCTGCAACCGGTTTCGTTTTTTACAGCATCGCTAGGCAAAAGAAAGTTATCTGTGAAGCCACAGAAAAAGTATTTCTGTACACAGATCAGACTTTGAATATTTTTAACTTTATTAAATACATTTTTATTAATGAATTTTCTTGTACGATATGTTCATTTAATAGCGATTTTTCCTATAATTAACGTTCATGAATTTTCTTTGAAGAAACACTCGTTACGAATTTGTGTGTGAAAAATCATTTGACGAAGTTTTGACGGAACATTTTTCTAAAGAAATTTGTCGAAAATAATGTTATAATGGATTTTTGTGCCAACAAATTATTTTATTTTCAATTTTAATTACAGATTAGGCATATAATTTGAATTTTCTGTATTCCTTTAACAAATTGTTGTGTAAAATATATTTGGTTAGTTTTCGCAGAAATGTGTTTGTGTTGCCGTAAGATTTTTGTGAAATTTGGTAATTAATAATAAGTGTTTAATAAGTTATTGTAAAACATGTTTTCAAATTGTTTGCAAATTTTCATGCATTTTTTTTGGACGCTTGATCGAAAAGCTTTTTGTGAATAGGATCATTGGCCAGGAAAATCGGACCAGTTTTTTCAGGAACATATTAAGGTTATTTTGGGAAAATTTTCTACTTTTTCAAACAATAAAGTTATTTTGATGAAATATGATACATTGTTTCTACTCTATAGGTTATACTGGTAACCAAAGTTAATGCCTGCTTTTATTAAGAAAATACACATTTGCCATTTAAAACACTTTTATGAAAATTCACTACCATAACGCACTGGCTGCGTCCAGACTTTTTGTTCACAAGATGATTACGAAAAAGGCGCTTTTTCTCTTTTAGGGTATAACTTTTTTACTCGTTAACCGACTTTCGTAACCGAGGGCACATATTGAAACCAAAGCTTCAGTCAGAGACGCTCAGTTAACACAATCGGCGAGATACAGCGCGGCATCAAAAGTGATCCAAATCCTAATCGTTTTAAAAATTTCGTTTGACAGCAGAATGACTTGAATCAAGTTGCCTATCAAATAACCATTAATTGTGGACTTTTAAAAATTGTTTATCGTCTGCATAGGTCGAAAATTCTCGTTAAAAAACTCAATTACAAACGGCTTGTTTCCAAAGGAGACCCATTCAAGCTCTCATCTGAAAAAGTTAGTAACTAAATTAATGACTGTTGTCATGCTTTTCGTTACCTTAGTTGCGAGCATTTTCAGATGAGTAGTTTATAATCAATTTATAACAGCAACAACCATAACATCAATCGACCAGGTTCTATATAACGAAAATATCGACAAACATCATCCTATTACAACGCATTTTGTTTGATATATTTAATTCGAAGGAAGAGTTTCCAAAAAAGGGGAATCCACCAAATCTGTTTGCTCATTGAAAACAAGGTACCTAGTTATTTTCGTGTATGTGCCTTTGTACTTCTAGGACTTCAAAAAAGTCGTTTGCGCTTGTCATTATAAAAATGAAGTGGCTCTATGCGGTTATTTACTGTGGGTCTATGTTGAGTATCAGGGCTTCAAAAAAGTTGTTTCCGCTTGTCATTACAAAAATAAAGTGGCTCTATGCGGTTATTTACTGTGGGTCTATGTTGAGTATCAGGGCTTCAAAAAAGTTGTTTCCGCTTGTCATTACAAAAATAAAGTGGCTCTATGCGGTTATTTACTGTGGGTCTATGTTGAGTATCAATAGTATGTTTTGCAAATGAAGATTTTTTTTACCGTGGTTATAGCTAACTGCAGAAATATATTCCTTGTATCGGGTATTAGAACTTGCCCAGACACAACTATACCACAGCGTAAGAAACAATTGTTTCTTATGCTGTGACTATACCATAGGATTCACGTCGCCCTTTTTTACAAACGCTGTGGCATGAGAAATATTTTGCGTAAATGAGGCCCATTTACATTAGCATTTGTCTAACTTCAATAATAACAGATATAACGGTAGTAGTCCAATATAAATTGACACCTGTATAATATTATTCAAATCATTGATGCCAGTAATTACCTGGATATAAATTAAGTAGCTATTAGCTGTCACCTGATCAGAACAACATTAGCAACATTTAAATATTTAATATTTGATGTCATTGTTTATAATAATTTATTTATTCATTATTTAGTATTCATTAATCCTTTGATTAACCGAAAAGTTTAATGTTTTGGTATCACTGAACATTTCTTTCAAGTTTTTTGAAAGATTTAGCAGATGATGGTTATTTAAAATTATTTTTAGTTCGGCCGGTTGCAGCTTAATTGTTTTGTTGGTCACATTACAACTAAACTTGGAGAATTTTACGACTGAAATACAGCGTGTCTAGCGGGAACTTACATGATACACATTTCAGGAACCACTCAACGTTTTTTCTGAAAGCTGCACATTAACAACCAGAATGCGGTCTATTTAAGCAAAATTTTTTGACAGTTCTACCACTTCCAGTTAAACCGGACGTTGACACCAGCTTCGTTATTTTAAATGGAATACCCACTTTTTTGTAATTGCAATCGATAGCCTATGAAATTTTAATGTGACTTTATGCAACGAACCATAAGCCTAAATAACACGGTTTTCTAGATATTCATAATTTTATGGAAAAAATGACAATTGCAAACACCTAAAACGATTAGCCCCCCAAATAAACCATCAGGAAAATGCATTATTTTATGTTCTGGCGTTCATAAGGAAAGACGCAGTAGATATCCAGAAAATCTTCAAAATCATACAAGGTGACAAAAATCGTCAAAAGTTTGAATCGAAAAATATAGAACATCTTCATTTTTTTATAGAACCAGCCATTTTTTTCGTTGGACTGTCTGACTAAAAAGAGGGCAAGTTTGTATTTGTACCTCATGGACCCTTTTCTAGGCATTATTTTCAAAAATGTCTTTTGTGCAATTTCTAGGATTTTTATTAGTTTTCGCCACAACCTCCCCATCCTAATAAGTCATATTTTATGTGATCTCTACCAAATAATATAACATTTTTAAGTCCAAGATATCACGCACGATTTTGAAATTAGAAATCAACAACATCTTCCTGATCGCATAATTACAATGTACCCCCGATCTTAGAGTACTGTCAACAAAAATTCCAAGATACATAACGCCTTTACCAATTTTATCTTTAATTCGTCAGATACCCTAAAGCTTTCATAATTTGGTCAAGATAGCGACAGGTAAATAGTAGGTCTTCTTAAAATGTATCGTTAACAGCTTGTAGTCAAACCATTGCTTAATCTTTGTTAAATCATTTTCGGCTTTTACCTTCAATAATTCCCAAGATATATTTAAATGAACCAATGTTCTATCATTCGTATAAAATATTATTTTCCCAGTACGCTGTGCAGAAAACAAACCATTCATATAAATGATAAATAACAGCGGGCCCAACACACTGCCCTGCGGAACCCCACATTTTCGAGAAATTTGTGATTAGAGATAAAGGTCTGTAATTGTTAATAAGCATTCATTTTATCTCTATTTTTCAAGACAGCGAGAATCAGACACCGCTTGCAAACTCTAGGAAAATACCCAACGTCAATACAACTGTTAATAATGTATGCCAACGCAAAGGAAATTAAATCTCATATCTCTCAAAGTTTCCACTCTCAAATTATCCACAACTTCAGCCTTGCTATTTTTCAAAGATTTTACGATACCACTAACCTTCCCTGCATCTGTATAATTATATATATATATATATATATATATATATATATATATATATATATATATATATATATATATATATATATATATATAGAATATAATAATATACTCTATTCAAATTTTTTTAACGTCGGTCTATTTTCGCAACTAGTATGGCCAATCACCGATGACAAGGAGCCGTCTCAGCTCACTATCCAGGAAATTTTGCCGAACCCCCGCCTTTCTGTATGGAGGGTAGGGATCTTTAACGTGACCCGTGTCCAACATCGCATGGACACGGGACGGACGGCTTTACGCCCCCTCCGAAGGGCGGAACGTGCAGACATTCAACATGTTCAAATACAATGCCACAACCTCGGTTGATGTTAATTGTACAGTATGTACTGAAAAAGTGAAAGCGAAACCCTGGGAATCGAACCCGGTACTCATCGGTTGAAAAATACACGTCCTTATCACTGAACCACCGAGGCTCTATAATACTATTTAAAGTTAATCCCGATTTTGTAATAACACCTGTACAAATCGAAGGTGTAAACCTGAATATTCCTCTTTGTAAACAAAGACTGTAAGACTGACAAACTAATGTGCTCTACATAAAATTACTGTTTAAAATCCTAACCCCATCCCAGTTCTAGAAGAACTACATGAGATGCGTGCATTCCCATGGTTTACATCCCTGTATTTATCAAATGGCTTATCTTAAATTCCCCTGGCTCTTGAATCAATACTCTTGACTGACTATACCATTCTCAGGTCATTTTGCCGTTCCAAGAAATCCGTTTCACCTTGGCGGGGTCTCCTTCCTTTTAATCGAATGATGACTGACGTATTCGCTCCTTTGCGTATTCACACAAAAGTTTCCTCTTTAAACGACATTTTACCTCTCTCATACGATAAGCTAAGGTTTAGACCGCTTAAGAAACGATATTCCTTATATTACATGCATATGGTCTTACTGTTACCCTGGCCAAGTGATTATTTATTCACAACAAGAAACATTCTGGTTATGATATCTGCTTTACTACCCTTACTACCTTTACTACCCTTACTCCCACCAAGTCGAAAGTCGAAGCAGTACAGGAGTTTTCCCTAGCCAAACGCCAGCATCAGCTTTGACAATGAATGGGTCTGCTTAGCTATTTTAGTAGTTAAGTGGATTCCTAAAATATGATAAAGGAACAGCAACATTAGATATACAGTGGAAGTCGGGCTTGTTTTTTATATTATTTTTTTGTGTGCTGTTTTTGTTTTGTTTTTCTTTTCGCTGTCTTTTTTTGCATATCTCAGCTTGTGAAGGTAAACATCCCTTTATTTCTGTAAAGCTAAAAGGGAGAAAATAGTACATCTTCAAAATATTTCGGGGATTTTTCCAGTATTTTAGATTTTTTAGAATTCTTTTCACTGTATCCAAACATTTCATATTGCCTAAGGTAACCAAAGCACATTCTTTTCCATGCCTCACGAATAGCTTCTGACATTCGAAATATTTATGACGATGTTGTGTGTCTACTCTGGTCTGTTATTAGAGTGGAATACTCTTGTCCTGCTACTTCAATTCAGTTTTAACCATAGACTTAGCCAGCTCACAAACTTCTTTAACCCTGATGTTTTCTGAATGTGGCCAGAAAGAATAACTGTCCTCAAAGCACCTTTTAGTTTAACCCATACTCACAGTCTTCACCATACCTTGCTGCCAATTATATCTCCTGCTGCCAGTTGAGATCCTTTTAGTGTTGTGATTCCACCGTCCGGAAGTTGAATCGACAATAGCCAGTGAGACCTTGGGTATGATTTTGTAGTTACAGACTACCACATATTTAATGAGCAACCACACCACCAACCTTCGCATTGCACATTGGCTGCTCGTTATTCAGGAATTTCCTTTCCAAATCTAGTACAAGACAGGAAGTATGTTGACTCTCTGGTTAAAATCTTTAAAGCCCCATCTGCTAAAAGCTCAGATTGTGTTCCTTCCCTTTCTCCCTTGATTGTCTGCGGTAAGTAACCCCTTAGGACGCTTCAATCACGAGCCTATGTACTATTCTCTCTGGTCCATCATTAAAGCAGTAATCAACGATTACTCTCTGTTGAAAATACAGTGCGCATCTTAACAACTGATGGCCAAATCACGATATTATAAATCCCCTTGATTTTTCTCCCATCTCTCAGACAAACCTTTGGCTCTCTCCAATGCAACGTTTTGTCCACATGTACATAGCTTGTGGATTCGGATCATCACCAAAGCATTAGCAATAAAACAAATATCGACCTACTTCTGCTGCACCTTTGACCTGTCTTCCTTATGCTCTTCGAGCTTCGAGTTACAACAAAAATGCAAGGGTTGTTAAGAATTTCTCACCCTTTCGCCTGTAATATAGGCACACAGTCACCAGAGCTGACCTAATATCCTCAACTTGTCCGGTATCTGACATGGACTCTTCCCTTAGGTGCCTGACCTTATGGAAATCCCTTCTATTACGTGTCTAACCTAATATCCTCAGCTAGTCAGGTATCTGACCTGGACGCTTGCCTTAAGTATCTGACCTTATGGCAATTCCCTTACCTTGCCCGGTATCTGACCTGAACCGTTACCTCAGGTATCTGACCTGGCAATTCTTTTTATTGGGTGTCTGACTTAAATCTCCTCAGATTGTCCACTATCTGACCTGGACTCTAGCCTTAGGTGTCTGACCTTATGACAAGCCCTCCACCCCACCCAACCCCCACCCACTTATTAAATAAATAAAAGAAATAAATGTAAGTATCAAAAAACTCTTTAAGAGAATAAGGTTCAGTGGCAATTAAATAGTTCATTAGCTCTTTCTTTAATTTTTCTTTATAATTAACTGTATTTCGTATTTAGTCAGGTAATTTATTATAAATACTAATTCTAATATATAGTGGATTCCTTTCGTACAATGTTAAACGATGCATAGGTACTATCAGTTTCCTGCGCTTCGTCCCATAGTTATGATCAAATTTAGATTCTTCGATCAACTCATCATTCTTAAAAGCTTGCAAAACTATCTCATATAAAAACTGCTATGACCGTACGTTAAGTTTAACAAAAATTCCTCTACTCCCGTAGATTCATATTTAACATTGTCCCAATTGATCTTTTTTGGATAGTAAAGATTCTGTCAAGATCAAGACTACTACCACAAATTATGATACCAAACCTAAGTTATGATTCAAAGCTTGGCATACATATCATCTTTAGGTTTTCAAGTGTTAAATATTTTTTCAAAATAAATAATGTCTAGCAAACACTGCTCAATTTTTTACCTAATTCTATAACATGATCTGACCAACTCGGATGTTGATCTATGTGAATGCCTAAGAATTTGGTGTACTCAGTGAAATATGCTATAGAATAAATATAGCTGAAAGTTTTCAATTCCCGCCTTGGGTAAGATAACCAGTAACCTGTACTAGAGACATACAAAACTATACAAGATAAAAACATTAAACAAATAACTTGAAACCAATAACACATCAGTGTTGGTGTAAGAAAATAAAAAATATAATTTTTCTAAAATAACAAGGTTAATGGTGTTGAAGAACCTCTTTAAATTTAATTTGAATTCTGTTTTTCCAGATGCCTTTAAACAAAACAATGTTGTTATTAAAAAAGGCCTTGACCAGTAAGCATTGTGGAACAACTGTAATAAGTTCTAGGCAACAATAAACATTAAATAAAAAACATGAATTGTCTTGGCACGTTCACCACAACAATCAGATTATTTGCCGGCAGAGAGCTGTGTCAACATTCAGTATTGAATTAGAAACCGACTTTAAGGAGGATATTTAATTAGCACCGGTAAATATACGATGCTTAAAATATTCGAATATTTTCCAAAAATGTTATGATATATCTAAAAATGAAACAATTTTACTTTCAAGTTACGTATAAACCTTAAAATAATCTCAGTAAGTGCGTTATGGTAGCGGATTATTTACAAAAATTGCGCTTGTGGGTAGAGAAATTTTAGCTTTGCGGCAAAAATGCTGGGTTGGAGGCCTGTGGTCGAAATTTCAGGGGACTTATATTTATATATTTTCATAAAGACATATGTGAATTTTTGATTGATACGTGAAATCAGTATTCCACAATCACGGGATTTCTTGTTACTTAAATCTAGTTGTAGCTTCAAGAATAGATAGTAATATGAGTTGCCTTTTGAAAATACTGGAGTCACATGTGGTGACAATTTTCTGTCGCCTGTTGAACCATACACAAGATGTCTCGCTATACGTGGGGGAAATCTGACATAATATCGACTTGTAACACGTGCTGCTATTTTAATCGAAAGCAAAACATAACCAGTCTGTATTTTTGCTAATCAATTAGAGAAGGCACTCTTTCGGTAAGAAAAAACCAAAAGCATAATTTACTTCAAAAAGGCAATTAAACTAAACAGTTACTGACTACTACCGTAGATGTTTAATTAAGCTTTGGTTGGAAAGAACCAACATGTTTGATTTATTATAAATATCGACAAGTCAGTGTACCACCCCTCTAACAAAAATTATAATAACTCCAATTTGTGACAGGCTTGCTCAAAAATTATTGAAACTCTTAATTTGTGACAGACTTGCATCTTTTGCCTGCAATAAGAAATTGGTCAGGTTCATGCTACGACAATGCTTAATTTATTTTATTTTTAAGAATTGGGGGGTGCTGCAAACATGTCCCTTTATCCGCAAGAGCCAAATAGGGAATGCATTAATTTATTATTGTGCAAAGCTCATATATAATCTTTACCAATTTTCAAGACAATACGTCTTACTTTACTTTTTTTTAGCTATCAAGGAAAATCGATATACAATTTCTTACTGTAACACCCTGTGTTGCTTTTAATTTTGACTGTTGGACTGAGGTAAGTTTGGCTAAATTGTAATATTTCAAGGGGCAATAATCTACTGCTGCTTTGTGCACTATTACTTTTGGACGCGGCTGTACAGGGTGGGCCAAAGTAGACGCTTTCTTATGGAAGCTCCTGTTTCTGTAGGAAAAAATGACTCTCCCGGCTCAAATTTTCTGAGAAACTCACTGGCCCAAACAAAATTTTGCTATCTCATGTCGTTTTGCCGTTAGAGGGCGTTTCTTGAATTTAGTCAATTTCTTTGATGTCCTATAACTTTTTTCTTTTTAAAGATAATTGGTCTCTGAAAAACTTTCTCACAGCAGTTTTTGATGTGTAATAAGCTGGTTTGGTTTGTTTTAACACTAGGCGATTGAAACATTAGCTATAGCAAAAAATTATTGGCTTATGGGACACCCGGTATATTCTTACATTTTCTTGTGGCTCTTAAAATTCTCTTTTCAAAAATATATAATACCGTATATCTGAACCTAGCACTTTACGATATTTAAGGCTTCAAAATAAATTAACTGTAAAATCCAGTAGCTATTACAGCTCATCATCTCATAGCGTTAATTGACAATTACTGTATAGGAAACAAAGTTGGCGGCTGTCAAATTGGTCCGAGAGATTTTGAATTTGGGCAGAATCTGTTTTAATATCCGTGGTCCAACATTGCAACTGTATCTAAACTATGAAAAATACGATATGTTAAACGGATTTATCGAGTGTAATGAGAATGTGAAAGCTGCCAGTCAACTTCATGGACATCGATATCCAGAACGAGCACACCTAACAAATTTTGGTGCGTTTTCTAAACCGCGACAGAACAAAATAATAATATTAATTACCAAGAATTAATGGATATTACTGTTTTGGGCTCAATTGAAAATAATCCCAAATTATTTACTCGAAATTTGCACACCGAAACTGGTTTGTTGTCCCAAGGACAACTGCCAGACGAATTAAACAAACAACTTAAGTTTACAGCTTACCGAACCAGGAAAATACACCATCTACTTCATGCGGATCAAGATAGGAGACTGCAATTCTGTCAGTGGTATTTGGAGAAGTGTGCTGAAAATGACAACTTTGGCTTGAACTGTATTTGGACGAATAAGGCAAATATAAGCAGCGCGGGGCTATTTAATAGGTATAATAATTATACACGGGTCCGTGCTAATCCTCATGCAAGAGTAACCGTAAGAACTCAAGGTCGTTTCAGTTTTTAAGTTTTAACGTATGGGCAGGCCCTTTTCGTGGATGAATTATTTGCGCTTATATTTATGATGACACTGCATTCGGAGCGATATTTACATATCCTTCAAACGCATGTTGCACCCTTTTTAGACGACTTACCATTAGTCCAACGACAGAGGCCTGTATTTTTTCAACAAGATGTTGCGCCATCCCCTAACTCAAGAGACGTAAGTCAGTACTTAAATGAGCTGTTTGATCAAGAATGGATAGGAAACCAAGGGCCAACAGCTTGCCCAGGTAGGTCACCAGACTTGACACCACTTGATGATTATCTTTGGGGAAGCATCCAGGATTTGGTAACAACGTATTACATCAAGAGAAATGCTAAGGAAAGCAGTACAAAATGCATTTGCCACAATAGCCAATAATTAAGTTAAGAAATGCGGCAAATGCTGTCCAGAAACGTTGTCGCTTGTGTAGGAATGATAACGGTGCCAGATTTGAACATACGTTATAAAGTGCACATTATTAGATAACATTTTTTTCTAATTATGTTAATTGTTGCGAATGTTAATATTTCCTAAATGTTTAATGTTGTTTTCATAATTTATATATACCCATATTTCGTTTTATTCATTTCATTTTTGCGAGTCTAGCGAGGGTTAATAACTGCTACAATAAAGTAATGTTAACTTTAGAAATATATACTCTAATTAAAGCAAATTAGTAAATTACTGTCAAATCCACTATAAAACAATCGTCATACAGCACTATACCATAGTGGCTACTTGATTTTTTTCGTTAATTTACGTTAAAGCCTTACGTAAAGTGCTAAATTAAGATATATAGTATTATATATTTTTGAAAAGAAGATTTTAAGAACTACACGATAATGTAAAAATAAAGCGGGTGTCCCATAAGCCACTTTTTTTTTGCTGTAGCAAATTCTTTAATAACCATGTATTAAAACAAACGACACCAGCTTGTTCTACATAAACAATTGGTTTGAAAAGTTTTTTCAGAAATCAATTATTTTTAAAAAACAAAAGTTATAGGATATCAAAGAAATCGACTAAATTGGAGCCCTCTAGCGACACAACGATATAAGATGGGATTTTTTTGCGCCAGTGAGTTTCCCATACAGTTTGAACCTGGGCGACGGGGGTCAATTGTTTCTATCTCTGACAGAAACATGAGTTTCCATAAGAAAGCGTCTACTTTGGCCCACCTGTACATATAGATCGATTGGAACTAAAAGGTCATGTTCCATATTAGTATTAAGAGCACCAAAGTTCAGGCAATTTCTATGGGTATCTAAAATATATTTTCTGACTTTTTATGGTATTAGACTAAGGTGCCAGGTGCCAGGTGAATCGAGCGCCGTTTATCTTTAGAACATAAAAAAAAAACTTATATAAAACTAATGGTGAACAAATTGAGCCACATAATATTGATTTTTACCCTTTATATAAGGCAACTTTGTTCAATAACGAGGGTATATTAATATCTAGTTATCCTCGAGACTTTCTAGTAAGCAAAGAGAATTTAGTTACTATCATGTTCTATACATAAACTGCCAAAGTTTGACATCCAAATTGATTTGTGCCAACAGAAAATACTCTTATTCACAACAACAAATGCGGTGTAAAGATTTCTGCCACAGAACGCCATATACGAGGCGTGTCCGTAAAATAAGGTCTTCAAGGCGCTGGATTTTTACACAAAATCCGACAACACTAGCTTGTAGCTTGGTTCCCCTCATACAAATCCCCACAACTACAAGCTTTATGGGGTGGCTAATCTTGGTTTGGCAGCCGTTTGCGATGCAGCTTCCACTCACCGCTCCGCCAGGAGTGAGTTAAGTTCTGTGATTCGTTTTTTGTGTGCTAAGGACACTACGCCTATAGAGATTCACGGGGGTCAATTGTTTCTATCTCTGACAGAAACATGAGTTTCCATAAGAAAGCATCTACTTTGGCCCACCTGTACAGATAGATCGATTGGAACTAAAAGGTCATGTTTCATATTAGTATTAAGAGCACCAAAGTTCAGTCAACTTCTATGGGTATCTAAAATATATTTTCTGACTTATGGTATTAGACTAAGGTGCCAGGTGCCAGGTGCCAGGTGAATCGAATTTCTGCCACAGAACGCCATATACGAGGCGTGTCCGTAAAATAAGGTCTTCAAGGCGCTGGATTTTTACACAAGATCCGACAACACTAGCTTGTAGCTTGGTTCCCCTCCTACAAATCCCCACAACTACAAGCTTTATGCTGTGCCTAATCTTAGTTTGGCAGCCGTTTGCGATGCAGCTTCCACTCACCGCCAGGAGTGAGTTAAGTTCTGTGATTTGTTTTTTGTGTGCTAAGGACACTACGCCTATAGAGACTCATCGTCAGTTATTTGAAGTGTATGGACATCAAAAACGTGCGAAAATGGTGTAGCGAGTTTGAAGACGGACGTACACACGTCCATGATGAACAGCGTGCCGGCCGACCGTCGGTTTCCGAGCAAACGATTACAAAAGTGGAAAGGGCAATGCTTTAAGATCAACGGGACACGATTCGGTAGCTGTGCCAATTGATCCCCGATGTCAGTAAGACTACTACTGACAAGACCACAAAATGCTCACCGAAGATCACAAACTGCAACGGGTTGAAGGGCCCGCGAATTTCTTGGGTGCTATGCTCAAGAGGGCGAGGAATTTTTTGATTCAATTGTCACTGGCGACGAAATCTGGGTACACTACACGACACTAGAGGCAAAAGAGCAGTCCTGTCGGTGGCGGAATCAAAAAATTTTCCGAAGCAGAAAAAGTTTAAACAAACATTGACTCCCGGCAAAGTGAAGGCAACTGTGTTTTTGGACAGGATGGGGGTATCGTTGTGCGAGTTTATGCCTACTGGAACAACAGAAAACGCTGATGGCTACTGTCGGACTTTGAAAAACCTTCGCCGTGTAATTCAACGCAAAAAGGACACGCTGAAGAAGTAGGTGCCTTTTCATCAAGATAACGCTCGTGCCCACGCCACCCGCACAACAATCGATCTCATCAATCAATTTGGATGGAACAACTATATATATATATATATATATATATATATATATATATATATATATATATATATATATATATATATATATATATATATATATATATATATATATATATATATATACTGGGTGGTCCATTTCGCTGGAAAAGCTCATTTTTGCCCATTAATATCAGTTTTATGAAAATGTGTGTTGAACAAAATTTGTTGACACCAAATCACAGCACACCCTGAAAATATTTTCCACTGTACAAGGTGATTACTTTTTCCGTGGCAGACTGAACATGCATTTTTTAAATGGAACGCCCGGTATATTTTTCATTTTTCAAATTCGTCTCGATAAATGCTAAAAATTGATACAGCATATGATGGGTCTAACTTGTCAAATTTTCGCAATATTCAGTTTTTTGTTAAAAATTCTGGTGTTTTGAGTGGGCTGTAGATGAGTTATTTAGAGCTGCCAACAAAGTTTGTTAAGTGGAAAGTGAAATACCTCAGACGGACTTTCTAGTGCAGTCAACAGAAAGCGCACTTGCCTTAACAGTAGACAGTGTGATCACTTTTTGAAAAAAAAATCCAAAATTTTAAATGGCACCCCCTTTTTTTATTTCACAATTGGATCAACAATTAAATACCAAAATTGTTTTATTGGGCACACATGGCACGGTAAGTTCAATTTGTAGCATTTCAGGAATTCGAGACGAATTTGAAAAATGAAAAATATACCGGGCGTTCCATTTAAAAAAATGCATGTTCAGTCTGCCACGGGAAAAGTGATCACCTGTACAGTGGAAAATATTTTCAGGGTGTGCTGTGAGTTTGTCAACAAATTTTGTTCAACACACATTTTCATAAAACTGATATTAATGGGCCAAAATGAGCGTTTCCAGCGAAATGGACCACCCAGTATATATACATAAATTGAAACTGGCCCCGGATATGGGTTCTAGGGGTTCTAGTTCGCGCTCATTTGCAATTTTTTTTCAAAATTCAAAAGTCGGGATCTCCCCATTAGTGAATTTTTTCTACGAAAATTCACTAATACAAAGTCAGATATACTATAACAAAAACACGACGTTGTTGAAATGAAGTAACGAATTTTAATAATTCCTACGAGAGAGAAGAGTTGAACTTTCTGTGGCAAAGTATTCAATACAAAGTCAAATATGCTATAAAAGAAACACGATAAATGTTGGAGTTAAGTAACAAAGTGTTAATAATTCCTACGACAAAGACTGGAGCGTTCTGTGGCGAAGTATTTAAAAATTCTGGACGCAGCAAGTGCGTTATGGTAGTCAATTTTCATAAAAATGTTTTTAAAAACAAATATGTGTGTTTTTTTAAGAAAGCAGGCATCAGATTTGGTTACCAGTATAATCTATATAGTAAAAACAATGTGCCATGTTTCATCAAAATAACTTTATTGTGTGAAAATGTACAAAAATTTCCAAAAGTAAACTTAAAGTGTTCCCGAAAAAACACGTTTCTTGGTCAACCTTATAGGTTAATAGCAAATTGAGCTATTCAAATTTGAAGCATTTAACGAAAATTCGCTACCATAACGCACTTGCTGCGTCCCGAATTTCTTTTCTTACAAAGATGTATTATATTTCGATGGAAAATGCAAAAATGCAATAACTTAAGGCGTGTTTGATTAAAAAAAAAGGAAATTTGTATCACCAACGACTTATGGGCCATCCTGTGATTGTAGAAATATTATTTTAAGATGTAGCTCAAGACACCCTATAATTAATATATACAAATTTTTTTCATATCTTATATAATGACGGATATATTGAGCTTTATTGATTTTTTACGAAAATTCGACAAAAATTATATACCATTAAACGATACACTCTATAGCTAAGGCTACTGCCAAGCATCAGAGAGAGGGTCTATTTGAAATGAATTTTCTGCAAATATTTTAGTAAAATGAAGGACAATGACGATTGAAACTAAGACTTTAGGGTTTGTAAAACATCCTTCTTGAGACATTTTATTTCTATAGCGCGTATTAGATTCAAGTTATTTGCCTAAATGTTGCCAATTTTGACATTTTAAATCGCCACTTTGAAGTTTTGAGGAAAACCCCAATTTATTTTTCTTTAAATGCCTATAACTTTTTTGTCTTTTGACCTACATAGCTAAATTTTGGTGGGTAACTTACCTATAACGATGTAAACATGTGTACCAAATTTGGTTGCCCTTACTTTGTTAATTCCGGAGATATATTTTTTTTTTTGAAAGAAAACACAAAATTTTCCGGGAAAACCTGGGCAGATTTTCCTGGCTAACGAACTTATCCAAGCCATTTGCAAAAGGAATTTTTTCACCAAATTTAATCAAAATCGACCCATTATTTTTTGAGTTATCGGTGTGATATATATATATATATATATATATATATATATATATATATATATATATATATATATATATATATATATATATATATATATATATATATATATATATATATATAAATATATATAAACATATAAAAATTGAAACTGACCCCGGATATGTTTTCTGGGGGGGCTAATTAGCGCTCATTTGAAGAAATTTTTTCAAAATTCAAAAGTCGGGATCTCCTCATTAGTGAATTTTTTTAAGAAAATTCACTAATACGTCAGATATACTATAACACGACAAATGTCGAAATTAAGCAACAAAGTGTTAACAATTCATACGAGAAAGAAGTATTGAGCTTTCTGTAGCGAAGTATTTAATACAAAGTCACAAATATTCTAACATAAAAACATGACATTGATGAAATTAAGTAACGCGGTGTTAATAATTCCTACGAGAAAGACGATGTGAGCTTTCTGTGGCGAAGTATTCAATACAAAGTCAGACATGCTATAACAGAAACACGACAAATGTTGAAATTAAGTAACAAAGTGGTAAATATTCCGTACGCGAAATAAGACGTGACCTTTCTTTGGCGAAGTATTTAATCCAAAATCAGACATACTATAACATAAAAACTAAAACTAAGTAACGAAGTGTTAATAATTCCTACGCGAAACAAGACTAGAGCTTTCCATGAGGAAGTATTCTACAATACAAAGTCATATATACTGGAACATAAAAACACGACGAATGTTGAAATTAGGTAACAGAGTGTTAATAATTCCTACGAGATTGAAGGATTAAGCTTTCTCTGGCGCAGTATTCAATACAAAGTCAGATATAATATTACATAAAAATACCGTAAATGCTGAAACTAGGTAACGAAGTGTTAATTAATCTTACGGGAAAGAAAACTGAGGAAGATACAATTGAATAAAAATTGTATTTAACTAGTCAAGAGGTTTAATGAACGTGACAGGTTATTTTTAGCAGCAAGCGAAATCTTGACAGTAATTGACAAAAATAGAAACAGTACAATAGAAAAAAATTTAAATTTGCAAATGGTGATAGCGATATAAAAACTATGCAAATTCATGCAGCGTAATAAACCGCAGTTTTTTGTTGGTGACTGATTAAAAATTTATTCCTGACTGGTATCACCATTTTTTTTGTTGCTACAAAGACGAACCTTGGATTAAAATTATTAATATCGCTTTTTATGACAACTATAACTTCTAAATTTTACTAGTCAACTCGAAATTGCCACAAGTAGGTACTTTTAAGTTTAACAGCTGCATACGTGTTACTACTATCAAAACTAATTAAAAATAAGACCCATTAGTAAAGGTTTATGACCTATAAACTTTACAGATATGGAAAATAATTCTACGGTTCAATGAAAACAAAGCGCATGGTTTTGAAAATACTGAAATGAAAATCACCAGTCTCTATTTTATAACATGTCTTATTTGGAGCTGTCGTGACAACATACTACCTGGTTCCGCTATCTTACATCTCACAATGTTCTAGGAGGCTGGTTGTGGCTGCCATAGCCGTATTACTTTATAGATGTGTTCTCGCTGGGGAGTCTGTGAATCCATCCCTATCGAAGAGGTTGAAAAAGACCTCACCGCCCAGGGTTTTCATCCCGATGGTGTCCACCGTATGCATCGTAGAGGCAAGGACAACAAAAAAATCTCCATGCCCCACATCATCACAAACCTACCCAAGTCCGAAAGGTCAATTGTCGAGTCAAAACTGTGTGCGGCCTCATCGTTAAGGTGGAGTCGCCACACAAAAAGTCCCTACCGAACCAGTGCCATCGCTGCCAAAGGTTTGGTCACTCCCAACGGTCTTGTAGGGGTGCCCCCCGCTGCGTACAATGCAGCGGCCCTCATTTAACTGTGGAGTGTAAAAAAACCTAGATGTCGACCCAACCTGTTCCAATTGCGACAAGGGTCACACCACCAACCACAAAGGCTGTCCCAAATTCCCAAAATCAACAAGCAGACCTCCTAAGGGAAGCCGCAAATTTCCTATGCGGCTACCACAGGAACTTCCCGCCCCGTACAACCCTCAACTGCCCCGAAACCAGCAACCTCCAAGCCGAATCCAGCTCCCCCTGCAAAAGCGGCTCCCACTACAAATGCAGCTCTCTCCATAGACCTCTCCAACCCACTATCCCTCATTACCTCGGTCAATTTCACACACCTTATTTTGGTCGCGGGGAAAGTCTTGGACCTTCTCCAAACCTCCCCTGATCTACTGACGCTGATTACATTCGCTATCCCCCTAATCCCTGAAATCGTGGCAATCTTCCAGAAGTAAATGACTTCTCGGAGAAAACCACAATCCCTGCAGGTTGCATCCTGGTATGCAAACGGACTGGCCTGCAAAATAAATGAGCTCCAAGAATTCGCCCAACGCTTAAAACTGCACGTTGTTCTAGTCCATAAAACCAAAATGCGTCTCCCAACCAATCCGAAACTTGCCAACTATACCGCAATGACTGCACCACTTCCAGAGGTGGCGGCACGGCAGTGTTTGTTAAAACAAATATTGATCACCACCCTCTCAGTACGCCAGCCCTGCAGAACATCTAGGCTACACAAATCGTAGTCAACACTTCCTCTGCAGGCCCAATAAAGCTCATTTCTGCCTATAATCGTCCACAAAAGAGAATTCTAGACGCCGACCTAGACCTCTTATTCGATACCAACCAATCCATAATAATGGCTGGCGATTTAAATTCCAAGCACCCGAATTGGCATTCCCGTAATGCCAATCTAAATGGGGAAATCCTCCGATCATATGTAGACAACCATGCAAACTACATGGCTGACGGTCCTACAAGACCCACACACTTCGACAGTGTGGGTCGCCCCGATGTGCTCGACATAGCAATCATGTCGAACACCATCCTTCTCCATGAAATAACAGCCCTAAACGACCTCTCGTCGGACCATAACCTAGTCATTTTGCAGCTCGGATATGACAATGACGAACCCGACTTCCCAAGGAAAAAGGTACTGTGGCCAGTTTTCACAGAATACCTTAAAAACACCCTTGGAAATATTCCGGTTATCCGCAGCATCCCCGAACTCGATGGTGCAGTGGATAGCCTACAGTCCAAAATCCAACATTCGGTAGAACATGCATCAAGGACGTACCCCGCGCCAAGCAATCTGCCCTCATTTCCGTCCAGTATCAACGAAATAAAACTAGAAAAGAACCGCGTGCGTAGGCTAACTCAACGCACCTGAACCTCCACCGACAAACGAGACGCAAACAGACTCATCAAAAAAGTACGATCCGCCCTACAAGAATTCCGCAACAACCGTTGGGAGGAACGCCTGAAAACCCTGTCCGCCCAAGACAATTCCATCTGGCAAATGGCAAAAGCCCTTTGCTCCCAAAAACTTTCGATATCCCCACTTCATTGCCGAAACGGCATCGTATACACGCATGCGGACAAAGCAAGTGCATTCGCGGATCATTTGGAGTTGCAATTCAGCCCGAATTATAACAACGTTGATCTGTCGCACGTCGCAAGAACGCATCGTTGTCAGGAGTGCGCTTCGCGCCACCCCAGACACAAACATCGAGCACGCTACCTTCGAAAAAGTTTCCCAAATTATCAAAACACTAAAAAATAGGAAAGCTCCGGGATACGATGGAATCTTCAACGTAGCCCTGAAAACTCTCCCTGCAAAGCAGTAGTATACATAGTTACGATTATGAATGTCATGCTGCGATTTCAACATTTTCCTTCCGTGTGGAAACTTGCTGAAATCATCAACATCCCAAAACCCAGCAAACATCCGCAGTTACCTCAGAACTACAGGCCCATTAGCCTAGTTCCGGTCATCGGCAAAATAGCCGAAAAATTAGTTCAGAAAAGGCTAGCCTCATTCACCTCTGAGAACCATATCGTTCCTGACGAGTCAGACACCAGCACTCCATCACAGACCAAGTCCATCGTGTGGTGGAAAACATCACCGAAGGATTCAACAAAAACAAGTCAACTGGTGCAATATTTCTCGACATTGCTCAAGCCTTCGACAGAGTTTGGCATGCGGGACTCCTAAACAAACTTCTGTCGTTTAACTATCCTCTCCCTCTGATTTTCCTAATCAGGTCATGCCTGTAACAGAGGAAGCTCCAGGTCAAACACCTGGGAAGCAGATCTAGAACCTACTCAGCCACGGATCGTCTCCCGCAGGGTTCTGCTATCTCTCGTCTGCTGTACAATATATTTGTCGCAGACATACCGACACCACCCCTAAACGTGACATACGCACTGTATGCAGACGACACTACCATCCTCAGCAGCTTCACTCAGCCGGGGATAATAACCGAACGACTACAGACCGCCGTAGACGAGCAAGGCTGGTATAGGAAATAATGTCTAGCCATAAACCCCGATAAATGTTCAGCAGTCCTATTTTGTAAGAGGAGACATATCTCACGAACATGTATCATTAGACAACCGTCTAATTCCCTGGCACGACTCCGTCAAATACCTACGGGTTTTCCTCGACAAACGTTAACATGGCACCCCCATGTCCAACATGCCCGACGGAAAGCTTCGATGTTCATCTCGAAGTTCTTTCCACTTTTTAACAGAAATTCCAAATTGTCCATGAACAATAAACTGCTCACGTACAAAGTCATAATCCGACCTTCCTTGGCCTATGCATCCCCTGCAGGGGCCCACCGTGGCTGACATACACATCAAGACCCTTCAAATCAGGTAGAATACAATTCTGAGAATGGTTACCGGGGTACCATGGTGTGTCAGAAACGATCATATTCACTCTGATCTGGAAATGCCTCCGATACTTGAGTTTATCACTCAACTATCCACGACTCAATTCGCAAAAGCCGCTTCTCGCCCAAATGCTCTCCTCCGTAGTGCCACCAACTAAGATGAGCAACTTCCACATAGGCATAAGCGTTTAAAACTTATACTCTAAATTAAACGATCGGTAACAAAGGCATCTATGATTGTAGCGGTAGTAAACATTTGAGGCAATAGATGGCGTTAGTATCGATATGGTCGTCGCATTTCCTACCTTCTCCTCACTTATCTTTGCTAACAATAATATTGAGACGCAATTAGAATTTTTGTACATCTAAATTCAATATTGACTGGACGAAATGCGTTGCTATATGCACCGATGGTGCGAAGTCGATGACAAGATATCGATCTGGTCTTATTGTCAGATTACAAGAAGTAATGTGAAATGCTAAATAGCTGCACTGCTTTTTACACCGAGCTCTCGCCTCAAAGTCGTTACCTTCCGAAATGGTTTGTGTTATGAAAAATGTCATTATAAAGTTGTAAATTCTATTAAAAGGGAAGCATTGCAGGCTTGTATTTTTAGAAAAATTTGTAAAGACATGTGTGCTTTATACAGGACGAGTCTCACCACGCGTACTAATCGTTTATAAGTCTACTGGATGCTCCAAAGAAGATATGTTTGTAGACTCAAATCGGGTACGCTTTATCAATTGGTGATAGAATCAATTTCTGGTACAAACCAGAAATGGGTCGTTCTGACCCAAATATTGAATTTTTAAATAAAACGTAATTTTTTATCACAGATTTCGGTTACATGTAAAAAATAAGAAACTTTTATTTGAACCACTTACCTGATTGATGTCACCGTTAACCTTGAAAATAAGTTTTAAGTGCTCGTAACATAAACTCAACCCAAACGACAAGGACGTGGCTGTTGTGTGTGGGGGGAATGGATGGCAGAAAAATGTAAGCGTTCATAAATGTTCAAAGTGTCTGCCACCTTGATTTACACATTCCTGGATTTCAAAAAACAAAAACAAGTATCTACCAAACCTGTGGCTAATGGACTTGAGCTTCCAAGGCCATCTAATTAATTTTAACTAATTAACCAACTATCTACCAAACAAATAACAGATGTAAACATGGAAATATCAGCAACAGACATTGCTGTCAAACAGTATCAATCATCTAGTCACTGCTTTGTGAAATCATTAAAGTGTCATTTTCGACAAGGCAAAGATGTTCTCCAACGAGGACGGCTTCGATATGCTCATGGTGTTAGGCGAATGTCTTCAAAATTACAGACAAGCCGAACGAATGTACGCAGAGAGCTACCCCGACTGTCTTCCTCAATCTCACAACGTTTTCAGACATCTGGCGCGTTCAATTCTAACAACCGGTAAAATTTAACCACAACACAATAAGAAGTAACGTCATTGATGACCTGCACCCTGGACGGTCGATCGGAAGAGAAGGGCATGTAGCGTGGCCACCCCAATCCCCAGAGTTGACATCGCTCGATTTTTTCTTTGGAGCCGCATCAAATACATTGTTTACGGACATCAATCAACAACAGAAGATGATATGAAGGTGCGAATCCGGGAAGCCTGCCAGGATCCAGGAATGTGTGAATAAAGGTGGCAGGCACCTTGAACATTTATGAACGCCTACATTTTGTGCCATTCATTTCGCCCACACAACAACCACGTCCTTGACGTTGGGCCTGGTTTATGCTAAGAGTAGTTAACATTTATTTTCAAGGTTAATGTTAACATTTATCGGGAAAGTGGTTTGGATAAGTTTCTTATTTTTTTACATATGACTTAAATCTGTAATAAAAAATACAATGTTCCATTTAAAGATCTAATATTTGGGTCTGAACGACCCATTTCCGGTTTGTACCGGAACTTGACTTTATCACCAATCGATAGAGCCTACCTGATTTGGGTATTTTTTTCCTCCTCGTCCGCAACTTCGCCGCCCCGAAAGCACTGAAGCATTTGTGATTTGGGTATACAAACATATCTTATTTTTTCTTTGGAACATCTAGTAGGCTTATAAACGACTGGTACGGGTGGTCAGATTCACCCTGACTTTCGTAAGGCCACATTTTGAGGAGTTTTTTTTAAAGCAAAAATCAGGACTTTTGATGTACTTACAAGATGAGAAATTAACATATAAAAGCATTTTTTTCAATCCTTTTTGGCTGCACCTATATATCTTGAAGAGTAGTTTGCAAGACCGCGATGTTAATATAATAACAGCGACGGAAAAAACTCATGGATTTATGAATAAACTAATCTTCAATCGAGAAAAGGAATTTTGATTCACTTCAGCGAGTTTAAGAACTCATGCAAGCTGCAGGTAAATACAATATGATCAATTCTGAGCAAGCTTTTTAAACATGCAAGTTGCTTTGTGGAATTTGAAACAACAGCTTTGTAAATATTTTTCAAACGAAATTCAAACCAGCCCAAAAAAGCAAAGACGCAAACATTTGTAGTGAAGCTGAACGCAATAATTGTTTTGAATAATTAGGACATTATATGTATTGAGTATGTGCAGAAGGGCTCTACATTTACCGGAAATGTCTACAAAGAAGCAATTAAAAATTCCGAACCAAATAAACACTACCGAAAAGAGAAAAGGAAGAATATAGTAGAAAAACTGGCAGCCTGAAAGAACCAAACCAACGTGGATGTAATATTAAATTACCCTCCAGATGATTTTAATAACCATTTTAGAATGTCTCTAACAACCTTCCACGAATTGAGAATCTTCCTGGTTATGAGTGGACTAAATCTTTTTTTAAACTTGTCTGTTCGAATGAGTTCCAATATCAAAAGGGTCCGAGCACAAGTTGGTGCAAACGAAATCAATAGTTATATGGACAATTTAAGTATCGCTATAAAGGGCATTCCGTCATCCCGAATATGAAATTACCACGAAACAAATCTTAGCGACGACCCGGGACGCAAAAAAATAATATGAAAGAGAGCACCGCAGAAGGGAAATGCCTTGCTCCTTATGTTGTATATAAGGCAGAGCACATTTGGACCACCTGGACTGAAAATGGCCCTATTCAAACTCACTATAACCGCGTTACAAGAGTGGGTGGTTCGACGGAGCTACATTTGAAGACTGGTTCCAGTTTCATTTCCTACCAGAAGTCAGACAAGAAGATAATCCTGTTATTCTAAAAGGTAATAACCTATCGTCACATATTTTTTTCTCCCTCAGGGCTCGTCCGCGTCTTTGCCGCTCCGATAGCACCGCAGCCTGTGGCTTATTGTGCACACCCTTTGTCTTTTCTGCTCCACCCATTCCAAAATCACTGTGCCTTGAACTAGTCTGCACAGCAATTGGTAGGGTGAAGTTTTATATTGCTCTGTCTCCGGTCTACGCTGACCGTAGATCGTCTTTTGCGGTCCAGAGCCTTACACTGGCACATGATGTGCTGCGCTGATTCCTTCCCCAGGCCGCAGAGTCTGCGTGCTCTTTGTCACGCCCAGAGCCGGATCCGTCCGTGAACCAGACGAGCGCGTTCCGTGGTAAGCCCGGCGTCTGCCCCGCCATGCCTCGCAGTCGGGGATTTCCACTGTAAAATTGTTTTCCCTGCAGATTCGCGGGCTCCAAAAGTCTGACCTCATTTCAAGCATGGGCTCCTTCACGATCTCATGAATTTTGCAGTGGCCCCTACAGTCTGGGTTGATCTTCAATCTACCATTGCAGGCTAGTCTGTATAGTTCTAGCCTGGCCTCCCCATGATAACTAAGTGTGTGCGTGCGTGGGGGGGGGGGTGGGGGGGTTGCAGATCCAGCAGCACCTCCATGGCGGCTGTTTGAGTTGAAGTCATGACCCTTGTGATGCCCAGGCAAGCCATCCTTTGGATCTTGCCTAGTTTTTGTTTGGCACTGGATTTTGTCACCTTAGGGCCACCAGACCAGTACCGCGTATGTTAACGATGGTCTGACCACCCTTGTGTATATCCAGTGGCCCATACTAGGTCTTCGTCCCCACGTTTTTCCATATAGCCGCCTAGTGACGGCTAGGGTGATAACTGCCTTACGCAATATTTTTTCAACGTGACCATTTCAGGTTAGCTTAGTGTCGACACAGCTACATTTGAAGACTGGTTCAAGTTTCATTTCCTACCAGAAGTCAGACAAGAAGATGGTCCTGTTATTCTAATAGGTGATAACATATCTTCACATATAAGCGCCACGGTTCTTCAACTCTGTGAGGACGATGATATACGATTCGTGTGTTTACTGCCAAATACTACGCATATAACTCAGCCCTTAGATGTGGCCTTTATCTCTCCAATGAAGAAAGTATGGCGAAACGTTTTGACCAGAGGGAAAAGGCCCAAAGTCCTTAACCATACCTAAAGATTTATTTCCGACATTGCTAAAGGAGTTCATTCAAAAATATAAGAAACCAAGGCCCAAAATCTAATCTCTGGATTTCGTAAGTGTGGGATATATCGTTTAAATAGGCAAATTTTACTTGACCGCCTACCAGAGAATTTAACAGCTGTAGATGAACACATGGTAGGTATGGCATTTTTAGAGCAGCTCGATGCCAAACGTGTGGAATATCTTGAAATTCACAAACCTAAATAAATTAGGAAAAAATTACAGGTTCCGACTGGAAAAAGTACACCTGCCAGCGATCTTGAAGCAACTTCAGACATGTCTGGACCTTCAAATGCACCTCCTGTTAAGCCCATAAGGAAACAACGGCGAGTGTCGTTTCCAATCTCTTCTGATAACTCGTCTGACATAGTTCAGTTAGAATCGGATGAACAGAGCGAAACATTTTCTGACCTTGAGGAAGTGGACCAACCTGTTGTCCAAAACTTCCATCTAGAATCAAAGGTAAATCCTAAGGATATGAAGATTGGTGACTTTGTGTTATTGTTATTTAATAGCATCAAATATCCTGGAAAATTTATTAGTATTTCTGAAGAAGAACCGTCAGTAAATTGTATGGAGAAGGGTAACAAATTTTGGAGGTGACCAGAAAATAAAGATGCAATTCTTTACGACTGATAAGAGGTTAATATGAAAATTGTTGAGCCGAAAATTGTTTCTAAGAGAAACCAATATAAAATTATAGAGCTTGATAATTTTATGTAAATGTCTAAAGTTAAACTAGAGTTATTTTCTGCAAATAAATTTTTTGAAACATGTGCCGCCCTAATGTTTTATTTACATAACTCAGTATAGGTCCATCACATGCCTGTTTTTTCGTGCTAATAATTTTTGAATATGTTTATTAATATTGACCCAAGCCTTAAAACACACATAATTGTGCTACTTTTAAGACATTGGCCAAAGTTGCCCCATTTGAGGGTATCTTTGTCCCACGTACAAAAAATTTTGTTTTAATTACTTCTAATATCAAACAGCCACATTGCAGCACAAAAATTAAAGTAATATCCATGTTGCATTATATAAAAAAATAATACAGGTTTTTTGAAATGAATATCCTCGATAAAATGTTCAATAGTGAAAAAAAAAAGTGAATACTGAGCGAATGTTTCCCATTTGACGGTGACTGGTGTACGCAACCAAAGTTTCGAACTTTTAAGTTATTCGCCTTTTGAAATATACAGTAAGTAGAAGTCACCGGCCAAAATTTTAATATAATTATTAGGATAATGATTAATTTTATTATTATATCAAAATTTAAAATGTAGTATAAAATATATAAATCTCCCTGTTTTATACATACTTACGCAAATACATAAATGCGATGTCAAAAAGCAGTAAATTCAAGTAATCCAGGATAATCACACAAAACTTTTACACTATTTATAAATAACTTATCGGCGGCTTAAAATAATCCCCTTAATATGTATGACAAACATAGACTAAAACACGTTGAACACAGCCATCTCGCATGAACACCTTACACTCTACTTAAATAGCTCAAAATGATATCAACTACGAGAAATTGATGACTTCACTTCAATGATTAACGTGGGTTCGTATCAAAACGTCCAACACCTACACAACGAACTTATTCCTGTCCATTAGTAACGTTTCAGTCAAGTGAATTACTCCCGTACTGTGATATCGTAAAATCCCGTCTGAGTATATTGTTCCCCCATAAAAGAACATGGAATAAAACAGACAGTTTAGATATAAGACAACAATTTTGTTAATTACTACAGCAGGCGCCATCTAGTAAAAAAAACACACACACACAAACAAGATTTCTTTACGCAATGTGCCTTAAAGCGTGATTTACAAACTCTGCTGGAAAATGTTAGCGGATTCTCGGACTTTCAGAAAAGAGAAAACAGACAAAACTGTGGCCAGTTTGCCGTTTGAACCACGAATCACGAGATATTTTAATATCACTTTTAAGAACACCAATTTACAGCTAACATTTTCTACAAATAAATACGTTAAAAAATTAGCTAGGAACCCAAAGGATAAAGATAAAACTACAGTAATTTCGGGAGTCTATGAAATATAGGTTCTAAGGATTGTGATCTTAAATATGTTGGACAAACTAAAATATCTATTGACACTAGATATAAAGAAAATTTAGCGCAACTGAGATATGGCACTATTGATAAATCATGTATTGCTCAGCATATTTGGAATGATAATAATCAACGTAGATAAAGAAAATCTCAAGTTAATAAAAAATGTTAGGCAATATATATATATATATATATATATATATATATATATATATATATATATATATATATATATATATATATATATATATATATATATATATATATAAATATATATGCCTTAAAGCGTGATTTACAAACTCTGTTAGAATATGTTAGCGGATCCTCGGACTTTCAGAAAAGAGAAAACAGACAAAACTGTGGCCAGTTTGCCGTTTGAACCACGAATCACGAGATATTTTAATATCACTTTTAAGAACACCAATTTACAGCTAACATTTTCTACAAAAAAATACGTTAAAAAATTAGCTAGGAACCCAAAGGATAAAGATAAAACTACAGTAATTTCGGGAGTCTATGAAATATAGGTTCTAAGGATTGTGATCTTAAATATGTTGGACAAACTAAAATATCTATTGACACTAGATATAAAGAAAATTTAGCGCAACTGAGATATGGCACTATTGATAAATCATGTATTGCTCAGCATATTTGGAATGATAATAATCATCACGTAGATAAAGAAAATCTCAAGTTAATAAAAAATGTTAGGCAATATATATATATATATATATATATATATATATATATATATATATATATATATATATATATATATATATATATATATATATATATATATAAATATATATGCCTTAAAGCGTGATTTACAAACTCTGTTAGAAAATGTTAGCGGATCCTCGGACTTTCAGAAAAGAGAAAACAGACAAAACTGTGGCCAGTTTGACGTTTGAACCACGAATCACGAGATATTTTAATATCACTTTTAAGAACACCAATTTACAGCTAACATTTTCTACAAAAAAATACGTTAAAAAATTAGCTAGGAACCCAAAGGATAAAGATAAAACTACAGTAATTTCGGGAGTCTATGAAATATAGGTTCTAAGGATTGTGATCTTAAATATGTTGGACAAACTAAAATATCTATTGACACTAGATATAAAGAAAATTTAGCGCAACTGAGATATGGCACTATTGATAAATCATGTATTGCTCAGCATATTTGGAATGATAATAATCATCACGTAGATAAAGAAAATCTCAAGTTAATAAAAAATGTTAGGCAATATATATATATATATATATATATATATATATATATATATATATATATATATATATATATCGTTAGAAATTTAAACAAAAATGTTTCGATGAACAGAACAAGCCCGGTCTTGCGTAGTGCATTGTTCGAATTGTTATCTTAATAATCAGTGTCGCTTTCTTAGAAGGAATATTTAATAACAAGCGGTTTTACAAAATCAAGTAATGTATTCCTAATTATAGGGATTTTCGAGGAAACAGTGAGGGCTTATATATATATATATATATATATATATATATATATATATATATATATATATATATATATATATATATATATATATATACCTTCGTAGAGGACGCTGTCCGCAATTGCTTGCCAAAGTGACATATAAATAGTAATTCTAGCTTTCAGTAGTTTAGTTTATCCATCCCTCTGATGACGCTAACTTTGTTAGCGAAACGATCGTCAGGTCTGAAAACTTTATTGTGATGGATTGGGTTCTCAAAATTGTACTTAAAAAGTATACCTCTTGAATGACACTAAAATAAATCGTTTTCGAAATATTTGCGATTTTAAAACTAGCTGTAGTAGTGTAATTCCAGCAACGTTTAAGTGAAACAAAAAGCCGAATCATCCCAAAAACCATAAAAATAAAGCAGAATTATGCGCTAGATACGTATTTCGACAATGAAGTTGTCTTCATCAGTAGCTGTCGCTAAAGCAACCGCATGGGCAATATTATCCTATTTATATACCTAAACTATACACTAAAAAAAACTCGGGACGCAGCAAGTGCGTTATGGTAGTGAATTTTCATAGAAATGATCTGGCGCAAAATATTTTATTATAACTTTTTTTCTTGTAACATAGAAATCTAAATTTTGGTGTATAGTTTACTTTTTATATCGTAAACCTACCTACCAAATTTTGTTATCATAGATTTTTTATTTTTTAAGAAAAATTTTTTTTTTCAAATGAAAACTCAAAATTTGTTCAGAAAACCTCGTCCGATTTTTCTGATTAACGAACTTATCAAAGCCATTTACAAAAGGAAGGTACATGCCAAATTTTACTAAAATCGGCTTATTATTCTTTGAGATAAAAAATTTTTTCGAATGAAAACTCAAAATTTTCCCGGAAAACTTCGTTCGATTTTCCTGACTATCTAACTTGTCAAAGCCATTTACAAAAGGAAGGTACATGCCAAATTTTATTTAAATCGGCTTATTACTTTTTGAGATAAGAATTTTTTTCGAATGAAAACTCAAAATTTTCCCGGAAAACCTCGTCCGATTTTCCTCACTAACGAACTTATCCAAGCCATTTACAAAAGAAAGGTACATGCCAAATTTTTTCAAAATCGGCCCATTATTTTTTGAGTTATCGGTGTGATACATATATATATATATATATATATATATATATATATATATATATATATATATATATATATATATATATATATATATATAAATATATAAATATATATATATATATATATATATATATATATTATATATATATATATATATATATATATATATATATAAACATATAAAAATTGAAACTGACCCCGGATATGGGTTCTAGGGGTCCTAGTTCGCGCTCATTTGCAAAAATTTTTTCAAAATTCAAAAGTCGGGATCTCCCCATTAGTGAATTTTTTCTACGAAAATTCACTAAAATTATGTAATACCGATGATGGAATACTGGATATGATGCAAACTGGTGATGCCATATCAGATGCCTCAGTACCGAATGACGTAACACCAAGTGACGCAATTCCTGGACTATTATTGTGCCAGTACTGTTTTTCTACAAACTTTTTTTTAATTCCAGATTACTTGCAGAAGAACTAGAAGGTGCTGGAGAAGGAGCTTCTGGTGTAGAAGAAGCAGGCCCTACCGACATCTGTACCCCAACATTAAGGGCTCCTAATAATTTTGTATAGTTTTATTTTTACTTTAAAATTAATAAATAATTTTTTACCAGGAATTTTTGCACATGTTGGATTTTTATCTCCCTCCATTAGCTGAAAGAGAGCCTCCTCCCACTTATTTAATTTGATTGTCTTATTTCCAGTTTTATGTATATCGGTTTTGTTTCATTTGTGTTTTCATATTGTTGACTTTTTTACTTAACTGCTTTTCCGTAATTACTTTTCCCGTTTCGATTTCCCAGTCTGGTTTTAACTTTTCAAAGCCTCATCTTTCGCCTTTTTTACACCCGGTATTTGTGATTTTTGTAAAATACTTTTGTATTTAGTTAAGAAATTCACAAATTTTACTTGTTTTCCCTGATCACCCCCCCCCCCCCCCCCCCCCGACACTGACTTCCTCATCAGAACTCATTTTTTAAATATATATTTGTAAATTTACACCACTCTAGTACTACTGCACTACGCGATATCTATCTGCTTACTTTTAAACTGGTTGCAAAAGGCATTTGCAACAGACATGTCTGAGCTTGTTAGGAAATAGCATTTGCTGCGGAGCGTGAAGGATTTGCTATAGAACAAAAGCAAAACATTATGAATTTAACTCGAAGCAAATGCTTTTACTACAACCTTCTACTTTACAGCATTTACGTTTGCTTTTACATCCTCTCAGAAACAAAGGGAGACAATGGGTTTCCCATTGAGGTTCTCTCCGTCTTTCGAAAAAACTTCCCGCCGACTCGAAAGAAACTCTGGGGCATACATGTCCGACAGCTGGTTATCATGAAGCATGTCCCGAAGATACTGAAAAGCTATGTTGATAGGGACGCTGAACAACGACTTGACATCAAAAGAGATCTGTACTTGATTTGGTTTCAACTTAATATCTTTGATTCTATCAATGAATCCAAAAAAACAAGAAGGTTGAACTTCCAATGTTCTGAGCTCTTTCGATAGCCATTGTTCATAAGCCGGGGAACCGATACCAGAGACTATTGCTCCCATTTTGTCCCCCGGATTATGGACCTTCGGAAGGCAACACATGCAAGGTACAATTGGATTGGATAAGGTGGCCATCCTACTGGTATTCTTATCTATTAAATTAACTCAAGCCGGCGTGACAACATACTACTTGGTTCCGCAACTAGGTGGCGGCACGTCCACCACTCACTTAGTGTTTTAAGGCTGGCTACACTATTGCCGTATTACTTTTGGTGCATTTTTGCTACAATTAGTATGCCGTACTGAAGAGCTCTAATGAGAGCGAAACCGGTCTACGGTTCTAATTGTTGCGAGAATGCACCTAGCCTTAGAAAATTTGCTACCAAAACTCACTTCCTGCGTCTAGATTTTTTCTTACAAACATGCATCATATTTCGTTAGAAAATGCAAAAATGTAATAATATAAGGGTGTTCAAAAGTCACGGTCTCCTCATTAACGATTTTTTTCTACAAAAATTAGCTAAAAATTATAGACCGTTAAACCATAAACTTAACTAAAACTACCGCCAAAGCATCAGAGAAAGGGTTTGAAATGAAATTTCTGGAAACATTTTAGTAAAATGAAGGACAATGATGGTTGAAGCTTAAACTTAAGGGTTTGCAGAACACTCTTCTTGCAAGATTTTCTTTACATAATCCGTATTTGTTTCAGGTTCTTTGCTAAATGTTGCCAATTTTGACATTTCAAATCGCAATTGACGTTTTGAGGAAAACCCTAATTATTTTCTTTAAATGCCCATAACTTTTTTGTCTTTAAATTTTAAACAGACCTAAATTTTGGTACATGGTTCGCTCTTTATAGTACAAACACGCGTAGCAAACCTTACTATATTATTTCCGGAGATATAATTTTTTCCGAAAGAAAACAAGAAATTTTTTGAGAAAACCTGAGTTAGCGCTCGTTTGAACAAATGTTTTCAAACTTCAAAAGTCGGGATCTCCCCACTGGTGAATTTTTTTAAAAGACAATTCACTAAAAGGGCTCGTAAATATAAATACAAGAAGCAAATTTTGTTAACACACAATCTGCTTTAATTTAAAATAGACAGTTACTTGAATTAACAAATGTTTAGTGATGATCGCCGCACTCCAGAATACGGTAAATCCGAGCGACAGTCAGAGTGAACGATTTTGAGTTTTCGAAGCCACGCTCGAGCGTTCACCTGACTAATTTCCGAACGACTATTGTGCGATTTTTGCATTAGAGCGATGTTCGCGAACGCAGCTCAGTCACACATTAATTTATGGTACGCCGCCTACTAAGGAGCATATAAAATATGATCTGCAAACTATTACCAAGAATGTGGATCAGCTACTTCTAAAATTACAGTTATTTGGAATATTTTAGCGTCGTTCAACAAGTATATCTTTTTGTTAAGAAAGTTTCCTGACGACATTTCCTAATTTTTAGGATTTAAATGGTATGTAGAAGAAATATAAATGCTCTCGTACGCATCAAGCTTAGCTGGCTGTCTAACATTTTTGATAAGTTATTACATATTAGACAGCCAGCTAAGCTCGATGCGTACGAGAGCATATATATTCCTAGGGCAATAAAAAACAAAAGTTTATTAAATCGAGCTCCGCCACTAGTTTGTAGCCCGCTATTTCTTTAAGCAGTTAAACATTCCGAAATCTGGCAGGTAAAGCGATAAAAAAAGATCAAAAACCTCGTCCGGCAATAAAAACACAATGCGTAGAAAATTTGCCTGCGATTTAGTCTCGCTCACGGTATCGGTTTCTACCTAAAACTCAATATGTTATATATATATATATATATATATATATATATATATATATATATATATATATATATATATATATATATATATATATATATATATATATATATATACATATAAAAATTGAAACTGGCCCCGGATATGGGTTCTAGAGTCCTAGTTCGCGCTCATTTTAAGAATTTTTTTCAAAATTCAAAAGTCGGGATCTCCCCATTAGTGGATTTTTTCTAAAAAGATTCACTAATAAATAGATGCGATGGAGACACTCTGGTTTTCCGATGCCCAGAGAGTTTTGTGTAGAAAACAATGCCAGGAAAGACATATATAGCAAGTTCCCATGGAAATAATTCGTTAATTGTTGTTAAACCATTCCATACCTAATACAGATGTAGAAACTTCTTCTCTGGCTCCACAATAAAATGCGTATAAATAAATTCAATGTTCTCCTGTCCCACGATGCCGCAAAAGGCGCAACCGGTTACAGAGAAGAACAATGATTATGAAGCCAGCGAAGAAGTTTATATATCTGTATTTAAAGAATTAGTGATTTGAGGTTTAAATTACTTTAAGAACTGGCCATATCTAGCCACTTTGGCTATTATATCTTCTAACTTAAAAAACTCTGGACGCAGCAAGTGCGTTATGATAGTGAATTTTCATAAAAATATTTTTATTGCAAATATATGTTTTTTTTTAAGAAAGCAGGCATCCATTTTGGTTACCAGTATAACCTATATAATAAAAACAATGTGCCATGTTTCATAAAAATAACTTTATTGTGTGAAAATGTACAAAAATTTCCAAAAGTAAACTCAAAGTGTTCCCGGAAAAACTCATTTCTTGGTCAACCTTATAGGTTAATAGCAAATTGAGCTATTCAAATATGAAGAATTTGATTAAAATTCGCTACCATAACGCACTTGCTGCGTCCAGAATTTCTTTTCTTACAAACATGCATTATATTTCCATGGAAAATGCAAAAATGCAATAACATAAGGCGTGTTTGATTAAAAAAAAAAAAGAAAATTTGTATCACCAACGACTTATGGACCACCCTTAATTGTAGACATATTTCTTTAATATGTAGCTCAAGACACCCTATAATTAATATATACAAAATTTTTTCATATCTTGTATAATAACGGATATATTGAGCTTAATTGATTTTTTTTACGAAAATTCGACAAAAATTGTATACCATTAAACGATAAACTCTATAGCTAAGACTACTGCCAAGCATCAGAGAAAGGGTCTATTTGAAATGAGTTTTCTGGAAACATTTTAGTAAAATGAAGTCGGTTAATGAAGGACAATGACGGTTCAAACTAAGACTTCAGGGTTTGTAAAACATCCTTCTTGAGACATTTGATTTCCATAGCCCGTATTAGATTTAAGTTATTAGCCTAAATGTTGCCGATTTTGAGGTTCTTTTTTTGATATCCTCATTAGTTAATTTTTTAAAGAAAATTCACTAAAAAGATTGGCATACGAAGAGGGTGATGGACATGGTTTATAGAACATTTTTTTTTCAAAGTTCTAGAGGCGTTGCACATACGCTGTAATAAAAAATGAATAAATTAAAAGCAGATTTTGTTGCACAATAAAATGTTTAGAGTTTCAAATCTTATTTGCTTCTATAGATACCAAAAAACTTTTCAATGCGTTCTCGTATATATTATGTACCGAAATTAATAGTTCTGAGTTGGAGCAAAATTGAGTTTCTTATTCAGCCGCAGTATATGGTATTGTCCCATTATGCTAAAATGACGTCTGTGGTTAATTTAACATCCAACATATTTTGATCTATATTAGGTTTTTATAAAATGCCCATTTGTGTTAAACTGATCACAATTATGCTGGATAATGTTGTTTTGGCAATGAGATACCTACATGCTCGGACAGATTAACATGCGAAAAAACTTTTATGAAAACGCTGCCACAATGCACTTGCTGCCGCGATACTTTTTTTTTGTTAAACTAAAGCATAGCATAAACGGCAATATTTAGCAACTAATTGTACTGTTACTATTACTATTGGAAATTCTGTAAATTTTTGTTTGAACATTGAACATGTATAATTTTTATAGTGCTGCCATCTATGATCAAGTTACAAGCTTCCAAATAGAGTAGAGCTGGCGCGCGCGGTGCAGAATAATATAATGAAAAATTCAATGAACGCAGAACAAAGAACAGGGAACAGACCGTATCCCTATTTTCTATGGGAGCTAAAAACTAAAAAAAATTAACACCCAAACGTCAACATATGAACATACTGGACTAATTTGGCAACGTGAAACGGGAGTAAACTATGGTTTACCATAGATAAAGTTTATCTATGCCATTCCGGTTCCGGTTAGAGTTTTAGAAACATTACAGGGTCGACACAATCAGCGTAAGCGTGACCGTTACTTGTTTATTTACCCTTGTTCACTTTTTAAGGATTAGTTACATAAATTTAATGTATTTACTGTTATAAATCGGGCGACCTAGGGAGTTCCCCGGATTTGCTGTATATAACCTGTTAATGTGACACGACAGCAACGAATTAAAAGTTTTGTGTCTTAAAAGAAACTAGAAACTAATAATTTATAAAAGTGATACGTTTCAGTCGGATCTGTGCTTAATCAACATTTATTGGCTTAAACTTTACATGGATTTGAGAATATCGGGAGTGAGTAGAGGACGTGGCTGGCTTAATAGTAGAGTAAACTATTTAGCATCTATGGGTACACGACGGCCTGGAAGTCCATTACAATCTAAGAACACTAATATCCATCATTTATCTCCTGGGGAAGCAAGAATTGCTAACACAAATACTGATAATATAATTATATTCCATTGTAATCTAGAATGCATGGAACATTGTAAAGAACTAACATGTAGACTGAAACTGTTCAGTGACCAGGACGATGGGATTCTTTTTAACAAAAAATTAAAATATATCACTGATTACTTCAAGCAGAAGGCTAAAAACGGATCGGAATTTCGGTATGCATTCAGTCTAATACATTTAAATAAATACATGTCAATTGTAGTTGTCCTAACTTAGTCAAATCTTTCCATATTAAATACAGACGTAGAGGTTTTTGGCTTCACAATACCTTTGCATCTTCTCTGTAATCTCTTTTCTTTGTACGTCATAGTCAGGTAGCCGACAATTTAAAATATTCGTATATACCCACAACTATAAATAAAATTAGCTTTGACACTGGGGTATATTGATTAAAAATTGTTATTTTTTATGTTAAGTATTAACATACATCACATAGACATTTTTGGGGTGGCTGTAAAGGCAAAGCTGGTTACAGAGAAGTTACAAAGCTATTGTGAAGCCAGAGGAAAATCATCTATCTCCATATTTAAATAAATGTCGCTTTCATCTTAAAGTTTGGCATTTCTCTTTTGTGAAATGTTATCGATAATTTCTCAGCTCTTTCTTTAATGTATGTCAGATTAAGAAAATAGTTTCTAACCTAACACTTTTAAAAAAGCAGGCAACGATAGAGATTAACTATCAGATAGTACAACTTTTACATATCAAACAATGAGGGTACACACAATTAATGAAATGTTTTATTTCAGAAAAATGTTTCACTCATTATACAATACTTGTCTACACAATAGCGATTTAATTTTAAAACTTATATTGATTGTGACAGTACCTTCGATGGTGTCTATCAAAATACATGGGATTAATCTGAAGACAGAGCTCATTGAATGTTTACAAAATGAATTTAAAGGTAAAGTCAAACCTTATTCTTGAACTATTCTAACACTGATAATATCTAATTATTGTATATTTTACTTTTCTAACAAAACAAAAATACAGGCTTGGAAGATTTAACAAAATTCGATCCACCAGTCTTTCGAAACATAATCCAAATGTTAGGTGAATGTATATACAGAATGAAAGATAAAATGGCATGCTTTGATGATATGAAAATGAAACTGCTCTCTGGTTTAGAAATGCTATTGGAAAGAGCACATCCATTGGATTTAAGAGTCTTAAACATGCAGGTAATAATCACAGCAGATAGTGGAAAAAAGGTTAATAATTCTATTATATTTATTTATTACTTTTGTTTTCAGTTGATAAAAAATGCCGCCACTCTTGAAATAACACCCACATCTCTGTTTATGATAAAGATGAGAAAAATATTTACAATGCAGAAAGATCTACCCGCAGAGTCTACAAAACGACTTATGTTAGCCATTGATTTTATTTTTAAAAAGTCAGATTTACTAACAGATGAAATGTGTCAGTTCTACACAGAGCAGCTTGGTGAGAAGGAATTTAAAGAGATTCAGGTATGCCATTTTTATGTACAGCAAATCACAGCTTTCTGAAAATATATTTAGAAAAAGCTTCTATAAGCTGTCTTTTTTACATTCTGCATTTATATTTCCTTTTAGTTTTCTTCACCGCTCAGCAGCCATATTACTTCCGCAACACACAAAAATTTCAAAATATGTTTTTCGCTTAAACATCGTAAAAAGTATCAAAACATATAAAAAAACATGAGTTAGGAACCACAATTTTTTAGTGAATTTTTATTTAACAAATTCACTAATAGAGAGGTATCGATGGTAAGACTTTGCAATTTTTTTTTTCAAATGAGCGCGATCTAGGACCCCTAGAACCCATATCCGGGGTCAGTTTCAATTTATATATATATATATATATATATATATATATATATATATATATATATATATATATATATATATATATATATATATATATATATATAATTTATCAAAAAATTGTGGGAAATCCGTCAGTTGCAAAATAAAACTCTTTATTATATGCCGAGCTTTCGGAAAAAAATTTATTCCATTCTCAAGGCTACAACATGGAAAGAAAAAAGTTTACAATTTACATACGAAAAATATAAAAGTTTAAAATACTTACAAATAACGTGAGTTTTACTAAACTAATTATTCAATAACAAACATGAAAAAAACTTTTAATAAATTTGAGTGAAGTCGAAAAGTGCCAAACTGACATATAAAGATAACTATTGTCTAATTGAATTTGTTTTTTTGTTTTTGTCTAGGAAATATAAATAGGGGTAATGATTTCTAAAATTATTATCTTTCTTTAAGTTTATTAAAGTGTCGTTAAAAGTAATTTCAAATTTTTCTAAACACATTCTTTTATTACTTAAAGTTTCACAGTGTAAAATATAAACATTACTAAAATTTATATTGTGGCTAGTGTGGAGATTATGTTCTGACAGAGCACAAGTTCTTTTTTGTAAACGTATGTCACTTTTGTGCTGTATTAACCTATCTTTAAGGACTCTGCTTGTTTGCCCAATAATAAAAGAATGTGTTTAGAAGAATTTGAAATTACTTTTAACGACAATTTAATAAACTTAAAGAAAGATAATAATTTTAGAAATCACTACCCGTATTTATATTTCCCAGACAAAAACAAATTCAATTAGACAATAGTTAGCTTTATATGTCAGTTTGGCACCTTTCGACTTCACTCAAATTTATTAAAAGGTTTTTTCATGTTTGTTATTAAATAATTAGTTCAGTAAAACTCACATTATTTGTAAGTATTTTAAACTTTTATATTTTTCCTATGTACATTGTAAACTTTTTTCTTTCCATGTTGTAGCCTTGAGAATGGAATAATTTTTTCCCGAAAGCTCGGCATATAATAAAGAGTTTTATTATGCAACTGACGGCTTTCCCACAATTTTTTGATAAATAACAATATTACCGTCACAAAAACTTAATACTATATATATATATATATATATATATATATATATATATATATATATATATATATATATATATATATATATATATATATATATATATATATATATATAAATATGTATCCATCTGATAACTCAAAAAATAATTAACCGATTTCGATAAATCTCCACAAGTGCCTTTCTTTTATTAATGGCTTGGATGAGTTCGTTAGCCAGGAAAATCGGACAAGGTTTTCCGGAAAAATTTTCAGTTTTCTTTCGAAAAAAAATTTTTTCTCCGAAAATTACAAAGCTGTTTTAATGAGATTTGGTGGATATGTTGCCTTGAGAAAGACCTTACTACACACCAAAATTCAACTTTCTAAGTTTATAGAAAATTGCGTTTTTCAAATTTTGAGTTTTCTTTCAAAAAAAATTTTTCCTCCGAAAATTACAAAGTTATTTTAATGATATTTGGTGGATATGTTGCCTTGGAAAAGATCTTACTACATACCAAAACTCAACTTTCCAAGTTTATTGAAAATTGAGTTATTCAAATTTAAAAAAATTCACTACCATAACCCACTTGCTGCGCACCGAACTTTTTTGTCTGTCAGTTTGTATGTCTGTTTGTAGCCACGATAAGTTTAGATGGAATTGAGATATCGTCTTTAAATTTGGTGTACAGTTAGCAGTCGACAAACGAATGGTTCAGATTGTTTTTGGGTGATGAATGGGGGGTGATTTGATGAAAATTGACATTTTTTCGTTAAACTCAAGTAACATAACGTTTTAGGGTTTATTTATTAGAAAACTTTTAATTTCATCAAACATCTGGTATTCTGTGCTGAAATTAAATTAGGGGTTGAGTGTGTGCGGGTGGAATATTGTCAAAAATTTCGATTTTTTTTTTTTGCTAAAACGGCGTAAAAAGTCTCTAAACATATAGAAAACCTGATTCTGGAACGAAATTTCTTTTATCTGTCGGTCGGTCAGCCTGTCAGCATGCACGTCTGTCTGTTAATGGGCACAATAACTTTCGAACAAATGGAGATATCATGTTTAAATTTGGTATCCAGTTAGCAACCGACAAAGGAACGCTTCGAATTGTTTTTGAGTAAGATCGCTCAGGGGGGAGGGGGTAAGTAAAGGGAGATTTGGTGAAAATTTGCATTTTTTCAATAAAACTTGAGTAATATAACGTTTCAAATTTTTATGGGTACAGGAACACAAATATTTTCTTTGTGGTCAAGTCATGGACCCTAAATTTATTCCATGAGAATGTCTTTTTGAAGAGAATAAATTACCACAGCCATGTGGAAGTTATGATTCAATTTGCAGCACTATTCTCTCTGGGTCCGGTAACTTGGGGGTTGAAATTAACATTTCTCTTGTGGTTTATGCATATAGTGGTGGTTATAAGCATGTTTATGAAAAAAAAAAAACAGAGAGTAGACAGTGAGATAATCTGCAAAATTGCCGGCTTTTTTAAATGGAACACTATGTTGATAGATATATTATTAGTTTTTTTGTAATCTGTAATTTTTTCGGATTGCATTAACACATAATACAATATATTTGCTTCAGTCATTCACAAGTTATACAACAGAGAATTTAGGAATTTGATCTAAATCAAGCAACACTGGCTGTTTATGAGTCCACCAAAGACTAAAAGATTGGGTGAATTTGCAGTTTAGTCCACGGACAGTTTTAGATAAATCGACTACTGATAGATAAAGTTTGAGATTGTATATTTTTACCCAATGCATCCCTGTTTTTGCTGAGTTATTTACAATAAAACTCTTTAAACATTTCACACTTTTTCAACAGTTTCCCAGTACGGTTCTGTTCAGTGACACCTCCTCCCCCGGTATATTAAAATTTGAGGTAAACTTAACAATTGGATTCACTGGAATATTCCACACGTGGCAGTTGTTATTTTTGGAGTATTGGCTTGTATTTTGTATTACCAGATCGCTTATAGCGGGGTGATGGGGTTCTTAATTATTCATGTGTTCAGAGACCTTATTTCTGAAATTGTGCGTTTACCTAGTTTTCTTATAATTACCGTTATACCTAGTGTTGCAGTGGTTGGAGCGTATATGTGTCACGATTTCGCGATCTGTGGCATTGTTTTTGTAATAGGAAAAATGTGAAGCCCCAGGCTGTGTGTAGCTAAGGGCAGAACCTTGTTCATTTGCTTGAGATGAAAGAGGTGTGATAGAACTTTTTTAAATTTAGACCATTTGACAGTATTTGCTGTATGTTATCTTTTAGCTGTACAAACTAGGGTACTTATATTGTAACATGGTTTTCCCTTCCCCTAGCTTTTCACTTGAGAAAGTGGTTCGTCCTGGGGATTCTTCTTCCCCTTGTGCATGCCTATAACCACCCTCAATATATAAACAAGAAAAATTTCTTGGGCACAACCCCTAAGAAAGTTATGGAACCTGCACTGAATAGGGGTGGGTTCTGGGCGAGGTAAACAGAGTTTTAAGGAGGTATAGCTGCAAAATGGGATAAAGGCAGCTTATAGATGTCCGACTAGAGGTTTCTTCACATTCTCCGCTCATTCCCGTTTTATCTTCTTCCCCGCCCAGCACCCCTATTCACTTCTGGTCCTGTTACGGGTTCTTGGGGCTGTTTGTAAGAAAGTTTTCTTGTGGTTTGTGTATCCAGAAGTTCTAAGCATTTTTCTGAAAATTTTTTTTTTTAAATAATCCGTTGACTAAAATGCAAATTTACCAAAACATATTTATTTGAAAAATGCAGTGTTCAGTTTTTACATTTACTATATAGTCCATAATAATACTCCCAAGGTAGAGGAACATTTTCATTTGTTTACTATTTAGCTTTATATCCATTTTCACAGCCTTCTCCTTATCTATAATTAGTACCTTTATTTTTAGTTAAATTATTCTCAACACACCGTGTAATACACTGAGCATTCTTTGCAATGTTTTCTTCGTTTCTGCTATCAGCACTGTTCATCTATGTACCTTATGTTTTTTACAAACCACAAATGCAAAAACTTCTTACTGTAATTTTTGTTGGAGAAAGGTTCATTGTAAATCTCCTGTGGTAATTATGTGTGGACCTTCAACATGATTTCTCAGCTCCGTGATATCAATTCTTCAAGTTTCTCATTTATAAATAGATGTGTGATTGATTGTTTGTGACTACTCTGCACTGTTGCTTTAAATGTTTTGTACTCCTGTTAATATTTGTGTTTTTACCTTACCGTGTTTGTGTTTTAGCGAATTTTTAATTGTTTTTTTTAAACACGTGATATTCCATATGCTTCGTAAACACATAAACAGTTTTTAAGTAATGCAATAGAAGAATAATCTGAGAGAACAATGCATTTTCTTATCGTATACCAGATATCAGATGTTTCATGAGCTACTTGTTTTAGTATGATGATAAATTAATTAATTAAATAAAAGAAAAAAATTAAATTGGTCCACAATTAACGAAAATATCGGTGAACATAGATAAAAAACTTTTTTTTGACGATTTCCCTGAGATCCCATCATCAGATCCTGACTTGGTGAAAATGGGACCACCTCAGGAGTATACCCTTTCAAACAAAAAAGAGTTTTTTAAAATGGTCTACAATTGACGAAAATATTGGTGCATACATAAAAAAAATATGCATACAGACAAAGATAGAACCTCTTCCATTTTTGAAGTCTGTTAATAACTATGAATTTACTAGATACTATGTCATTTTCATATATTAACTAAAAATTGTAAATATTAAACATCCCTTTGAAAAGTAATATCAGTAAAAATGGCTATAAGCATCTAATTTCTTATTGTGGTGGGTTTGATTTTAATTGTATCCTAAACGGTGCCATATTTATTTCCAGGTGCAAGTGGCTACAGACATGGTGAAGGGTCAGAACATCTACAAGTATTACGAGCTTCCTAGAAAAGTGTTACAAGTATTACGAGCTTCCTAGAAAAGTGCTACAATTATATAATCGCTATTGCTAAACATTTTACTGGATGACAGTGTAGACCTCCAATATGGACAATTGTTGCAAACAACACATTAGACAATCGATCAAAAACAAAATATGCCTTGTACAATTTTTATAGTTCGAGTTAAAACCCAGACAAATGGATTGGTGAAAATGTATTTAATGAAAATTATAAATGTAACTAAGGAAAGGCTATTATGATTTTTCAATTAATGCAAGAAATAGAATGATTGTACAAACTGGTAACAGTTTAGTTAGGCATACAAAATCTCCCTAAAAGAACGGGACAACCTCCCAGATTCTCCAGGCAATAATACCACAATTTAAACCAAATTATATAAAAATACACCCCCTGTAAGATACAACCCTTTCTTTAGAGAGGCCACCGTAGAACAGTTTTTTCTAAATAAGTTTTAAGTATACTTTGGAGAAGTCACCACAATACATTTTTAAGACCCGATGATCGTTTCACTAATGCTACGTCAGGTCTGAAGATTACAGCAACCCTATTAGTGAAACGATCGACAGGTCTTAAAAATATGTTAAGGTAAACTGGGTTCTCCAAAGGATACTTATTGGTGCTCATCATAAGTTTAAATTTTTATTTACTAAATAAATTTTGCAAATATATTGCTGCTGTAAATACTGTAGTAAAAAAAATCAGTAATATGCACAGGTTTTTGGTACATAATTGTATTTTATCCATATTTTTTTACACAAATGTCACTGACTTTTAAATGGTTATACTTTAATAGAGCAGCTTCTTGACACCATTGTTATATACAGTAAAATAGCATTTTTTGTGAAATACTGCACCCCTTCTCGGTTGAAAACAGCATTAAAGTTTGTGAAGGCGGGATTGCTTGATAACCATGAATACCTAAGACAAAAATGAGGTAAAATAAGTTACCTGTGTACAAAATCCACCCCTAACAAGTAGAGGTGTGCATACCCATGTTCCATTCGAGCCGAACTATGAACGAAGCGAAGCAAATATGTTGCCTCGAACTTCCAACCTCAGAAATATTATGTCTAAGGTTCACAGTCGAACTTCGAACTTCTTAGAAATTCAAAATCGAACATCGAACTTCTGATAAATTCAACATCGAACTACCCAAAATTCTTCAGTGTTCATATATCATTTCCTTAAATACAAAATTTAGGAATATTCTAACATACAATATTTGATATGTACAGGATTCCCATTCTTTTTACAAAAAGGAAGGGTTTGACTAAATTTGCAGGGTGATCGGGTGAAAATGCCTTCAGATGCTGAAAGTTGTAGAGATGGGTCAACGTTAAATCAAAAATAGAAAAACAAAATATATTTTAAACTTTTTTAGATTTCTAGATCTATAGATAAGCTCAATTATAAATATGTTGTTGTCTGGCATTGTCTAGGCAGTTTTAGCATAGAGTTAGATTGAGAGGGTTCGAAGTGAACATGATAGATAACCACTTAAAATTTGAACTGTCTCCTGGTTGTGGATATTTAACTGTTTGGCTCATTGTGAAATAACGCATGCTGAAACCAGTGTTTTCCAAAGGCAATCTGCAATTATCCTAATAAATTCTGAAAATTTACGTTACCAATCGGCTTCGAACACCGCCATCATAATGCTATTACTGAAAAAGGTGTTGGGAGGCTAGGATACATAAAAAATTATTCTGTGATTGCTAAATGGCTCCGTCATATCTCAATGTGTCCCACCAACTGTCAAAAATATGCATGAGTGAAATCTCCTGAAATTACGCTACCGAGTTAACGGGGCCGCAACTTCGCTACCTTTGGCAGCATTCAATGCTTATAAAGTTAAATTTCGAAGTATTTTTGTGCACCGAAGTTCGAACATATTTTCGAAGCTTCGCACATCTCTACTAACAAGGTATTACCTTTCCAAATCCTTTAATTAGTTGGCTAGAGGGTGTTATCTTGATATGGATGAGGTTTGTATAGAAGTTGTGTTGAATTAACTCGTTTTCGTCTCTGGTATCTCTGGTCAGCACTAATTTTAACATTACAGACTTTTGAATGCATTTGCAACCTGGAAGCGAGGCAATATTTCAAGAAATGCCATTATGCTAAAAACAATACCAAACTGCTGCAGGTATATAAAAAGTTTTATAACAGTGAGTTGCTGTATTAAAATCAGTGGCATCTGCATACAAAAATAGGGGTAACAATATTACGCTATGCACCAAAAGAAGGGAAACAATAATGTTTTTTAATTATACCTATTTAAGTGTTAACACCAGCAATATGTTTGCGAAGTTTACTAATTTTGTGATTAACAACAGCAATATGTTTCTGAAATTACAAATTTTGTGATAAGGTAAGAAACCACTCTTTCAGAGTAACTCCTGTTGAGAAGGGATGCATTTTCGGTTGTATATAAGCTGACTTACCACATTTTTGACCCAGGGGTCTGTAATAGGTTACAAACTTTTTGGTATATGTATGTATACTTGCAGTTCATTCATATCAGTTGGTTATTTGACCAAAATAAGATAATCAGTGACTTAAAGATCACTACTACCTGAAAGTAACTTTGAGGCAAGTTACTTACTGGAATTTGTAGCTCCATGTGGTACTGGATCAACTGATATTTTTATACCCTGTTTTTAATTTTATTAAACATGTCTTAACATATTTGCTAATGTACTTTTGGATGAATAAATTTTGCATTTTGATTATTACTCACCTCACTAAAAATACATATAGCCTAAGCCACATTATCAGGGTACCCAACGGAAATCAAATTCCCTGATATTTCCAGGTCGCTCAACAAATTTTTTTATAATACTCGAAATAAAAGACACACATCTCAATACTTTTTTTATTAACAAAATAAATAAAATCAAATTCCCTTACATTTCCAAGCCCCTCGACTGATTTTTTTATAATACTCGAATTGAAAGACGCACATCTCTAAATACTTTTTTACTGATAAAATTCCGCACAAACATTTGTTTAATGCACATTATAAAAAAAAATATGCTTAATTCTGTTCAACTAATACGCAAGAGTGATAACTTTATACCTCTTAAATGATTGAGTTACTTTAGGTTTTTGTAGTAACTACTTTTTCACTCATTTTAATCTAAATAAGATCAAGCCACAAGAGCCATATTGTAACTACTGTTCAAGCATTCAAATTAAAACAGTCATTTTACTCAATAAAATACAGTTTTACATACAGACTTGGAGATTACTTATCTGGCCTCACTGTTGGTTTTTGTAGGTGAAGGACGTGGCCAGTGTGTGAGCTAACTGGAGCAAGTGGCCCTTCAAATTCTGGATGTTCTTCAATCTTCTGTGACTATAGTTTCGCTGCTTGACAGCATTCTCAAACAGATTAAAATTGAATTAGTACGAAATCATGACAACTACAAATAAAGATCTGTTATGATATGATGTTTTGATAAAAAAAATTGTTTATCAAATTGAAAATAAAATGAAACACAGGTGACAGATGAGGTTTTCAAAATGTCTATGTGATGTATGTCAATATCTAACATAAAAATAGAACTAGCCTATAATAACTATGATAACAGTTACAACAATAAAATAACTAAACAATAACAGTATAAAAGCAATCTCTATATAACGAAAATATCGACATACATCAACTCATTATTTTATTACAACTTTTTTGAAAGAATAGTTAAATTTATTTTCTTTGATTTATTTAATTAGAAAGAAGAATATGCAAGAAAGGGGAATTCATTAAATCAGTTTGCTCGTTTAAAACAAGGTAGTTATTGTCGTGTGTGTGCCTTTTGACTTCTAAAGCTTCAAAAAAGTCTAGTTTACGTTTGTCATTATAAAAATGTTGTGGTTGTATGCGGTTATTTACTGTAGGTCTATGTTCGGTATCAATAATATGTTTTGCAAATGTAGATTTGTCAGCGTGGTTATTTCTAAATGCAGAAATATGTTCTTTGTATCGGGTGTTCAAATTTCTAGAAGTTTGACCTATGTAGATGGCGTTACAATGTGTACAAGCTAATTTATAAACTCCAGCTTTTGTCAGGAAACAAGATTTTTCTTTCGCGTTAAATAACAAATCATTTTATCTATTATTTTAACAGAGTAGCCATTATTAAATGCTGTTTGCTTAATTATTGAAATTTCTTTTTCAAAATTATTTTGTGACATAGGTATTGAAAATGCACGATGTATCATAGAATGGTAGGTTGACAGCTTTTGTGAAAAAGGGTGACATGAATCGTATGGTATGGTTGTGTCAGTGTAAGTTGGTTTCCTATATATTGAAAAGTCAAATGAATTATTTTCTAACTTTCTAATTGTTAAGTCTAAAAAATTTATACAACTGTTAGCTTCTTCTTCTAAAGTAAACTTAATATTTGTGTGAAAGTTATTAATAAAATTTAAAAATTCATTTAATTCTGTATGACTACCTTGAAAACATGCTAAAATATAATCTACGTATCTGTACCAAAAGACAATATTATGTGAAAGGTCTGATGTTAAAATTTGGTTTTCTAAGTTTTCCATAAATATGTTGGCTAATAAAGGTGACAACGGACTACCCATAGGCAGACCTTCATTTTGCATATAAATTTTATTATTAAATTTAAAATAGTTTTGTTTTATACATTCATTAAAAAGATTCATTATTTCTTGTCTTTTTATGACATTTACGTTCTTTTCTATTAAAACACTTTCTAATAGAGGTAAACATTCCTTAGGGGGTATCTTAGAATACATGTTACAAACATCAAACGAGACTAATTTACTATTTGTGGGAATAATTAAGTTATTTAATTTTTGTGTAAGTTCATAACAATTCTTAACTGAATATTTTGGAAAGTAATTGTATTCTTTAATAAGTAAACTAGTTTGCTCGCTATCTTATGATTAGGTGTATTAACATAGCTAACTACTTAGAAAACCAAATTTTAACATCAGAACTGTCACATAATATTGTCTTTTGGTACAGATACGTAGATGATATTTTAGCATGTTTTCAATGTAATACAGAATTAAATTAATTTTTAAATTTTATTAATAACTTTCACACAAATATTAAGTTTACTTTAGAAGAAAAGCTAACAGTTGTATAAATTTTTTGGACTTAACAATTAGAAAGTTGGAAAATAATTCATTTGACTTTTCAATATATAGGAAACCGCAACTTACACTGACACAACCATACCATACGATTCATGTCACCCTTTTTCACAAAAGCTGTCAGCCTACCATTCTATGATACGTCGTGCATTTTCAATACCTATGTCACAAAACAATTGTGAAAAAGAAATTTCAATAATTAAGCAAACAGCATTTAATAATGGCTACTCTGTTAAAATAATAGATAAAATGATAGAGAGAAAAGAATACAAATTAGCGATTAATTTAATTTATCCAAATATTAGAGACAAAGAAGACAACAGATACGTTTCGATAACTTATTTTGGAACCATTTCAGAAAACATTTCAAAAATTTTTAATACCTATACAAATACAAAGGTAGCTTTTAAATCTTACAACACCACGCGTGATTTGTTATTTAACGCGAAAGAAAAATCTTGTTTCCTGACAAAATCTGGAGTTTATAAATTGGCTTGTACACATTGTAACGTAATCTACATAGGTCAAACTTCTAGAAATTTTAACACCCGATACAAAGAACATATTTCTGCATTTAGAAATAACCACGCTGACAAATCTACATTTGCAAAACATATTATTGATACAGAACATAGACCTACAGTAAATAACCGCATACAACCACAACATTTTTATAATGACAAACGTAAACTAGACTTTTTTGAAGCTTTAGAAGTCAAAAGGCACACACACGACAATAACTACCTTGTTTTAAACGAGCAAACTGATTTAATGAATTCCCCTTTCTTGGATATTCTTCTTTCTAATTATATAAATCAAAGAAAATAAATTTAACTATTCTTTCAAAAAAGTTGTAATAAAATAATGAGTTGATGTATGTCGATATTTTCGTTATATAGAGACTGCTTTTATACTGTTATTGTTTAGTTATTTTATTGTTGTAACTGTTATCATAGTTATTATAGGCTAGTTCTATTTTTTGTTAAATATTGACATACATCACATAGACATTTTAAAAACCTCATGTGTCATCTGTGTTTCATTTTATTTTCAATTTGATAAAAAAATTTTTTGATCAAAACATCATATCATAACATAACAGATCTTTATTTGTAGTTGTCATGATTTTGTACTAATTCAATTTTAATCTGTCTGAGAATGCTGTCAAGCAGCGAAACTATAGTCATAGAAGATTGAAGAACATCCTAGAACATCCAGAATTCGAAGGGCCACTTGCTCCAGTTAGCTCACGCGCTGGCTACGTCCTTCACCTACAAAAACCAACAGTGAAGCCAGAGAAGTAGTCTCCAAGTCTGTATGTAGTATGGACAAGTTTCACCAAGTAAGGGCAACAACAATCAATGAAATGCAGTTTTTTTTTGAAAAACAACACTAATCACTTCTCAAATGCTTACTATGAAAAAAAAAAAACCAAATGAAATTACCAAATTGAGAAAATAAGATGGTATGAATTGTTCATACATATTTTCTCAATGTGAAAACTTTAGATTTTAAACTTTAGTTTCTAATTGTGATATTTCTCTACGTGCTTTATGTTTAATTTTTTCTGTTTTGCTCATCTCAAGCATTGTCTTCTGATTTTCATTAAGAATTCTTACATCATTATGGTATGGATTTTTGACATACTATGTCAGCTTAGTTTTAATTTCTATATTTCCCACTCCTCTGAATTTCTTTACACTATCACACACGATGTGTTGCAATATCAAAGCTTTCTCTTGTGGAGTACGATACAGATACCCATACACAAATGCCCAATATTTTCACTCCTACTTTAACCCTATGTTACATGATCATAAAGGTTAACATAGAATAAACACTTCGCAACACACCCCTACGCCATCAATAACTAGAACGCATTTTGCATTTTATGCATTCAAGGAAGAACATCCTAAGTGAGATGAATGAATGAGACATGTTTGAGATCGATGAACAAAATGCTATATTGATATCGGCGCATGTGACATGCGATGCGTTTATTAGCGGTTCAATTAATATACCAAACGGCAGCCGTAGGAGAAAATATTTACGTGAAAAAAATTCATATAATATATTATATGAAATAAAAATGAGTGCTAGTGACGGAATTTTACAAATACATAATTTCCATGCCTACTGAGTGAATTCCATGACATTTCAGCAAAATCGTAAGTTTCCCTGGCATTTTAAAGGGTATTCCAAATTCCATGATTTTTCCGGGTTTTCCAAGTCGCTGGGTACCCTGATTATAATTAAAGTTCTATTACAGATACATATTGATTTTGAATGCTAATTGCAGTAATCATCACATTCTAAAGGCGATGTCGCCTTATCGTTGCAACAATGACTGTCTTCGTCCAGCAACTCTTTGTATTTCTTTGTAGCTTCCGCACTCTATTAATTGGGCCAGGTTTTGCAGAAGTTTTCCCTTTAGTCTATATTTTTCGGTCTTTTTTTTATAGAGTATATATGTTCTTCAAATATTGTCAAAAAACCATTGTCCGAGAATAAACAAAAAATTTCACTTTCTTCTTTATTTCTACCAGTAAACATCCTCTCCTCTCCTCTCACCTCTTCTAGCGCACCTTCACTCGTAGTTTTCCATCGGTTCACTGTGTCTTTGTCATTTTTATATATTTTCACATTTCTTGCTTATCCTAAGTCCGGCTTTCCGCCCCATACATTTGAATACTACATAGCTATTGTTACATTGTTTTCAAGCAGGTAAGTTGATTTTACTGAGAAAGTGGTGGTTGCTATTGATGGTGGGAGGTTATTGAGCTTGTTGCCTCTCTAGGTTAAAAGAGTGATTTTGAGTCATAAATGCAAATAGGAAAATCTCTAACTTAAATAATATGTATGTATGTATGTATATGTATATATATATATATATATGTATATATATATATATATATATATATATATATATATATATATATATATATATATACATCACTATGATAACTCAAAAAAAGAATGGACCAATTTAATGAAACTTGGGACGCATGTTCCTTGAGCAAATGGCTATGATTAATTAAGTGAAAAGTATAGTTGTAAGCACTTAAAGAGAAAAAAATTGGCCTAAAGTTCAAAGGATGGTACATTACCAAAATATTCATGTGGTCAGCAAAATCTTTTATATGTGGTGAAATATTTAACGTGATGTTAGTTAATTACTGATCAAAACAACCAGTCACAGGTTCAATAGATTTGGTCGCCATGACAACAAAACCGAATCACTGTATGTGATTGGTTGTCTGAACCAATGATTCACTAACGTCGCATTAAATATTCAACAAGATTTTGCAACCGGACATAAGTTTTTTTGACGCAAAAGGGTAAAAAAGTACAAAAAGAAACCGTGACAATTTTATGGATTTTCTTCTAAAAACGTTGAGTAGCGATTTCAAACGTCAAAACTAGTGATTTTTAAACAAAGATTCTGAATCGAATGCGGCTTATGGATGACAAATATTGCAAGAAGTGTGTTTAACAAGGTATCAAATTTCTGTTTTAACAGCCATTGTTCTTGACAAAATATTTGCATAAAATTTGTCTAAATATATCCCTTCTGTATGTTTTGGCAGCAGCTTAAATTGTAGAGTTTGTGATTTAAAGTGTTATATTTTTTTATGTAACAAAAATTTGAAAAAATATCTCTCCAGTCAATAAATCGATAAATGATCAAACTATATATATATATATATATATATATATATATATATATATATATATATATATATATATATATATATATATATATATATATATATATATATATATATATATATATATATATATAACCAATAGTAAAACTTCGGAAGCAGCAAGTGCGTTGTGGTAGCGTATCTTCATACTTTTCTTTTTAATTTTCAGTTTATGCCTATTTCTCCAATCCATTCCAGCTCTCTTCATTATATGGAACAGTATTATTATCCACATAATCGAGTTCTTTTTCCAGGTCCACAAAAGCAACAACCGCATCTCTATTTTTCTCAAGTCGGCTTTGTCCTATTGTTCTAAGTAATATTAACACCACAGTAAACAAACTCCGGACCATGAAGTCTTATTTATTAGGGTACAAACATCGTTGTGCATCTCACCTAACACATCTCGCCTTGCACATCACCGTGTATCTTGCTGCATAAATTGCCATGTATCCGCACTCGCCGCTGAAAAACAATGGAGAAATTCACGTAGCGGTTGATCTTGGTCGTCAGTTTCAGGGTTTAATTGTACTTAAAATGTTCAGCGATTCTGAAAGTAGTAGTAGTAGTAGTAATTTGTTAATCCTTCCGTTACATAATAATTGTAGTGTGACAGGCACTGTTCAGATGCGTTGAAATGGTGGTTATTACTGTCCAAAAGGGAACATGCACACTTAAATCGTTTTCCATAATGCCGATGCATCAGTCCGGTTTCAAACAATCATACAGTTGTACATCGGCCCTGATAAAAGTGTCTGATGATATCTTGGAGTCCTCCGACAATAACAGAATAACAGCTCTAGTGCTGTTGGATTTTATCAGAGCCTTCGATACTATTAATTATACATTACTTATTTTTATTCTACATTACATTGGTCTAAAGAGGACTATACTTGAGTTGATTTCTAATTACCTGGAGGAGAGAACCCAGTGTGAAAATAGATGGAAATTACTCAGAGGCGCGTCTGATTAGTGTAGGTGTCCCACAGGGATTAATTCTTGGTCCCCCATTGTTCAGTATTTACACGAGCAACACGTTTCGTAAGCTGGGACACCGCCAAAAAAACACATGCATGCTGATGATACCCAGTTATATTTGTCGTTTGAAAGAGCAAAGACTGGTGAGGCGGAAGCCACGATTAATAGTGACCTGGCGAAATTAACACGATTTCCGAGGGAACATTATTTGTTTTTGAATCCGGCTAAGTCTAAACTACTATTATTTGGAAATAAATCAGCTGCAGCTGAAACAACTGAAAATAAATGCTGACCAGATCCAGGCCGTTCGGGGCGCTAGTGATTTGGGGGTTATTTTTGACAATACTTTCAGGTTTACTAGTCCAATTTCAAAATATTTGAAACGGTCGCACGCTGCTTTAAAACTGCTTTACCCACATATAAATTACTTATCTGTTAAAATAAAAAGGGTGATATGTGACTCATTGGTAGTGTCGAACTTTTTATATGCTGCACTAGTGTACTATCACTGCCTTGATGTAACCACAAAACTCGTGTCTGAGGTATATTTTTGGATTGCGTCGTAGGGATCATGTATCGTGAAAATTGAAATGGACAGTAGACAAAAGTTGGTACGCCCTGCTTTTACTATCACATAATTTTCTAATAAAAAGGTTGCTGAGGGGTGGAGTAGAAGAAGATCCTTCTGCTTGCTGGCTTGATCGCAGCCTAGTGGTTTTTCTTTTGTATGGCAGATTTAAATCTATAGGAAGATCAACTGTGTACTAAGAAAAATAAATTTATATTATTATTATATATCAAAAAAAGAATAAACACGCGTAATATTTAATATTGGACTACGTAGAGTACACAATATGTAAATGACGCCTCAGCGAGCGTTTCCCAAATTATATAAAGGCGAATATGGATGGTTCCAGAAAGATCTAGTATTGTAGTTATTTCTTAATCACGTTGAAAGTGCCGGAAAATAAAAAACAAAGAACAAAGAACTGACGCTATTTGATTATAGATGGCGCAAGTAACAAACACATTTTCTGCTTTAAATTTAGTTGCGTTACTTAGTTATAGATAGAGGGTTAGCTGCACGCTTCGGGTCGCCACGGCGTGGCCGCAGAGCCGCTCTTAACGGAATCAATTCTCATCATGGATGAAGCGCCGGGGCGCGGTGGAGTGATCTCCTGTATCTATACGCTCACCAAACCATAAGCACAACCCTCACACAAACAACCCCTTTAGCAACCATGAACATACACCTAATTGATGGTAACGTGCCAAAAACCAGTGAGGAGGTAGAAGGTAGAGAGATCCCTGTCTCTCCAAGCAGTTCCAGCAGGGAACTTGAGGAAACGCTCCTCCGCTCTGCCGGCGTGGGGTCTGGGGTGGAACCGTACGGTTCCGTCGAAGACACTGCTGCCATGAGGAGCGACGAGGGGCGATCTTCGTCGGCTGCTAGTCCGGTCAGGCCCATGGACGTGACTATGGGAGGGGCCGACGAAGGAGGGAAAGGAAAAGGAAGGAGAGAGCCCAGAAAAGGAGGCGAGAGAGGGAGGAGTTGAGGCAGAGGTGTCGTCGGGAGGGTGTTGGCCCTGGATAATTACTGGGAGGAAGTTAACTCCTTGCCAAACGCAGCCAGGCTGGTAAGGGTACTCAAACAGGAGTCAGGTAGTACTATAAGGATCCTTAAGAAAACCGGACGAGAGCTGGACCAACACCGGCGAGGAGACCTTGCGCCATCTCGCCGATGTTCACTTTACGGGCGGTAGAGCCGTCACGGGGGCTGCCGACCTGGGCCGGTGGTCGGTCCCGAATGCGGACTGGCAGCTGGCGGAGGGGGTGGTCACGGATGGCTCTATAACCTGGGCGGTGAACGAGTTTGCTCCATTCAAGTCCGCAGGCTGTGGAGATCTTTCCAGCGCAGCTCCAGGGGGGCCTGGATACACTGCTTCACAAAATAAGGGAGGTTTTCCGGGCCAGCCTGGCGTGGGGCTATGTCCCAAAGACCTGGCGTCGGGTTAGGGGAGTCTTCACTCCTAAACCGGGAAGGGAGGTCTACACGCTGGCCAAGGCGTACAGGGCAGCTGTCCTCAGGGCAGCTGCCTTTCGCCACATCTAAGGCGTCTGGTCATGGAGGGCCTCATGGGGCGGCTCTCCGAGAATGGCTTCTACGCCCACGCGTACGTTGATGATGGGCTGGTCTTAGTTACCGGCAAATTCCTCGGCGTCGTCTGTGAGTGCATGCAAGCTGCATGTAGCATAATTGAAAGGTGGTGTGGTGAGCTGGACTCTCCGTAAACTAAGCGAAGACGGAGATGATCCTATTCACCAAGAAGAGGAATATGGAAGGGTTCAGGGCGCCCGTGATGTTTGGAAAACCTTTAGCTCTAGTGCGGGAGGTCAAATATCTGGGGGTGGTTCTGGACTCCAAACTAACATAGGGGGTCGCAAATAGAAAGAGTAGTAAGGAAGGGAGTAGCGACCCTCTGGCAGCTGCGTCGAGTGATAGGAAGGACCTGGGGACTTAATCCACGGATCCTTCATTGGATTTACACTGCGATCGTCAGGACGAGAATCCTCTATGGGGCGTTGGTCTGGTGGGAACCAAACTACTACCAAGAAGCTGCCCAAACTCCAAAGGCTGGCAATCCTGCGTATCACATGCGTTATGAGGACGACAACCTCAGCCGCGATAGAAGTCTTACTGATGCTGCCACCGCTTTCCATCTGTATCAGAAGGGAGGCTATGGCGTCGCACCTTAGAATGCGAGACTCTGGAAACTGGTGCGGAGAGGGAGCAATAATAGGACATGCAAGAGTCGCTAAGGAGGTGGAAAAGGAAATTCCGATTTCCACCATCAAGATACGGAATGCAGAGGACGATATTAGGTTGACTATATCATATACCCTCAGAATCCCCAGTGGGGATCAGTGGAGGGAAAATGAGGTTGCATTCCAGCCCGCAAGCCTGGTCTGTTTTACCGACGGATCGCGGCTGGAGGATCAACAATCCTCCGGGGCAAGAATATACATCGACAGCCTGAGGGTGCTCTAGGCGCATATACCACGACATTCGAAACGGAGGTGTACGCTATCCTGTCTGTAGCCAATCGACAGGATGTGAGGATGGGCCCTGAGAAATGTGCATACATTTGCTCGGATAGCCAGGCGGTCCTCCGGGCAGTCTACGCGGCCAGTATTAGGTCAACACTGGTTCAGGAGTGCGCTGACGCCCTTAAATGACTAGTAAGGACAAAGGAGCTGCAACTGGTGTGGGTTCCGGGACACTGTGGCGTAGTGGGGAATGAGGTGGCGAATGATCTCGCGAGACTTGGTTCCCGGCGGCCGTTCTGTGGCCCGGAGCCTGCGATAGGCATAAGTAGGAAGACAGTCTCTGTCGCCTTAGACAGGTAGGCTGAGGAGGCCATGGAGTGGAACTGGGGGTCGGCCGGTGGCTGTAGGCAGGCAAGGGACTTCGTGGAGGGGCCGGACAGAGATAATACTGCATGGCTACTCGGTAGGAGTCGACCTGCGCTTCGCCGCATCCTTGGGGTGCTGACAGGTCACTGCGCCCTTAGAAGACACCTCACATTGATAGGTGTCGAGAGGGATCCCATTTGCCAGGAATGTGGCGAGGATGAAGAAACGTCTTACCACTACCTGTGTGAATGCGTGGCTTTCGGGAGTCTTCGAGCAGAATTGTCCGGTTTGAGGACTCTGCAGAGGAACCAGGCAAGTACCGTCCAATGGAAGACCGCCATGGCCGTCATTTCGAGGTCGAGGCGGTTTGGGGACGGAACCGAGGAAGTGTAGATCATGGTTGCCGGGGTTGGCAAAAAAGAGCCATTGTGGCCTACTTGCCTGGCTTCCCCACCACTGCTAGTAGCTGCCTTGTACATATGCCTTTACTTATGGACCAGCTATAAAGCTAATATTATTTACTAAAATAAAGTAACACAAAAAGTTCGGGACACAGCAAGTGCATTATAGTAGTGAATTTTCATAAGAATTGTACACTATAAGGTAAGATGTATTATTAAAACTAATTCTTTAAATTTAAATGGATCTTGGAGATTGGTTTTAGAGGTTTTAGTTAGCGATTACTTGAAGAAATTTCTATTTTCTATGGAACTAGAAAATTAAAATTTGGTATATATATATGTAAAAACTGCAAGTCGCTTTAAAAAAAATTGTATTACAAATTTCATTAGTTACAAAAGCTTTCCAGAAAAAAATTAATTATTTACAAACGGAATGTACCTGCCAAATTATCAATATGGGAGGTATTTTTCCTTATTAATTCCCTGGATGGTTTTGTTTTAGTCAACCCAATCGAACTAGTTTTTGCAAACAAAACAACCAAACAAGTATTTTACATAGGTTTTACTATGGCTCAAGGTTGAAGATTACAACTTAATGGAAAATTGAGTTCACGGATTTGAAATCTTTTTACGAAAAATCTCTACAACAACGTAAATGCTGCACCCATACCCTCTTCATCGCTTATTTACTCTAGCTGTATCCATACTTTTTAAAATGATAAAATATTGTAGCTCTCTTTGTGAGACCTCAAATTCATTTTTGGAAAAACATTTTTAACGAATAAAATGAGGTAACAATTTAAACATAACTTGAAAATCTTGGTCCGCGACTTCGTCACTGGGGTTCTCCTCCCCCTTCTACATGCCTACAACTACCCCCAATGCCTAAACAAGAAAAATTTCTTTCTTCGGAACAACCCCCAAGAAAGTTGCGGGACCTGCGGTGAATAAGGGTTCTGAGCGAAGTAAAAAGGATTTTCAGCAGGTATAGCTGGAATATGGGTAAAAGGTAGCTTATAGAGGTCCAGCCACGCTGGTTTTTTCGACTTCTCTCACATTTCCTTTTTATTTTCTTCCCCGCACAACACCCCTATTATCTCCTGGTCCCGTAAGTTTCTTAGGGAAGAAATTTTTCTTGTGGTATGTGCATCTAGAAAGGGTTCTAAGCAGGTTTCTGAATTTTTTTTCTAAAAGTCCCCCGTGTGGTAAACTGCAAATTTACCGAAAATTTAATTTTTATTTCCAAAAGGAATGTACCTGCCAAACTATAAACGTGGCAGGTATTTTTCCTTATTAATCGCCTGGGTGATCCGTTTTAGTCAACTCAATCGAACCAGTTTCTGCAAACAAAATAACAAAAAAGGTTTATCAAAAGAAATTTGTAGTTATTTCAAAATCTAGTACCCACGCTGCATTTATATGGGTTTTACCATGTATCAAAACTGAAGATTCTAGTTTAATGGGAAATTGAGTTATCACTATTTAAAATATTTTTACAACAATTAACTACCATAACGCACTTGTTGCACCTAAACTCTTTTCAACACTTATTTACTATTACTGTATCCATACTTTTGAAAATGAAATAAATATAAATAAAAAACTTTGAAATTAAAATTTTAGTAATTTACACCGAACATTTGATTATATATGTAATTAAAACTGCTTTATGATATGTAGTTTCATTTACTTAAAATGTTCCATAAAGAGTAAAAGCTAAGAGTAAATAAACCCATAAGTACCTAGGTACCCTAGTTAAAGTCGCTATTTAAAACGTCAAAATTGGTAATATTTAGGCAATGAACCTGAAACTAATATGAGCTATGGAAAGAAAATCTCCCAAGAACAATGTTTTACAAAGCCTGAACTCTTCAATATTCATTGTCCTTCATTTTACTAAATATTACTAAATATTCCCAGAAAATTCATTTCAAATAGCCTTTCTCTGATGCTTTGGCAGTAGTGTTGGCTATAAAGTTTATCGTTTAATGGTATATCATTTTTGTCGATTTTTCGTAAAAAATCATTAAAGCTCAATATATCGGTTATTATGCAAGTTACGAAAAAAAAAATTGTATACATTAATTATAGGGTGTCTTGAGCTACATCTTAAAAAAATATTTCCAAAACTACAGAGTGGCCCATAAGTCGTTGGTGATTAAAATTTTCTTTTGTTTTTTAATCGAACACGCCCTATGTTATTGCATTTTCTATCAAAATATAATACATCTTTGTAAGAAAAGAAATTCGGGACGCAGCAAGTGCGTTATGGTAGCGAATTTTTATTAAATGATTCAAATTTGAATAGCTCAATTTGCTATTAACCTATAAGGTTGACCAGGAAACCAGTTTTTTCGGGATCAATTTAAGTTTACTTTTGGATATTTTTGTACATTTTCAAACAATAAAGTTATTTTGATGAAACATGGCACATTGTTTCTACTATATAGATTATACTGGTAACCAAATTTGATGCCTGCTTTCTTAAAAAAACATATTTGCTATTAAAAACATTTTAATGAAAATTCGCTACCATAACGCACTTGCTGCGTCCCAAATTTTTATTTGTTTGATTAGATGTTAGAATCATAATATAATACAGCCACAGTCGATGGCCGAAGGCATTTATTAAAGTTATGTTAAAATTAAAAGTTGGGTTATTAGTTACCTATTATTTGTATTAAGCTTAGAATATAGGTACTTGTTTTATATTCTGAGATTCTAAAGTATTAGCGGAGTCGATTTCGTTTATGCGCAGAACGTACACGTTTCTCTCATGACACCTGTCAGTTAACAAATGACAAATAGTGGTGTTTTCAAATGAAAATAGAGAGATGGAGATAGCTTTTAAACACCTTGAAAATAGAAAGCTTAATCTTTATACATAATAAAACGTAGGTCTAGATTGCTTTTAAACAAATTAAATCACTTTCATTAAAATTTTTATTTACTTAGATTTTTCTGATATCTACAGACTCAGATTGAGAGTTGTCGCAAATGGCAACCCCGCCGATTGTTTATTGTGACATATTTCGTAGCCTGTCCGTTTAAAACTTCATTTGGAGATTTTGTTTGCAATGGCAGCGTGCTTCGTCGTGGGGATTTTCCTTCCTGTCTCGCGTGCATACAACCACTCTCGTTGCATAAACCACAAGAAAAATTTCTTGTTCATACCCTCCAAGGAAGATACGGCACCTGGGGGAATAGGGGTGCTGTGCGGGGTAGGCAGGATTTAAGGGGAATATGGCTTCAAGATGTGAAAAATACAACTTTCAAGCCCATATTCTTTGCATTTTCTGCTCATATTTCCATTTTACTACCTACCCTGCCCAGCACCCCTATTCACTCTTGGTCCCGTAACTTCCTTGTGGGGTGTGAACAAGAAATATTTCTTGTGGTTTGTGCATCCATATGGGGCCCTAGGCCTGTTTCTGAAAACAGTTTTCTGAAAAGCTTTCGAGAGCTAATCTGCAAATTTACCACCACGGTAAAGGTTTACTTTCGGGACGCGTGTTCGATTTTTATGAAATTTTGTATATAGACGTATTTTAGGGTGTAGATGACGAAAATCACAATAAAAATGAGGGCAGAACCCAACTTTTGGCGTTACTTAGACATTTTTGTAGGAAAAACGTAAGTTGTACTGACTTTTGCGGCATGTTTTAGTCATATTTTACACATTTTCGGGGGTCGTTCGTTTTATATCAAGCTAAAGAAGGGTGTATTTCACTATTCTAATTCATGTTCACATAGTTAGTGCACTCCCTTAACTGTTTATGTGTCTCTGAAAATTGCCCTTCTTTTCATCCTATAAGTTGAAACTGACATTTGACATTAAGTTGGCTTTATATGTCAAATGTCAATTTCAACTTAGGATCGGCTATAGGATGAAAAGAAGGGTAATTTTCTAAGACACAAATATTTAAGGGGGTGCACTAACTATGTGAAAATAAATTAGCATAGTGGAATACACCCTTCTTTAGCTTGATATAAAACGAACGACCCCCGAAAATGTGTAAATCATGGCGCAAAAGTGAGTACAACTTACGTTTTTCCTATAAAAATTTCCAAATAACTCTAAAAGTTGGCTTCTGCCCTCATTTTTATTGTGATTTTCGTCATCTACACCCTAAAACACGTCTATATACAAAATTTCATAAAAATCGAACACGCGCCTCAAAAGTAAACCTTTACCTTTGCCACAATAAGTTATATGTGCCATAAGTTACCTTAATTTCTTCACGTGTGTTTTGTTTTCACCACGTCAAAGGGAAGTACATATGGGACAGTGAAAAGGACAATTATTATATATAAAAATTCACTGAATGCATGGATGAGTTGTTGGGTTTGCAGAGAAATAATACTATAGGAACCTACTTAAAACAGATTTGTAATGAATAATGAACAAACATTTTGCAAGAAAATAAAAAATCGTGTATGATTAGCATCTCAACTGACAGCAACAAAATTATGACAATTTATATGAAAGTTCAAATAACTTAAAAGTAGCACATGTGACATGTAGACAAACTATTATGACTGTTGTAGTTTAATAAAATTCTTTATAATTTTATGTCAAAAACATCATCTTTTATAACCCAAGTTTATGTTCCACTCTTAGTGTTTCTGCTCTACTAATCAAGCTTTAACTTTATCAAATCTCTTTTCTAATCTCAGCATTAATTAATTTTCATTGGCTTGATAAGAGGAGTAGGTAACAGGCACTGTAGTAAAAACTATCCAAACACAATTGCTTTTAAAGTCATTTAAAAAAAACAGATTATTGTATTAAGCACACATAACTAAAAATATCGTAAGCACTATTCCAAATTGCCATAAACGTCATGAAAATATATCCACTCAAAACAATTTAAATTAAACTGCTGCATCGGCAAAATTCTAATAATAAATGAAATGAAAATAGTTCGGTCCACTAAAATTGCAAATCTTTGGTATTAAATATGTTTACAAAGCCAAAGTCACACACTACTAATAATGATATGTACTAAAATGTTGTAAATAATAAGTACATACCCATAAATGAGTCAAATTAATCATAGATAGACACGGAACACATTTACCGATGTGACGCCATAAACTGTAGCACATACAACAACCAGCAACCACTAACGTTTTTTCTATGAGTGTACAGGGCACACATCAGAGGAATCTTTTAGCGCTGTTGCCAAATGGCAAAACTATTCACATAAAACATCATAGAATTAATTTCTCGGAAACTTGGTAGCCTTTTTGTTTGTTGATATATTAATAATTTATAGTTATAAATGAATTTGGTGTTCAGCAATACTTTATTCATTTTGTGGTGAAAAAGGAAAACGGCATAAAGCACCAATACCGCAAAACCTACATTTATGCAGAACGACAACTGTCATGTAAAAATGTTTACCATAGAGCGCCATCTATTATTGGCGAAGGAGAACTTATGACATTTCAACAATTTCGCAGGAAGTTTAAACAAATATATATAAATAATAATTCTGCTTTTCTTTTTAGAAAATAATTTTAATTAAAACAAAACTTTGATGTCGCTATTAAATCATTTATTTAAATTATTATAATTAGTACCATTTATATAATATAATGTATAATAACCAGATGAATCTCATTTGTCTAATTTGAAATGTAATTGTCAAGTATACTCAGGTTCAAAATAAATCCTATTTAAAATCGGCTCACAATTATGAAATAGCGTTGTGTATAATTACAATAAGTTTCCCGCTACATATCGGCAGAAAAAGTTTCCACATAATAAACATAATTATACGGACTATTTAACTCTCAACAAGTTTAAAATGTTTATGTCAAGCTGCAACGGTAACTTACAAACAATTCCGATGGAGCGGTGGCGAAGAAATCTGGCCTTAACATATACTACGTAACTTCGCTGGCAGATGAGCAGCTATGGAATACATTTTTATTCCCATCCCAAAGGCGCAGATATCGAACCCGATAAGATAACAATAATACACACGTTTTAACTAAATATTGTTTGCTTAAAAATAATTTTCTGGTAAAATATTTTCATATACATATATTTATATTAGACGAATTAACAATAGTTTATTATTTACTTATAGGGTGCATTTTTCTAAAAATTACGTAAATAAATAACGCTTCATCACAGTGTATATGTATAGTAAGATCTGTACGCAGAATGGAAGCAACTGCAGAAGTATTCAGTAGTAAAACACGAAGGAGGCATTTGACGTAGGAAGATAAAACCATGGTGTGTAACGTATCTGAGGAGCTTCGAAAACACGATGCAGTTACATTGTGCAGCATACTCACAAAAGTCAAAGAAAGCGCTGTATTTAGAACCTTAACACACCAAACTAGTGTAAGTGGCTCAACTACGGCAAAGCAACAACCTATTAGGGACAGTAAAAATTATTTTGGACGTCGATACAAAATATGCGACACGCCGTATCGCTGATTCTCTTTTTTTAGAAATGAACTGGCGAACTTGAAGGAAATTGCTGCGGCCAGCGAAGCTGACGATATCATACTGAAAATATCGCGTTGTGTATTATTGAGAACGTTAAGAACCATTAACTTTCGTTTCCTAAAAAGAAATCGAAAAAGCCTTCTCATTGAGCAAACAGAAATAGTTTTGTGACGCAGGCAATATTTGAGTGAAATTTGAGAATTCCGAAAAGAGGTGGGAAATTATTGGGTTCTCCAAAAGTGTACCTATCAGTGCTCATCACAGGTTCCAATATTCACTTATTGTAAAAGTTGCCTTCGATGAAATTTCAAATATCATTTAGTGGACAAATAACCAGATGGACACAGCGTCTGTTGAAAGGGACATCTAAAGGGAATTGTTCGTGCAGTCGCAAAGATTCACTCGTTTTTATTTTCAGAAATTATTAGATATAGATATTATACAGGTTGTGTTTCATCTCTTTAAATTAGTTGATTCGAGTGCATATGTGCTGAGTACACACTACCCATGCATATTTAGACCATATGAAATATACTCAAATATTAATACTCACTTATATTGCCAAATCGAGTCTCAGATTACCGTTTCCTTTATAAGTTTGTTTATTGATATTTTATTTGACATTCTTAATTTTGACACATTTGTACTTTATTTATTGTTAATTGCAAAAGTGATTATTTTATTTTTATGACATTAAAACTTCTAAACATATATGCTTAGTTTTTATTTCATTTTTTCTGTCATATAATATATGATAACCATGAAATGTTTCAATATTCTGGTTTACTTTATGTAATAATATAATCTATCTTTGAGGAACTGATTACGAAATTGAATATCGATGAAAATAATGGTCTGTATGGATGTTAATTGCACTTGTTGATATTAAATCCATATGTAAACATTTAATATAACTTTGTTACTTCACTAACTGAATAAACTATATGATACATTTAACTATAATACACTTTATGATATAATAACAATTACAACAGTACACGAGTACATAGCAGATAACTGACCGAGCGTGGAGGACGTGTGTTCACTGTAGCGGTTGGTAGAGAGCAGAGAGGGAGAGAGATCGCCTGGTGTCTCTTATAGTTGCCGTAGTTCTTGACAGCATAACGTAACATAACGTTTAACTGTCAAGAGTATTTATGCAGAAACATAGAGTAGTGTTGACGGAAACACTGCGGTCGGAACCACCGCCACATACTCCCCTCTCAGTGGCAACGCTATTAGTTCAAGTATCTTCGTGGAAATCGAACTCTACGTCCATGGCGTGTAGTTTGAACGGGAACGGGAACTTCACTGTCATTTTCAGTTTCACTAGGTGTTAGACTTTCACTGTCAACTCTATGCAATCTCTCGATTACACCATTTGCTGCTGGGTGGTAAGCTGTGGTCTTGATGTGGTCTGCACTTAGTGTTTTAGTGAGGTGTGTGAAAAGGTGGCAATCGAATTGTTTACCTCTGTCTGTGGTGATGTATTGCGGAACACCGAAACGAGAGATCCAGCATGATAAAATAGTGTTCGCTACTGTTTCTGCTGTAATATCTGACAATGGAATTGCTTCGGGTCATCGACAAAATCTGTCTATTATTGTTAACAGATAGCGTTGACCTGGTGATGGTGGTAATGGTCCCACAATGTCAACATTTATATGCGAGAATCTTCTCATGGCTGGGGTGTATTATCCAATGGCACTGGAAGTGTGTCTCCATATCTTGACTTTCTGGCAGGGAATGCAAGTTTTAGACCAAAGAGATACAACGCGTTTCAATTTGGGCCAACAAAATCTATCCTGGACCAGATCGACTGAAGCTGATATGCCTGGGTGAGATAAATTGTGGATAGAATCGAAAATCTTTCGGCGAAATTTGAGCGGAATGAATGGGCGAAGTTTCTTTGAAGAAGAATCGCAGATAAGATTCAATCCGTTGTCATGAGGCATGTTCTGAAATTTGTATGAGGAAGATTTAGACTGCAAACGGTGTTTGAGTTCCTCACAAGATGACTGAGCTTGCGCAATTTCTTGGAGTGACACAGTGGAAGAAAGTGAAATTGTTTCAATGCGAGAACAATAGTCTGCGGGAATGTTTGTAGGACCTGGTATGTAGCGAATGTCTGTGGTAAATTGACCTGTGAAGTCTGAATGTCGTAGTTGCCTTGGAGATGCTTTATCGACGCGTTGTTCAAAAGCGTATGTCAAAGGTTTGTGGTCCGTATAAATGGTGAAATGGCGACCTTCTAGGGTATATCTAAAGTATTTAACTGCCTGATAAGCAGCTAGAAGTTCGCGATCGTAGGTGCTGTAAGATTGTTGGGCTGAAGTAAGCTTTTTAGAGTATAAACCTAGGGGTTCTAGTGTTTGATCACGTAGTTGTTGGAGGGAAGCACCTACGGCATAATCAGAAGCATCGACATGGAGAATCAGTGGTAGCGAAGAAGATGGATGAGCTATTAGTGTAGCGTTTTTTAGTGCCTCTTTCAAACGTTCGAATGCTTCTCGAGTCTGAGGAGTACACTCGATTTTACGTGTGTCGCGTTTTTTGGGATTCTGGCAGAGGTCGAATAGTGGTTGCTGAATTTCCGCAGCACGTGGAAGAGAACGACTGTAGAAATTTATGAGACCTAGAAATCTTCTGAGTTTTTCAATGGTATCGGGAAGAGGTAGGTCGGTAATAGCTTTGATGCGTTCAGGAAGTGGAAATAATCCAGATTTATTTACACGAAAACCTAAAAATGAAATTTCGGCCACTCCGAATTCACATTTAGATGAATTGATACGGATGCCGTTGTCTTGAAGTGTTTGAAAAAGTTTTGCTAGATGCTCTTGATGTTCTTTTTCAGAGGCTGATGCAACGAGAATATCGTCAAGATAGGAGTAGGCAAAGTCAAGATGTCTTAAAATTGAATGTAAATATCTTTGAAATGTTTGTGCTGAATTACGAAGGCCAAATGGGGTTTTAACAAATTCGAATAACCCAAATGGAGTTATGACTGCTGTTTTGGGAATATCTTGAGGTGCTACTGGGATGTGATGGAAAGCGCGAATGATATCTAATTTTGAAAAAATACGTTTGCCTTCTAACTGGGCATTAAACTCCTACAAATTTGGAATGGGATATTTGTCTGGGATTGTTTTAGCGTTTAGTGTTCGGTAATCTTCACATGGTCTCCATGAGCCATCCTTTTTTTGCACCATGTGGAGGGGGCTTGAGCATGGACTTTTGGAGGGTCTACAAATTCCCAAGTTTATCATGTGCTGGAATTCTAACTTTGCTTGAGCTAGCTTTTCCGGGGGCAATCTTCTAGCTTTTGCAGTGACAGGTGGTCCTTCCGTACTTATAGTATGGAAGAACTCAACCTCTGGAGGGTTGCTAGAAGAAGTTTCCTTAAAAAGGTCAGGAAATTGTTGTAGCAATTTGAAGTACTAGTGTGTCGGGTCTACGAGATGAATTTTAGAATTAATTCCTGGTGGTGGGTTAGCATCGGTCTTAGAGAGGTTTGTCTTTGTATCGATTAAACGTCTATGTTTCATATCCACAAGTAAAGCAAACTCTGCTAGAAAATCGGCGCTTATAATTGGTTGCTTGATATCGGCAAGTGTGAAGGGTCAGCAGAACCTACGGCGTAAACCTAGATCCAAATCTAATAGTTGTTCGCCATAGATATGAATAGGGATCCCGTTTGCAGCATACAAGGTACGTTTCGATTGAAATTTCCGTTGGTCGTGAGTGGGTGGAATAACTGAAATATCCGCTCCAGAGTAGATTAGAAATTTCATATTGGAGCGTCTATCAAAAATAAAAAGGCGGCGTGTTAGGTGGCTCTCGTCTCCTGCCGCGTGAAGGGAGTGCCTTATTAGTTTTCCGACACATGTTTTGCTTTAAAATTGCAAGGTTGGATGCAACATTTGGCCTTGTTGCCAAATCGTTCATGATACCAACACGTGGAGGTTGAGGAATTTGTGTTTATGGAATTTCGAGAAAGCTTGGGTCTTTCTCGGGAGGTAGATCGGGAACGCGTTCGCAAATCGTTGACTGATGCTGTTAGCTTCTCTAATTGGGCTTCTAACTTGGCTAGCTTGTCGGGCCCCCCTGACTGAATTTCAGCCACGTTGTATTTATCTCCGGAATATTCCACGATTTTGTCTACTATAACCGACAAATTTTCTAGAGAATCGTTGCTCGAAGCCAAAATTGAACGAACGTTGACTGGTAAACGTTGTAGAAATAAAATTTTAAGGAAATCCTCTCCAATCTGACTACCGGCTAAAAACTTCATTTCGCCTAAAAGTTGCGATGGTTTTCTGTCGCCTAATTCTAATTCTGTTAAAAGTTTATTTATTTTGCGTTCAAATTCTAATAAAAGACGTTTCGTTAGATCTGAATAGGGGGTTGATGATAATGGTTGGATTAAAAAATCTGAAATTGACTCTGCGACATCAGGATCGAGTATAGCGAGTACATGACTGAATTTTGTCTTTTCAGAGCTGATCTGCGATATATCGAACTGGGCGTCAACCTGCATTTGCCAGATTTTCACGTTACGTCTCCATATAGGAGGTAATTTTATTGCAACCCTTGCCATGATATTGCTGCTTGAAGAATCTTCGGCCATTGTGAAAAAAATCAGATAATTTTTAAATTAGAAAGGACTGACCTGTTTAGATTATTCGTTTTCTGTAGGCATGAGCACGTGCGGGGAAGTTAGGCGACGTCGGCTGGAACATCAGGCTCGGCATCTTCGGCTTGCGGCACGGGGCCACCAATATGGATGTTAATTGCACTTGTTGATATTAAATCCATACGTAAACATTTAATAGAACTTTATTACTTCACTAACTGAATAAACTATATGATACATTTAACTATAATACATTTTATGATATAATAACAATTACAACAGTACACGAGTACATAGCAGACAACTGACCGAGCGTGGAGGACGTGTGTTCACTGTAGCGGTTGATAGAGAGCAGAGCGGGAGAGAGATCGCCTGGTGTCTCTTATAGTTGCCGTAGTTCTGGACAGCTGGCTGTCGCATAACATAACGTAACGTTTAACTGTCAAGAGTATTTATGCAGAAACATAGAGTAGTGTTGACGGAAACACTGCGGTCGGAACCACCGCCACAGTCTGTATTGATGGGTTATATTCACGAATGAACAATATAGTATTTATCAATTTGATATAGTTCCTGATGTATACTCATTCCTAAATCATGTTGATCAATATTGGAATATTTAATATATATATATATATATATATATATATATATATATATATATATATATACATATATATATATATATATATATATATATATATATATATATATATATATATATATATATATATATATATATATATATAGTATAGTATAGTATAATATAGGATTGTTTCAATGCAGAGTAGTGGTGGTCTTTTATAGTAGAAGTAGTGGGCCACCTAAAATTGAGCACCTGATATAGGTGCCTGAGAAATGCAGATTCGATATTGAAATCAAGTAACTCTGCAGCATTGATAAAGTGCCTGACCAGTAATTTATGTGCTGGCTAACACACCGTTGGCCGGAGTTTCCTACAGTTACCGGCCCACCATTGTATTCAAGCACTTATCCAGTAATGCAAGTGCCGGGTACAGGCTGTAACGCCAATACTGGCCCAGCATTAAAGGTTAGCTGGGTAACTGGATGGACGAAACATGGTTGAATGAAGGGCACACAGTTTCTAAAGTTTAGAAAGACTTATCGGTAACTAGTAGTATACAGGCATTTTGGAAGGGTTATCTACTGAGCTGGAGGTGCCTTCAGGTAAAGGACGTCGTCTGATAATCTTTTACCTCTGTAAATCATGTCCAACAACATTTGTCCACACATCATAATAGCTATATGTTTCTATTTAGAATTCGGTTGCATATCGACCCAAGCAGACCTAAGGTCGACTGGACAAAAGGTAATCTTACAAAGATTAGGCTGCAATGACGTTTTACAAAATTTCATTTCCCCCCTAACAGTGCGTTCTGAAAATAACTGCGTTAGCTAATCACAAGTCAAATTGTGGAATCGCCATCTCAGAGGCAAAAAGTTCCACTCATATACTGGATATTCAATTTATACATTACGAATTCTTGGATCAGAGATTGCAAACGTTGGGGAGTAGTCTCTCGGATAGCTTGGACTCATGTCACCTTATGCAATATCTGCAAGAGTCAGGGGTTTTGCTCTTGCATAAGTGACACTTTTAGTCTCTTGCTGAGTGTGGCGGTGGTTCCGACCGCAGTGTTTCCGCCAACACTACTCAACACTAGTGTATCACGTGTAGATATTTAGTGCATAAAGTTTAGTCAATTTGTAAGTTATGTTAAATGTTTACCTATGGATTTAATATCACCATCCCAGGTAATCAAGTTCAACAAGTGCGAGATGTAATTAACATCCATATTGGTGACCCCGTGCCGTAAGCCGAAGAACACTGCGTTGCAGAGCTTGATGTTCCAGCCGACGTCGCCTAACTTCCACGCACGTGCTCGTGCCTACAGGAAACAAATATCTAAACAGGTCAGTCCTTTCTAATTTAAAAATTATCTGATTTTTTTCACAATGGCCGAAGATTCTTCAAGCAGCAATATCATGGCAAGGGTTGCAATAAAATTACCTCCTATATGGAGACGTAGCGTAAAAATCTGGCAAATGCAGACGCCCAGTTCGATATATCGCAGATCAGTTCTGAAAAGACAAAATTCAGTCATGTACTCGCTATACTCGATCCTGATGTCGCAGAGTCAATTTCAGATTTTTTAACCCAACCATTATCATCAACCCCCTATTCAGATCTAATGAAACGTCTTTTATTAGAATTTGAAGAATCCGAAAGTCGCAAAATAAATAAACTTTTAACAGAATTAGAATTAGGCGACAGAAAACCATCGCAACTTTTACGCGAAATGAAGTTTTTAGCCGGTAGTCAGATTAAAGAGGATTTCCTTAAAACTTTATTTCTACAACGTTTACCAGTCAACGTTCGTTCAATTTTGGCTTTGAGCAACGATTCTCTAGAAAATTTGTCGGTTATAGCAGACAAAATCGTGGAATATTCCGGAGATAAATACACCGTGGCTGAAATTCAGTCACGCGAGTCCGACAAGCTAGCCAAGTTAGAAGCGCAGTTAGAGAAGCTAACAGCATCAGTCAACGAATTGCGAACGCGTTCCCGATCTACCTCCCGAGAAAGACCCAAGCTTTCTCGAAATTCTATAACCACAAATTCCTCAACCTCCACGTGTTGGTATCATGAACGGTTTGGCAACAAGGCCAAACGTTGCATCCAACCTTGCGATTTTAAAGCAAAACATGTGTCGGAAAACTAATAAGGCACTCCCTCCACGAGGCACGAGACGAAAGCCACCTAACACGCCGCCTTTTTATTTTTGATAGACGCTCCAATATGAAATTTCTAATCGACTCTGGAGCGGATATTTCAGTTATTCCACCCGCTCACGACCAACGGAAATTTCAATCGAAGCGTACCTTGTATGCTGCAAACGGGACCCCTATTCATACCTATGGCGAACAACTATTAGATTTGGATCTAGGTTTACGCCGTAGGTTCTGCTGGCCCTTCACACTTGCCGATATCAAGCAACCAATTATAGGCGCCGATTTTCTAGCAGAGTTTGCTTTACTTGTGAATATGAAACATAGACGTTTAATCGATACGAAGACAAACCTCTCTAAAGCCGGTGTTAACCCACCACCAGGAATTAATTCTAAAATTCATCTCGTAGACCCGACACACCAGTACTTCAAATTGCTACAACAATTTCCTGACCTTATTAAGGAAACTTCTTCTAGCAACCTTCCAGAGGTTGAGTTCTTCCATACTATAAGTACGGAAGGACCACCTGTCACTGCAAAAGCTAGAAGATTGCCCCCGGAAAACTAGCTCAAGCAAAGCTAGAATTCCGGCACATGATGGACTTGGGAATTTGTAGACCCTCAAAAAGTCCATGGTCAAGCCTCCTCCACATGGTGCAAAAAAAGGATGGCTCATGGAGACCATGTGGGGATTACCGAGCACTAAACGCTAAAACAATCCCAGACAGATATCCCATTCCAAATTTGCAGGATTTTAATGCCCAGTTAGAAGGCAAACGTATTTTTTCAAAATTGGATATCATTCGCGCTTTCCATCATATCCCAGTAGCACCTCAAGATATTCCCAAAACAGCAGTCGTAACTCCATTTGGGTTATTCGAATTTGTTAAAACCCCATTTGGCCTTCGTAATTCAGCACAAACATTTCAAAGATATTTACATTCAATTTTAAGACATCTTGACATTGCCTACTCCTATCTTGACGATATTCTCGTTGCATCAGCCTCTGAAAAAGAACATCAAGAGCATCTAGCAAAACTTTTTCAGACACTTCAAGACAACGGCATCCGTATCAATTCATCTAAATGTGAATTCGGAGTGGCCGAAATTTCATGTTTAGGTTTTCGTGTAAATAAATCTGGATTATTTCCACTTCCTGAACGCATCAAAGCTATTACCGACCTACCTCTTCCCGATACCATTGAAAAACTCAGAAGATTTCTAGGTCTCATAAATTTCTACCGTCGTTCTCTTCCACGTGCTGCGGAAATTCAGCAACCACTATTCGACCTCTGCCAGAATCCCAAAAAACGCGACAAACGTAAAATCGAGTGGACTCCTCAGACTCGAGAAGCATTCGAACGTTTGAAAGAGGCACTAAAAAACGCTACACTAATAGCTCATCCATCTTCTTCGCTACCACTGATTCTCCATGTCGATGCTTCTGATTATGCCGTAGGTGCTTCCCTCCAACAACTACGTGATCAAACACTAGAACCCCTAGGTTTCTACTCTAAAAAGCTTACTTCAGCACAAAAATCTTACAGCACCTACGATCGCGAACTTCTAGCTGATTATCAGGCAGTTAAATACTTGAGATATACTCTAGAAGGTCGCCATTTCACCATTTATACGGACCACAAACCTTTGACATACGCTTTTGAACAACGCGTCGATAAAGCATCTCCAAGGCAACTACGACATTTAGACTTCATAGGTCAATTTACCACAGACATTCGCTACATACCAGGACCTAGAAACATTCCCGCAGACTATTGTTCTCGCATTGAAACAATTTCACTTTCTTCCACTGTGTCACTCCAAGAAATTGCGCAAGCTCAGTCATCTTGTGAGGAACTCAAACACCTTTTGCAGTCTAAATCTTCCTCATACAAATTTCAGAACATGCCTCTTGACAACGGATTGAATCTTATTTGCAATTCTTCTTCAAAGAAACTTCGCCCATTCATTCCGCTCAAATTTCGCCGAAAGATTTTCGATTCTATCCACAATTTATCTCACCCAGGCATATCAGCTTCAGTCGATCTGGTCCAGGATAGATTTTGTTGGTCCAAATTGAAACGTGATGTATCTCTTTGGTCTAAAACTTGCATTCCCTGCCAGAAAGTCAAGATATGGAGACACACTTCCAGTGCCATTGGACAATACACTCCAGCCATGAGAACATTCTCGCATATAAATGTTGACATTGTGGGACCATTACCACCATCACAAGGTCAACGCTATCTGTTAACAATAATAGACAGATTTTCTCGATGGCCCGAAGCAATTCCATTGTCAGATATTACAGCAGAAACAGTAGCGAACACTATTTTATCATGCTGGATCTCTCGTTTCGGTGTTCGGCAATACATCACCACAGACAGAGGTAAACAATTCGATTGCCACCTTTTCACACACCTCACTAAAACACTAGGTGCAGACCACATCAAGACCACAGCTTACCACCCAGCAGCAAATGGTGTAATCGAGAGATGGAATAGAGTTCTGAAACAGGCCTTGAAAGCTCATATGGACGAAAACTGGGTCGCTAAATTGCCAATTGTGTTACTAGGACTCAGATCGTACATAATTCCAGAATATCGCGCAACACCCGCTGAAATAGTCTACGGAAAATCAATCAAACTTCCCACCGACTTGTTCAACAGCACACAAGCTCATGATGTTCCACCACTTATATCTCAGCTGAAAGAAGACATAAAGAAACTTCGACCAGTACCTTTTAAACATCATACTGCAAAAAAGGTATTTGTCCATCCTAAGCTTATGGAAGCTCCTTTTGTTTTTGTTCGCATTGATATTCCGCGAAAAACCCTCGAACCAGTTTATGACGGCCCTTTTGAAGTGTTATCCCGGACTGACAAAGTCTTCAAAATCAAGAAATCACACGGAGAAGAGACAATTTCTGTTGACCGTCTTAAACCCGCATTCATTCTTTGTGATAACGAACAGACAACTTTCCAGCCTCAGAGACATCCTAGTGAAACTGAAAGTGACAGTGAAAGTCCAACACCTAGTGAAACTGAAAGTGACACTGAAGTTCCCGTTCCCGTTCAAACTACACACCATGGACGTAGAGTTCGATTTCCATGAAGATACTTGAACTAATAGCGTTGCCACTGAGAGGGGAGTATGTGGCGGTGGTTCCGACCGCAGTGTTTCCGCCAACACTACTCTGTGTTTCTGCGTAAATACTCTTGACAGTTGAAAGTTATGTTCTGCGACAGCCAGCTGTCAAGAGCTACGGCAACTAAGAAACACCAGGCGATTTCTCTCTTCTCAGAGTTAACCTGATCAAAACAACTCACTGACAAGTTTTATCTGTTCACACTCTTTTCGAGGCATGTATAGTGTATCACGTGTAGATATTTAGTGCATAAAGTTTAGTCAATTTGTGAGATAATAAAGTTATGCTAAATGTTTACCTATGGATTTAATATCACCATCCCAGGTAATCAAGTTCAACAAGTGCAAGATGTAATTAACATCCATACTGAGTAATACTGTTGACATTGTGGATACATTAAAGCTGGCCGGTTTACTTCCTGCAGTACCTACTTTTCTTTTTATATTTTCTAAGGAGAACCCTTACAATGTCACGCCTAAATTCTAAATTGTCTTACTAATGCCATACACACGGGCAAAGGCGCTATTTCATGACGAATGTTTCGCTAAATTCCATGATAATTGTGTATAATAATAATTAAATAGTTTTCTGCATTAAATGAAATTTTAACTCAGCAGTGAATTTCTCAATATACTTTTTATTATATTTGATTCATTTATTACTAGTCAAATTCACTGGGGGGGGGGGTCCTTAACGGTCCATATCATAATTACAAAAGTACTAAATATGTATTTAAGAAAATATATTCTAATTAAATTTTTGACAGCTAAACAAGAAGCGGCTTTATTTGTGTTCAGGAGAGCAGCGAAATGGGTTAGTGTTTTGTACGGAGTTTTTCCTTCTTCTCTGCAGTGGGTATGCAATGCGATGAGATTTTTCCTTCCCCTCTCCCAAGTGAATTATCCATGCTATGCATTATGCATAATTCTCAGTAACCTCATAACATTTATTAAACTTGAATATAATATACGTAGAAATGCGCATGCGCTAAATTGTGTCAAACCACCAGAATATAAGTGTGATTAAATATCAATAAATGATTAACTCTATTAATACAGAGCATTAATAGGCAAGCGCAATAATTGGCTACACATCTGATACATTTCTGCTGCTTATCCTCTTGTCTTTGGGCGAGTTCATCCGGCGCCAGTAGCTCCATTGTTATGTCAATAAATGTTGACAAACCTCAACGTTTTGTCAACATTTTATGATGTAACAATGGAAGTACTTGCAGCGTTGGCTCCTGGTGAACCCGCCCCTTGTCTCAACAGCCATTTCTGCAGATTTTAATTATATATTCATATGCTTTACTCAAGAAATTTGGTAATTTGTTATTAATTTCTATTTCATGCGTGAATTTAATGGAGCCAAAATGACTATTTTCTTAGAGTATGGTTTCGTTATCTGGACGATGTTTTTGCAGTATTTAATACAAATGTATGCAAAGTAGACGATTTTATTGCCAAATTAAACATTAAATTTGGTTCCATTAAATTCACGTATGAAATAGAAATTAATAACAAATTACATTTTCTTGGTGTATTAGTCACTAAAAATAGAGACACTTCATAATTTGACATCCACAGAAAGGAAACCACTACCGTGAATTACATTCCGATTGACTCACACCATAGTTTTCCACAAAGAGTAGCTAGGTGGAATTTTCTAGTTCATATAGATTAATACAGTTTCTCTTAAATAAAGAAAACGACAATAGAGAACTTGAATATATTAAAAATGTAGCTAAGTATAATGGTTACTCTGTCTGCTTGGTGGAGAAACTATAGCCAATAAAGATAAAACAAAGAAAATGTTAGCGGGATCTACGACTTTCAGAAAAGATAAACCAGACAAAACCGTTGTCTGTTTACCATTTAACCGCGAATTACGACAGGCTTTAATAGCATTTTTGGAACAGCCAATTGGTTGCTAACATTTTCTACAAAAGAATATATTAAAAAATTTACTAGGTAACGCAAAGGATAAAGCTAAAACCACAGATGCGTCGGGAATCTATGAAATAGGTTGTAAGGATTGTGAACTTAAATATATTGGGCAAACTAAAATAACCATTGAAACTAGATTTAAAGAACATTTAGCGCAACTGAGACATGGCACTATTGACAAATCATGTATTGGTCAGCATATTTGGGATAATAATCATCATATAGATAAAGAAAATCTCAAGTTAATAACAAATGTCGGGCAGTCGCGTAAGCTTGATGCTTACGAGAGTATATATATCATTAGAAATTTGAACAAAAATGTTTCGATGAATAGAGTAGGTCCGGTTCTATGTAGTCTATTGTTCGAACTGTTATCTTAATAACCAGCGTGTCCTTCTTAGAAGAAATATTTGATAACGACGGACGGCATAACAAAGGCAGGTATGCAGTTTTAATCACAGGTATTTAAGACTCAACAGTGGAGGTCTGTCTGTATACCTTCCTAGGGGACGCTGTTCGCGACTGCTTGGCAACTAACATAAATAGTAGTTCTAGTCTTTATTCACTTAGTTTACTCATCCCCTTGATGATGCTAACTTTCTTCTTCGATCGTCGGGTTAAAAAACTGTATTGTGATGAATTGGGTTCTCCAAATTGTACTTATCAGTGCTCATCACAAGTTCCAATCTTCACTCATTGCTTTACTCAGATAAATTGGCAAGTATGGTAAATAATAACACATTAGATTGAGACATGTTTATATCACATTAACAACTAACAGACAAACCAACTTTTAAAATTTCTACAAATCAACAGAAAAAAAGCATCTGATTTAACGAATTTGTCTTGTCAATTACAAAAGGTAAGATAGCCGGACTCAAAACCTAATTTCGAAATTACCGCGAAGGGATTCTTAAGATTCTATTGGTTAATATACTCACCATAACAGAAGTCTGGGCGGTTTCAATTCTCGCAAAAATATCTTACAAGGTTGTCAGGCTTAACAATTTTACTCTAAATTAGGTTAAAAACTGAAAGCTAATTGGACTTAAGGCCATACCATATTCACTTATACACAACTGCTCGAGATTTCAAAGCAATTTTCCGTTGCTATAACGAGTTTCTGTTAGATTCTAACAATTCAGCAGCACGCATTAAAAGAGTATGGGTACACATCTCAGATAACATTAATATATATTGTGTCTTTCTCCGTTTGACTTCACTGGTAGGGTTAACAAATAATAAGTTTGGCTAGACTAAAGGCGCATTCTTATTGACGTGCACCTTTTCTTGATTTAGCTTTAGTTTCATATCCGTTTAATACCTATTGTAGTACCTACTTTTGTTTTTGTATAGATTGAGAATAATGCGCCTACCCCTCCAATCCAACCCAACTTTGTTAATTATATATGAAAATATATTTTTCAATCTACTTTATCAGATATCAATCGAGGTCTACATAAACATATCTTTATTTCTATCAAGCCTCTTTCTCCTACTGTTTTAAGTGCTAATCTTTCATTTATTTCTAAGCAAAGTTGCTAAAAAAGGAATTTATGCATAACATATTCTCACCTTAGAAACTGCTACATTTTAATTAAAATTTATATATAAACAAAAATACATATGCCCAGTTTCATAAAGTTCAAAGTTCGATTAAATATTTAAGGACCGGTTAGTTAACCAAGGCTTCAGATGACCAATCACAGACTACGAATCGTTTTTTTTTGCCACTACAATCAAATCTTTTAAAGCTGTGATTGGTTGCATTAAGCCTTGATTAACTAACCGGCTGTTAAATATTTGATCGAGTTTTGTTAAACTGTGCATTAGTAGTTTCTCCATTTATTAAACCTTGTTTAGATTTTAGAATCAATTGTAATGGATTCCGTACAACCACAGAACATACCACACTTAAAACGTAATCAATTTCTTAGAGAAACACCTAATACCCAATGACATATGTCATTGCCTAATACCTGCACCCCCCCTTGCTACAGGCCATCGACTTCTTCAATGATCACGAAGACAATCTAAGAATATTCTCTGCTAATCCTTGTATCTGCTATATCTACAAAAGTCAGATGCAGATTATAACATATTATTCAACACCACTAGTCAAAGAAAACAACAATTGCATCCCCTTCACCGAAATATACCAGAACAACTGGCCTTCATACATTTTACTACACACTGACGCATCAGTTGACCCTGTAACTAAAACAGTAGGTTTTGGAATCTTCAGCAACGACCTAAATCTAAACATTGCAAGAAGACTACGCCTCGACTTTAACATATACTCAGCAGAATGCATAGCTATATTAGATGCACTTCAAGCTACATAGAGAACCAATGCCCCAAGCCAGTAAATTATCTTTTCGACCTCGAAAAGTGCTCTGGAAGGCATCTGCCACAATGGCATACAGAAACGAAAATACATCATATTTGAAATCCGAGAGCTATACACTCTCCATAAAGAAAATTGATTTGAATTAAGTTCTTGCTTGGATACCAAGCCACACAAATATCTTAGGCAACAACAAAGCTGACGATCTTGTTGCTGAGGAAAGAATGCTAGAAAGCTACATGAACACACTGCTGAACTACACTGACTTTATGCCCTCAGTATCCGCTTTAATTTACCAAGAGTGGACTACTCTATGGCATGAACCACTGCCAAATGCTGTATCGCAAACTGGCGGAATTGGAAAAACCTCTGGACGCAGCAAGTGCGTTATGGCAGTGAATTTTCATAAAAATATTTTTAAATAGCAAATATGTGTGTTTTTTTAAAGAAAGCAGGCATCAAATTTAGTTACCAGTATAACCTATATAGTAAAAACAATGTACCATGTTTCATCAAAACAACTTTATTGTTTGAAAATGTACAAAAATTTCCGAAAGTAAACTTAAATTGTTCCCGAAAAAACTGGTTTTCTGGTCAACCTTATAGGTTAATAGCAAATTGATTCAAAATTTGAAGCATTTAATGAAAATTCGCTACCATAACGCACTTGCTGCATCCCGAATTTCTTTTCTTACAAAGATGTATTATATTTCGATGGAAAATACAAAAATGCAATTACATAGAGCGTGTTTGATTAAAAAAATTCACTAAAAAAAAAGAAAATTTGAATCACCAACGACTTATGGGCCACCCTGTAATTGTGGAAATATTTTTTAAGATGTAGCTTAAGACACCCTACAATTAATGTATACAACTTTTTTTCGTAACTTGCATAATAACGGATATATTGCGCTTTAATGATTTTTTACGATAATTCGACAAAAATGATATTGACCATTAAACGATAAACTCTAGAGCCAACACTGCTGCTAAAGTATCAGAGAAAGGGTCTATTTGAAATGAATTTTCTGGGAATATTTTAGTAAAATGAAGGACAATGACGATTGAAACTAAGAGCTCAGGCTTTGTAAAACATTATTCTTGAGACATTTTCCTTCCATAGATCATATTAATTTCAGGTTCATTGCCTAAATATTAACAATTTTGACGTTTAAAATCGCGACTTTGACGTTTTGAGGAAAACCCAAATTTATTTTTCTTTAAATGCCTGTAACTTTTTTGTCCCTTAACCGACAGCGCTAAATTTTGGTAGGTAGCTTACATATAACGATATAAACCCGTGTGCCAAATTTAGTTGCCCTTACTTTGTTAATTCCGGAGATATAAATTTTTTTCGAAAGAAAACACAAAATTTTCCGGGAAAACCTCGGCGGATTTTCCTGGCTAACGAACTTATCCAAGCCACTCGCGAAAGGAAGGTACTCACCAAATTTTATCAAAATCGGTCCATTATTTTTTTAGTTATAGGTGTGACACATAAATATATAAACATATATATATATATATATATATATATATATATATATATATATATATATATATATATATATATATATATATATATATATATATATATATATATATATATATATATATATATATATATATATATATATATATATATATATATATATAAACATATAAAGTCTGAAGCCGACCTCGGATTAGGGTTCCAGGGGTCCTAATTAGCGCTCATTTGAAGAAATTTTTTCAAAATTCAAAAGTCGAGATCTCCTCATTAGTGAATTTTTTTTAAGAAAATTCACTAAAACCATAATACAAATAACGAGAGATATGATATTCCGACTGCCTATTTTTAGACCTGTCACGCGCATGGTGTCAAGTGGTGAGTCCAATGCAACAATAATATGCTGCCGTACAGTGACGTTTGACGTTTCATCACAACCTCTTAACAAATTACGTATTTTACTAATATTTAAGTGCATACAGTTGGAAGTAATAAAAATAAAAAAGGTTAAAATTAGTGCTGTGATCTATATTATTTGAAAAAGACAATATAGGCGTAACTTCAACCGCATTAAAGTGACGTATAGAAACTTTTTGATTGCGAATGACTTTGTTTTAAGGTTGTAGTTGGACATCTATAACGTTACTCACCGCGTGACGTCAGAGGAGGGGGCGGGGCATATGCGCAATATTATATCTCTTCTAAGTCATTATATCATGGGAAAAACTACCCCCATCCACCCATATAACTTCATATACTCTGACAACAACCACATTATAGATGCACTCGAGAATTTTCTACGACGCTGCAGGTTGAAGTTGTAGGCGCTCTTATAAATATGCTCTCGTGTTTTCACATATTTTCCCTTGTAAACTATCAACTTCCCCTGATGTACATAACCTTTTTACTTTTTTCCTTACCAGCTTACCACTCTTGGCGGTGATCTGCATGATACAAATAACGACAGATATGATATTCAGACTACCTATTTTTAGACCTGTCACGCTCATGGTGTTAAGTGGTGAGTCCAATGCAACAATAATATGCTGACGTACAGTGGGGTTTGACGTTTCATCACAACCTCTTAACAAATTACGTATTTTACTAATATTTAAGTGCATACAGTTGGAAGTAATAAAAATGAAAAAGGTTAAATTTAATGCTGCGATCTATATTATCTGAAAAAGACAATATAGGCGTAACTTCAACCGCATTAAACTGAAGTATTGAAACTTTTTGATTGCGAATGACTTTGTTTTAAGTGTGTAGCTGGACTTCTATAACGTTACTCACCCGTGACGTCATAGGAGGGGGCGGGGCATATGCGCAATATCATATCTCTTCTAAGTCATTATATCATGGCTTATGCCATTTAACGTTAGAATAGAATAGAATGATCATAATGAATTGTCATCTGTCAACTTTTATTTTATTTTGAGGTTAAAGAACCTCGGCATCGATAAAGGATAGTGTTTTTATTTGATGAGAAATATATACAAACACAGTAATAATATTTGCTTAATGAATTTTAGTAGTGTTTGTGTTAAACTGAATTCATGATTAGCGTGTTTTTAGGTTTGTAAGGTTTATAACATGAAAATGTCTGGAGTCGGCAGAGGACGAGGCTGGCTTAATATTAAGCAGAATGGCCCAAATGGTACAGGTACGCAACGGCCTGGAAGTCCATCAGAATGTGAGTCCAGATTAAAAGACATCAACAACCATAGTGTTCCTCTAGTTTCTCATACAACCACGCAAACTATTGAGACAATAGACCAAAATGTACATGCAGATGACATTCTGCATGCTAAGGAAGATGATGTGGATCCAAAATGCATTGAAGACTGTAAAGAACTGACAAATCGATTGCAACAATTTAGCATACAAGATGATGGAATTCTTTTTAATCAAAAATTGCGATATATGTTGGATTATTTTAGGGAAAATTGTCAAAATGTGGTGGAATTTGAGTAAGTATTACTATATAACTATATAAACCGTGGATTGGGAGAGAAAGCAGGTTTCGAATAAAAAATTATATTTGAGAATCAGGTAATCTTGCAATTTAAGTGCCTGGATATATATTGTGTTTAACAATGTTTGGTAATCTTTGACTTTAGGGTTTCACACAGTATATTCTAAACCGCGCACCGCCAGACATTAAAGAAAGGTAAATACTACATGCTGTTTTGACAGGTTATAGTTTTTTCATTGAATAGTAATAATAATAATATTTATTGCACACACTACAAATGGTCATGTTCAGTGAACTGTTTTTCAACATATCCAGCTACAGACAATATTTAAAAACAGGGTAATATCAAGTTCATGTGTCCCAGCTAACAGACTCTGACCCAAAGCATACGTTTATTGAAAAGGAAGCTACCCTTTCTATGCAGATAATTGAATAGGTAAGATATTAAGTAACAAAAGGATATTTTAGAACTCGCGGCTTTATGCATGGCAAGTAACTTGTGCCTTGCAGGAGTCTGTCGTGTAGATCAGTTCGAAGGCTGCTACAGTCATATAGGTAATCAGGTTTCCTTTCATGAACAACTTTGATTACTAAGGTGGCACAGTCAACAAGTCTCCTTTCCTGCATGCTCAGCCAGTCAAGCAACCACATGTATGCTGTAACGTGAGCAAAACGTGGTATGTGGAAAACAAATCTCACACACAAATTCTGCTGGACACGGTACTTATGCAGACGCATCAGGCAAGGTCCATATATACAATTGCCATATGTGAACAGTGATAGGATTAGCGAGTTCACCAAAAGTGTACGTGCATCCTGAGGAAGGCAATCATGGTACTGATACAGGTGTTGCAGTCTATAGAACGCAGACCGGCAGAGATGGTCCACGTGTCTGGAGAACTGCAGGTTCCAATCCAGTATCAATCCCAAATTTTTAGGATTATCCGAATGGGACAAGGCATGTGACCCAAACAACACAGACAATTGAAGATTGTGGACCTGCCGAACATTGTACGACATGCCAAGAATGGGAAAATTGCTCTTGTCAGGATTGAAGCTGAGGTTGCTGCTACACACCCACGTCATAACTCTCTGCAGGTCTCCATTCAACCGCCCCAATCTGTTCATCAACATTAGATGTACTAAGAGGAAAATATAACTGCATATCGTATGCAAAACAGTGAAGAGTCGACAGTAGAGGAATGCTATTCACATTAGCGTAAACAAGTTGAACAGAGTTGGACTGAATATTGATCGCTGCGGCACCCCCACTGATACTGGGCAGAGCTGAGAGCAGGCTCCATCATCAACTCTCACCATCTGCGATCAACCACTAAGGTAGTTTGCAAACCATTGTAAAAGGCGACCAGGAACTCCGTAACTCAACAATTTAGCAAGTAAAAGAGAATGATCAACAGAATCGAAGGCCTTTATCATATCCAGCATAACCAGTAGCATAGCCCTGATTCTGATGAGTGAGAATATCATTAACTACAGAAAGTAGGACAGTTGATGAGCGATGACTGTGTTTGAAGGCAGACTGTTTAGAAGGGATAATGTTTTCAGCAAATTCTGACAACTGTTTGTTAATTACAACTTCAGCAATTTTAGAAGGCATAGATTGTAAGTTTATATCATGAAAGTCACTTAGTAACTTTGGAGAATTATTCTTCGGGATAGGAATACCCACTGAGATTTTCAACAAGTCAGGGAACACACCACATTCCACAGAATAATTTATAATATATGTCAAAGGAGCAGCACAGAAATCAACAGTTAACTGCAATATCCTTCCACTAATACCATCAAACCCAATGCATGATGACTTCTGCTTGATGATGAGGTCTCTTACCACCTCACAGGAGACAGGAGAAAACGTTATACAGTCATCAGTAACGTCATCTGTAAGACATTGATAGTCAGTTACAAACAGTGAGGGAAGGCCTTCAGACAGAGAAGTAAAGTAGTCATTGAAAGCATCCACAGAAAAAATGTCACAAGGGATAGATTGTGTGGAGTTGGCAGCTACGCCACACTTTTTAAAAAAAAGACCAAAGCTTTTTAGAATTACTTACTCTCTCATGTAAAGACTGCCTGAAGTAACACTTTCTCTCCTCCCATACGGCAAAGTTATAATAATTCCTCAACTGGCAATAGTAATCTCTAAGCGAAGTATTTCCAGAAGCAAGCAATTTTCCACAAGCCTTTTGCTTCATTTGTTTCAATAACCTAAGAGTCTCTGTATACCAGGGCTTTTGTCTATGAGGTGTAATGAGTCAAGTCTTTACAGGAGCATGTTTATCAAAGAGACAGAAAAGACAATGGTTGAAGTAATCAACCTTATCCTGTAGATCATCATGTATTGTATAAACCAAATTCCAGTCAATTACTGCGGCATCCTCCAAAAAGAGATATAAGGAAAAGTTACTAAAGTCCCTTATCATTTTAGTTCTTGGAGGATTATTTACGAAGGCATGATCCCTGCTAACCATCACAGAATCATGGTCAGAAAGCAAACACTCAATAACAGCAGCATCAATCACTGGTAAACCACCACTGACAAGAATCAGTTCCAGCAATGTAGCCGAATTCGTGGTAACACGAGTAGGATTCTTAATCAGCTGTGTCATTGAAAGATCATTAAGTATACCTGATAAGATTCTATAACCAATCGAATGGTTGACTAACATATCCACATTCAAACCGCCTGTGACAGCTATATGGCAGCCTATACTCAATTGAAGGTAACAGATAACAGTTTCAAGATCAATTAGAGAATTAATGCCCAAATTGGGGGGACGATATACAACACCGACTGCCATCCTCACATGTGAACCCAAGTTGAGCAGAATTCAAAGTTTCTCAAGATCAGCATACTGAAGGCTGCAAGGCACACTTAAAATGTTAGCTTTAAGGTTCTTGTTAACATAGAGCAGCAAGCCACCTACCCTACTCAACCGATCCTTGCGAAAGGTTTTAAACCTATTTCTGAGCCTGGGACAGATTCTGACAATCAGGACTCACATACTGCAAAAATGCTACATTGACTGTTAATAACAAAGTCAATAAAGCTATCAAACTTTCAAAGTATTGAGCGTGCATTAAGATGAATAAGCTTTAAGAATGTCATCTCCATTGAGCTATCCTCCCCTAACCGAGATTCTTCCCGGCACTGGAGTGTCTCTCCCTCGAAAAAAATGAAAGTTCCTCACATTAACACCTTCAGGCCCATTAGAAGGCGTCAGTAGTTGAGCAATTAAATCAGCTTTCACTTCAACTCAAAAGGCATTCTAGTTCCAAGATCTAGGTTAGGTTAGGTTAGATTTGAATGTGAGTGGTCGATATCGGTCCCTCCACCGCGACCATAAGGTCTATTGTGGCTCACGCCTAATGTCTATATTTCACCCAACAAATCCAGCCTCCTACAGAAGTCGATAACCTTTGTGGGCGAAAGTTGATCCAGATCCTCTGGAGCAAGCTTTACCTTGCCAAAGAGCAGGTGTCTAGTCCTGTCCGCTGCCGGACAGGAAGACAGCATGTGCTCTGCTGTCTCGTCATTCTCCATACACAGCCGGCACTCGGTCTCCTGACCGACCCCATGTGATGCCGCAAGCGGCAGTGTCCTGTATACAGGCCGACTAGAGTACTCAGTTGTTGTCTGTTCATCTCTAGAAGTTTCTTAGCCCTTGACTCAGACAGGCCATTTATGAAGGCCTTAGAGTGAGCTAATCCTGGAAGATTTTGCCAATATTGGATTGTCATTCTTTCTGTCCAGGTCTTTAAGGTGCGTTTTGCTGTGCAAGATGTTATTCCCAGCACCGGTTCTGGTCCGACAAAGTCACTTTGGGCACCACTCCTGGCAAGCACGTCGGCCGCAACGTTGCCGTCATGGTCCGAGTGACCCGGTATCCAGACCAGCGACACCTCATTACAGCTGCCCAATTCGTTCAGGGCAGATTTACAACTCCATACCGTCTTTGAATTACACCGGTAGGAACCAAGAGCCTTTATTGCAGCTTGGCTATCTGCATATATCTTTATCGATTTGTTTGTGCACAGGTCTTTTAAACTTTCCCTTGCACACATCTCAATGGCATACACTTCTGCCTGGTGTATGGTTGCATACTTGCCGGGGCTAGCTGATAGTCTAGCATCGGTGCTGCCCCCATATGCGCCGGCTCCTACTCCCAAATTGGTTTTGGAGCCGTCAGAGTACCAGCAGAGGTCCGCTCTCAACAGGGTCGATTGGTTCCGGTCCCAGTCCTCCCTTTCCGGGAGGACGATCTTGAAAGACAGATCTCTGCTGATTTTTGTAGGCATCAAGTCTGAGACCATTCCCAGAATCCTGTGACAATCACTGTCATCAAGGAGACCGGACCCTCTCAGACTGACTTCCCTCGGCATGTTATCTGCCGTTTGTTTTAGTCTGTACGTTGTCCACCTCGCCACCCTCTCCAACCATATGTGAAAGTGGGGAATATTGAGGAGGACCTCCAGAGCAGCTGATGGTGCGGTGCTTATCGCTCCCGTTATCATCAGACAAGCTTGTCTCTGTAGATGAGCCAGTTTGGCCCTCGCGATACCACGAAGTACCTTAGGCCACCAAACTATGGCTCCATATGTTATCATTTGGCCTGATAACCACTGCATAGAGCCAGTACATCTGTTGGGGGTTTGTTCCCCAGTTGTTACCACAGATTCTCCGGCAGGTCCACAGGGACATTTTAGCCCTGCGGATAACATTTTCTAACTGTATGTCCCAGTTGAGCTTCTTATCTAGGGTTACTCCCAGATATTTTGCTTGGTCCGAAAATGGAATGGTTTCCCCCATAAGAATAGGTGGTTTTAATTTGTCCAACCTTCTTCTTCTGGTAAAAGGAACAATGATCGTTTTGCGGGGGTTCACAGACATCTGTTCCCTCCGGCACCAATCATTGATTACATTTAGTGCCTCTTGAATAGTACTTGCCAGTTCCTCCTCAGATTTGCCTCTAACCATTATGACAAGATCATCAGCATACGCCTGGACCTCAACCTCCCAGAGTCCGAGGATAGCCAGCAAATCGTCCACAAAGAGGGACCACAGCAGGGGGATAGTAGGCCCCCCTGAGGACACCCCCTCGCAGCCCTGACACCGACCACCTCTCCCCGCAACGAGGTAATAATGGTCCGATTGTGCAGCATGTTTCTGATCCAGCCACAGATGGTAGGTTCCACCCCCCTAGCGATAGTGGCCTCGTAGAGGGAGATCGGTAATGCATTATTCAATGCTCCTTCGATGTCGAGAAATGCCGCCACCGCAACCTCTCCATTTTCCAGAGAGTGTGTGATCTTCTCGACGAGGTTATTGAGCGCTAACTCAGTTGATTTGCCAGTTTGATAGGCATACTGGTGGGTATTTAGGGGGTTAACGGTTAAGATGTTCCCCCTAATGTGTCCGTCCAGTATTTTTTTCAATCCCTTCAGGAGGAATGATGTAATACTGAGAGGTCTCAGTGATGTAGGTAGGAGGTCCTTACGTCCCAATTTGGGAATGTAAACCCCCCTAACCATCGTCCAGCTAGATGGAATGTAGTTCCAGGCCAGACTGGCTCTGTACAGCCTGATAAGGTGAGGTAGGAGAATCTCCAGTCCCTTTTGTAGTAGGACCGGCACCACCCCATTCTCCCCTGGCGACTTGAATGGCTGGAAATGATTCACAGCACACTCCACTGCCGAGGCTGTTACTATTCGCCGAGCAACTCGCCAGTCCTCCCCATGAGGGCGTTTAAATCGTCCCTCAGTCGGTAGGACCTCTCCGTTGCTCAGGATCAGACAATCTGGGAAGTGTGTGTGTGCTAAGAGCTCTAACGTTTCTTTCCGAGATTCAGTTAAGGAACCATCTGGTCGTTTTATCGATCCCAGCTCCTGAACACGGTCGCGTGAGAGAATCCTGTGGATTCTGGCGCTGCTGGGCATATTATTAATGTCCCCGCAGAACCTCCTCCAGGACTCCCTCTTAGCGTTCCTAATCTCTTTGTTATAGTGTGTTAGAGCGGTTTTATATTGCTCCCAGTTGCCTGTAGTCTTAGCACGATTGAAGAGATGTCTAACTTCCCTTCGTAGTTTATCGAGGTTATTATTCCACCAAGTAGACCCCCGACTGTCTTTCTTTGACCTTAGTGGACAGTTTTCGTAATATTCAGAGACAACAGCTTCCCTAACTTGTTCAGCCGCAATCTCAGTCTCATCACGATCCCTCACTGTGGGGATTGCGGACCCAAGACCTGCGGCGAGGGACTGTTTGTACCCCTCCCAATCCGTCCTTCTCGGGTCGCGATACTCCACCACAGGTCTAGGGCCTGTTACAATCTCAAATAGGATATGGGCATGGTCAGAACATGAGGGTTCAGACGACACCCTCCATTTGAGAATTTTTTAGCTCAAAAGTCTTGAGCTGATCGTGATATCTAAAACCTCTACGATTAGCTGTAAGAAAGGTGGGTTCCGAGCCTATGTTGTTGACAACCAGCTCCTCCCCTAAAATGTATTCAAATAGTGATACAACTCGTCTGTTAGTGTCCGTGCTCCCCCAAGCCAAGTGATGGGAGTTCGCGTCACACGCCATTACGAGGTGATAGTTGTTCCTCTTGCAGAAGGTGATCAATTTCCGCACCTCTGCTGGAGGTGGTTGTTCTGTATCTCTGTCTCCAGGGAAATAGGCCGAACAGGCCACTACTTCCAGCCTGGTCCCCCCAGATGTGATCACGAGATGGATGGATGCCATGTCCTTGGTGCAGTATTCTGAAAGTGTAAAATACTGCAAGTTGTTTCTGATCCAGATACAGGCTTTGGGGTTGGTACCAGTGCCCACCTCTACTATCTTACCAGAAGTGTTACCCAGCCCTTTAGTTCGTTCCGAATTGGCGGTCCAGGGCTCTTGGAGAAGAGCAATATCTATTTGCTCTTCCTTTAATTTCATGCTAAGGAGGTATGTCACAGCCTTAGCATGATGCAAATTAGCTTGGATGCACCTTATGTTTGTGGGCATGGGGGTAGGAATATAGGATTGTATAGAGGATAAAGGAGTAGGTTAAGGAGCTCGAAAGGAAAGGGAATTATGGTGCAGGTTACTCCTCCTTTTTAGAAGCTCGATTACCAAGCTTTCCTTTCCCCTGTTGTTTCCCTCTGGAGGTTCCAGTGGAAGGTTGAATCCTGCCACCTCCTTTATTGGGTCTGTGTAAGTAGTGTCTATGTTTGGTCCCACGAGCAGCAAGGGAAAATAAACCTCCATGGAAGAGCCCCGCATCCCATGAAGAGGCATTAGATCTAACAAGTTGCTGAATAACAGAAAATTCTTCATCTCTTCCAAAGGTTGAAGACAAGTACTCAATAAGGTCATTGTGAGTAACATCAGTAGCAAGTCTTGTGACAAAGATTGATGACTTAGGTATCAGGTTCGCAGGACGCACCTTCAAGCCAGACTGCTTACGAACGCCGATAATCATGTCCGTCTTCTTTTTAATTGCTCCACTAGAAGGTATAAGTTTGGAAACATTCACAGAAGATGGATTCTTCGAAGCCATAGGCTGAATATGGAGTCGCTGGGTCTGGTGCATTTGGAGTAGTGGTATACTTAGGAGCCGAAGAAGCAGATGGGGTCAGTAGTGCAATAGTGGAAGCACCAGTTGTTGGATTAGTCGACAATCCTCGATGCAGTAACACCTGACCGGGTAATCTTTTTTTTCTTCTTATCTGTGGTCAAGCTTGTATCTCGCTGCAACACTAGACTGGTTGAGACCATCTGGCATCACATTAGAGCTGAGCATGGAACTGCGATCCACTCCATCAGAAGACCCAATTGGGTTGAAATAAGGTGCATTCCCATCAGCAAAGTGCAACAAAGTGAAGCAAATCCAAGTTGCTACCATTCAGAGCTTCCATCTGTGATGCAACAGGGTGCAATTCTGTGACAAAGGTTTTTATCATATCCTGCAGTTTTGAATCAGTCATTCCAGTGACATCCTGCCGAAAGGCATCAGGTTTGGCAGCAAAAGTTGGCATAACAGCAGTTTTGATATTTGACCCAGCCTGTGAATTACAAGCCAAACAACTAGGGCAGGGAAAGATAATTGATCTTTTCCTTAAGACATCAGCCCTCATTTCCGTTGTTGAGAGACCTGCACAGTACTGGCAACATTGATATTGATACTATCACACCAGTCCCACGTTACAAACTGCACGTCGCCTGATGATGCAGAACCACTGCATTTAATACATTGAGCCATAGTACAAATTTGCCGCCCACAGAGAATCCACAGGTGTACGCCACTGGTTGTAATAATTTGCAGATCAGATAAGGTTCGCAATGTTAAGTTCTCAGCTGAAATCACTCATCACCAACAGACCATTTATCAGTTTTTTTTTTACTATGCTAGATCACAATAAAAATGCACCACCTGATGCTCAATACAAAAAAACGGCACCCTACCATGCATTTACAGTTAAAATAATATTAGCACTGAACGGGTGCACTACAGTTCAACTTCCAGTCAAAGAAACAGAATTTAACTCCACTAAGAACACACAAAAAAGGGCCAGAAACATGCCAAGATAAAACAGTCGTTCTCAACTCGTTTAATAAAAGTTAATGATAAGATCTATATCAATAGTTAATTAATTTCATTTAGTTAAATAATTAAATTAATGCTACATTGTAAAGATAATACTTATGTCAAACTTTAGAGAATTGTGTCAAATTTCAAAGAAAACATTTATTACTCTTACAGCTACACTTATAATTATAATAATAATAATTTTTTGTGTGCAACAGACCAAGTACAGGACACTTACAAACTAATTAGCGAGTGAGATTACCATAAATTAACCATAACAAAATATTAATCCAAAAACAAACCTAAAACTACAACATTTCAATAGCTTTATGCAACAATGTACACAAACTGTCGCTAAATATATCACTACGTGAACAAATGATATTGAAAGTTTCACACATTACATATATTGGTGATCTTAACATAACAACAGTCCTAGCCTGATTATTATAAAATGACATTATGCCATTCACTCGTTCTGGGAACATGGAAATTTATCTGCGCCAATAATTCCGGGCAATCATTGACATTGTGTATCAGTTTATATAAAAACTTGATTGAGTCAACTCTTCTTAGCTTACACAAACTGACGAATTCAAAGTGCCCAAGCAAAACAGAATGATCGAACCCCCTCTCCGGATAACGCCCAGTTTCCTTAAACCACAGATATTTTAGGAACCTTCTCTGGACAGATTTGAGTGAGCTTATATGCACACCATAATATGGGCCCCAGACCAGATATGCATATCGTAACTTGGGAAGAACAAAAGCACAATACAAAGCTTTGAGAGCACCAAAACATGTAAACGACCCACAGTTCCGCACTATCAATCCCAAAAACCTGTTACACTCGTTTACTATGGTATTGATGTGAATGTCAAACGACAGTTTCTTATCAAAGTGGACCCCCAAGTCCTTCACAGTCTCCACACGATCGACCACCAACCGACCCACAGTATACTCAAACTGAACAGGGAAAGCTTTACGTGTGAAAGTCACGCCATTATATTTAGTTCCAATCCATTCTGTAAGCACCACTCATAGAGCAAATCTAGATCTTCCTGCAGTCTAACGCAATCATCCAGCGACGTCATTCTCATAAGCAGCTTCAAGTCATCTGCATAGAAAAGTCTCTGCACACTTAAATTACTGTCCAAATCATTGATAAATAATAGGAACAATAGCGGCTCAGATTAGAGCCCTGAGGAACGCCCAAAGTAGCAATGAGCTCAGAGGACCTGAACCCGCCATAGCTAACAAATTGAACACGATCACTAAAATAATCCCCAAAAAGACGTAACATGCTATCGCTGAATCCGTACGATGCAAGCCTCCTCAAAAGGACAGAGTGATCGACACGGTCAAAAGCCTTTACAAAATCTGTGTAGACAACATCAATCTGACCCCCAGCATCAATGCCGTCTGAGACCCACTGAGTGAAAACGGCCAAGTTTGTGACAGTTGACCTACCCCTCACAAATCCATGTTGACAGGGTGATATCAGTGTTTTCACAGAGTTGTAGATATTCTCGTATAGGACCATCTCGAAGATCTTAGCAAAAATGCAGAGTAGAGCTATCGGACGATAGTTGATGACTAAAGATACATCACCAGTCTTAAATATGAGGCATATATGTGCCAACTTCCAGATCGCAGGAAACCGACCAGTGTTCAAACAAATTAAATATGTAGCAAAGTGGAACAACTAAAACAACAGCGCAGTCTTTTACAAGGAAAGACAGAATCTGATCTGGGCCAGACGTCATTTTACTGCTTAATTTTTTTATAGCTCTTCGTATCTCTTCCTCCGTAATTCTAGATAGGTGGACGTAATACTGATTAGGCTTTGAGTCAGACGCATTATTCTGTAAGTCAATTCTGCCGGCTGGTGTATAAACACTACCAAAGAATGCAGCAAACGCATCAACTATGTGTTGTGAGCCAGTTAGCACATCACCGTTATAATACATCTGACCAGGTATTCTTGTACGTTTTTTTTTATCATTTACATATGACCAGAAGTAAAACTTAGGTTAACATTTATGATTCAATACCTGAAATAACATTTGATTCAACTGTCAACGTCTGGTTACAGTTACTCAATACCTGAAATAACATTTGATTTTGGTTTATATCTCTTGGAACTACCTAGTTATTGTTTTACATGTGTTGGTGCATTGTTTAAAATCTTATAGAGCTAATAATTTAGAGTGTTTGGCTTGCGTTTAATAAATCATTTCTTAAATAAAGTTGTGAATTTTCTGCTCTGCATTCAGTGGCACTTTTTAGTGCCTAGACTTGTCCTATAATTTTGTGATTTATACCATGGGATTAGTAAAGTTTTGTAGTTCATAGTGAATACTATTAAATTATTGTATTGTTCTGTTGTTGTATTGTTATTGTGTTGTTGTTGTTAGTATTGTTGTCACTGTTATTGTTACCCTTGTTGTTATTATTGTGTTGCAACCATAAAACAAATTGTGCCTCTGGACGATATTTTGAATCCCACCGCAGTAGTTGCAGAATCACCCAACCTTATCGATATTGCACACATTTTTTTTTTCTTCGAAGATCAATATTTTCAAGTGGTTTGCTAAACATAAGCTAATTAAAAGTTCATCGATGTGCCCTCAATGTCACATAAACATGTACCTTGCAAAAAGGCAGTCCAGCGATGGATATCGTTGGCAGTGCAGAGCATGTAAAAAAACAAATACGGTACGAGATGGGTCTTTTTTTTTTTCTGGAAGCCGCCTGACACTCGTACAAATTGTGTGAGCATGTAATGTTGGTGCAGGGATATGTCACAAAAACATGGTGAAAGAGGCCCGTTTTATCGCAGGCGACCAAGCATCGCATCCCACAGTTGACTGGTGCAACTTTTGTTGTGATGCCTGTGAACAACACCTTGCCGAACATCCACAAGAAATCGGGGGCTTTATTGATGACTTTACAAGCAAAGACGGTGGAAATAGATGAAACAAAATATTTCCACTGATCGTATCATAGAGGCCAGTGGCGAGAGGGGCACTGGGTGTTTAGTGGAATAGAGAGAAAATCCGGAGAGTGCTTTTTGGTTGAAGTTTCCTGCAGAATTAGTGACACTTTGTGGGCTCTCATAGAACGATATTTAAAACAGTGTATTGTATTATATATATATATATATATATATATATATATATATATATATATATATATATATATATATATATATATATATATACACATAGCATTTCCGTGCCTCCTTAAATTTTGATTTATATTTATTTAGGTATATACTGTGGGGTACCATTATGGTTTCTGACGGCTGGCGGGCATATAATGTTATTAGCCAGATTGGAAGGGGGATTTACGAGCATAAAGTTATTATTGATCAAGAAAATTTCGTAGATCCCCAGAACAGAAGCATTCACACTCAGAACGTGGAGAACATGTGGATGCGAGCAAAAAGGAAAGTGTGGATGCGAGCAAAAAGGAAAGTGTGGAGGCAGTTTCGGACATCGGAAGAACTGTTCCCATCTTATTTGCACGAATTTATATGGAGGAACAAGTTCAAAAGAAGCTTGTTTGGACACTTCTTAGTTTCTGTTTCTGAACAGTACCCAGTTTAGAGAAGAAAAACAGCCTTTTTTCCATCTTCTTTCTGATCACACTTTTAAATACAAATATTTTTAGACCTATTTATGCGGCCGCCGTAGCTCAGTGGTGAAAGTCAGTCCGTTCCGCTGGTGAGAAGCGATGGCTTGCAGTTCGAATCTCGCTGATGGCATTGATAAAAAAAATATTTGGGCCAGATCATTTCTATAAAAATTCACTACCACAACACACTTGCTGCGTCCAGACTTTTGTTGTACTGACCTTTTTTTTTTCTCCCTCAGGGCTCGTCCGCGGCTTTGTTGATTTAGCAGCTCCACAGCTCTCTTTGAACTGGGTTCGTCAATTATTGACTTCCCATGTCTGAGCCCTGGACAGTCTGCCCAGTACACCTTGTGTTGGTTTCTGACCCAGGACTTGTTGGTGTAGTCCCTCCTCTTGTTCTCCCGCACACAGTGCAGGATGGTGTACATTTCGGCCTGAAAGACCGTTGCATGGGCTCCGAGGGAAATACTATGACTTACCCTCGGTTCTTCCGAATAAACACCTGCCCCCGTCCCACGCTCCCCGCCGGATCCGTCCGTGAACCAGACGAGCGCGTCCCGTGGTATACCCGGCGTCTCCTCCCGCCATGCCTTGCGGTCGGGGATTTCCACTGTAAAGTTGTTTTGGCTGGAGATTCACGGGCTCGCGAAGTCTGACCTCATTTCAAGCACGGGCTCCTTCACGATCTCCTGAATTTTGCAGTGGCCCCTGAAGCCTGGGTTGATCTTCACTCTACCATCGCAGGCTAGTCTGTACAGTCCTAGCCTGGCCTCCCCCATAACAACTAAGTGTGGGGGGGGGGGTGGGGGCAGATCCAGCAACACCTCCATGGCGGCTGTTGGGGTTGAAGACGTGGCCCCTGTGATGCCTAGGCAAGCCATCCTTTGGATCTTGCCTAGTTTTTGTTCGGCACTGGATTGTGTCACCTTAGGCCATCAGACCAGTGCCCCGTATGTTAACGATGGTCTGACCACCCTTGTGTACAGCCAGTGGGCCATACTAGGTCTTAGTCCCCACGTTTTTCCATATAGCCGCCTAGTGACGGCTAAGGTCATGACTGCCTAAGCAGTATTTTCCAGGTTATCTTAGAGTCCAATACGACCCCAAGATATTTTACCTCCCTGTCCATTGGAATGTTCCTACCGTATACAGTGAGAGTTCTGTGGCTCTCCCACTTCCTCCTCGTAAACAGTATGACGGTTGCTTTCTCGGGGCTCACCCTGAGCCCTTGACCAACCGTCCACATTTCCACCACTTTCAGTGCTGTCTGCATGCGCTCCCACACTGACTGCATAACCTTTCCTCAGACTATGATGACAATGTCGTCTGCATAGCCCTGTACCTACCCCCCTTCCAAGAGCTTGCCTAGCAGACAGTCCACGACTAGGCACCAGAGCAAAGGTGACAGAACGCTCCCCTGCGGACTCCCGCCAGCAGAGTCCCTCCCGCGAGTGAGGTGTACACCGCCCTGTCCCTGAGCATGGGACCAATCCACCTGCAGCAGGTCTCCTCTATTCGAGGCTCCCTGACAGCTGCCAGAACCGATTCAAATGAGGTGCTGCTGAAGGTCTCCTCTATGTCTAGGAAGGCCCCCAGCGCCACCTCCCTGTTCTCCAGCGTATTTTCCAGTTTCAGCACCAGTTGGTGCAGTGCTGTTTCTGTTGAGACTCCTGCTCTGTATGCATTTTGTCCGCAGTGTAGGGGGTATGCTTCCAGTACACCGCCCCTAATGTGCCGGTCGAGCAGTTTTTCCATTGTTTTAGCAAGAAGGACATGAGACTTATTGGCCTCAGGGACTTTGCCTGGTCTGTTCGACACCCAGGTTTAAGAATGAATACAACCCTGGCCAGTCTCCATGCCCTTGGAATGTGCCCCAGAGCCAGGCTGGCCCTCATAATAAGGGTAAGTGCCGGCGCCAGTATATCTATCCCCTGTTAGAGCGTGATGGGCATTATTTCATCAAATCCCGGGGATTTGTATTGCTTAAAGCTGTTAATAGCCCATCTACTCTAGATGCCCGCCTATAAGGCGCCTCTATTTCTGAGTGTTCTCAGTACGGAGGTGATTGGTTTATTATGTTACAGCCGGGGAAGTGCGCCTGGAGTAAAATTTCCATCGTTTCCTCCCCTGAGCTTGTAAAGCCTCTCGTGGATGTTCTAAGGGAGCCTATGTTGGTCTGAGTGCCCTTGCACAGGATCTTGTGTAGTCGAGCACCCTCGGACGTGTTCTCCACTTCCTCGCAGTGCCTCCTCCGTGACTCCTTCTTGGCGTCTCTCAGTCTTTTGTTATAGGTCGTTAAGGCCTGTCTATATTCATCCCATGCTCCTGACCCTTTGGCCGCGTTAAACAGCTTACGAACCTGCGTCCTCCTTTGCCTGAGGTCCTCGTTCCACCACGGGACGTTCCTGGTGGACACCCTCATTTTCAGGGGGCAGTTGGCGTTATAGGCCGAGGTAATTGCGTCTCGCAATTGGACTGCTGCAATCTCGAGGTCTATTGAATTTTTTATGGTACTCTTAACCCCCCGCAGTTCCACTGCTACGTCTGCCCTGTGGGCTTCCCAGTCCGCCTTGCGGGGGTCCCGGTACCATACTGTTTGTCTTTCGACATTGCAGATTTCAAACCGGATGTATCTGTGGTCTGAGCTACTCACTTCCCCAAACACAGCCCAGTTCTTAACAAAGTCACCAAGAAACTGGGTGGAAACTGTTAGATCTAAAACTTCCTCACGCCGTGTTGTGACCAAGGTCGGTTTATTACCTCTATTCAATATGTCTAAATTAAATTTCATAAAGAATTGTAAAAGTGACTCACCCCTAGAGTTTGTGTCCGAGCTTCCCCCAACTCATGGTCCGGTTTGCATCCATGCTGATGATGGTCTGCCATCCAACTGCTCTGCTACCCACCATCAGCTGCTCCAATTCCTTGGGTGGAGGAGGGTCCGTGGTGTCCCGTGGCAGATAGGCTGATCCGACAGTAATGTTCCTTGGCCCATCCGCTCCTCCACATCGGATTTTGATCGTTGCCAGGTCCCTGGAACAGAAATTCATTAAAGGCAGAAACTCTATCCCTTCCCTGACAAAAATGCAGGCCTTTGGGTTCTCGCTGGATCTGCTGTAGTTGAGCTTTCCAGCAGCTCTGCCGAGTCCCTTTATCTCTCCTTTATACGAGTACGGTTGCTGGATGAGGGCCACATCTGTGTTCCTCAGAGCCATCAGTAGTCTAGCCGTGGCTGCCCTACTGTGTTGAAGGTTGACCTGAAGGAACCTGAAGTCCCATCAACCCCTGGTTGCTTCCCTAGTGGGCGGCACAAGCCTGTAGCCAGAGCCACTCCTCGAGCCTCATTGGTTTTGGTTTTATTTATATTTATGTTCTTCATGTTGTTCCCAAGAGAATGGGGGAAATACTGTCCACACCATCAGAACCCCCTGTGTGGTGCAAGGCGGGTTACTCTGGAGGGTTGCCCGGTACTCCAGAGGTTCCGTTCACAAAACCATCACCCTGGTGCCATCCATCCCTAGGCACGGGTCACGTGACACCGTTGATTGGGGGAGTTTGTATCGATCTGCACGTCTAGATCTGTCATGTTTAGTTATCAGCGGGGTCACCTCGTGCAGGATGCGGCTCTTCACCGCGCATGACGGTCTTGGGGAAAGCTTCATCGAAAGTTTATCTTGTTGTTTCCACTTTCTCAGCTTGCCCCATGAAATCCTTTGACCCACAACTCCTCGACCCCTGTACTGACCTTATTGTATTACTTGTGCCAAACTGTATAATATGGTGTTTTATTGATATATTTGATTGATTTAAATTTAAGAATATGTTATGAATGTTTTAGCTACTGTAGAAACTATTTTTCAAAACCAGTGGCATTTAAGTTGACCTTTAATTTTATACATCATTTAGAATACAACAATAGTATTGTGTAATTAAAGAAATCTACACTGAAATTTAGCAATATTATATTTTGTGACATTATTTATTTATTAGCTACTGTAGGAATTATTTTTAGATGTAACCCTAAACTTTGTCATAAGTATCCTCTTTACAATGTATTATTAAAAACTATTTAATATTGATATAGATCTTATTCAATGAAAAAAAAACACAACCTGACAACACAGCATGTAGTATTTATGTTTCTTTGATGTCTGGCCATGCACCATTTAGAATGTGCCTTGTAGTGATGGGTCGTTATTTAACTGTCGGTTATTTTTAAACGGTTACCGAGCCGCAACGGTAACCACCAGTTATGGACTTATAAAAATAACAGCTTAAAAAATAACGCTTTATACACTAAACTAGAATTCGGAGTCGTGTCTGTTTCAGTTTCAATGCAACTAGGTTCGATGAATAAACATCGGTTTTCATCGGCAACTGTTATTTAACCATTTAACGGGATGAATTGCCTTGAGATTGGGAATGCTAAATATGTATGGGTATACAGTATAGAGTGGACTGTACTTCATAACATTATACTTAACACGTTATTTATACTAGTGTGCTCGCTCTCGCTCACAGCTTTAGGCACGTAGGATCTTCAGTACAATAAAACGGTTTAATTTTAATTTTAACTTTAACCGGTTGTTGATGGGGATACGGCATACGGACACTACTACACAGAGTTATTCTGTTAAACTGAGAAGCTGTTATTTTTGAAACAGTTGAGTTTCCCACTAGTATGTAAAGCCAAATATTTAATAATAAAAAATGTTAGGTGAAAGGATAAATTTCTGTAAAAACGTGTTATTACTTTCACTATAGACAACGCAAAACAGGGTTATTTCACGTGAAATTAAAGTACTTATTTATTTAAATTTATATACATTACCTAAGAAAACAGTTAACACGTCATTTTCGTTTGTCTGATAATAGTTATCAAATTGATCAAAAAAATATAATGATACAACATTTTTTAATATCTATATACATTTAAATATAAAAAATTAAATGAATATATATATATATATATATATATATATATATATATATATATATATATATATATATATATATATATATATAGGGTGATTCTTTGGCGAAAAATAAGGGGTGTCTTTTTATTAAGTTTTTCTTGAAACTCCTTCTCCTCCAAGTTACAGCCCTTTGAAATTTTGGCAAAAAAAAGTTTTCATTAAATTTCTCCGTTATGGAATAATTTTAAAAAAACGAAATTTTGCAGATGCATAAGGCTAACAAAATGGCAGTTTTAAAATGATTTTATACCCTATAATGTTATTACAAGAGGGTGAAAAAACCTACCCTTACATTATTTTTTATCACTACTTTTTATTGTGTGTACCGTTTTCTATAAAAAAAAGATTTAAAAAGAAGGATTCATTTAGCAACTTTTTTATGTCTTGAGATTTTCTCATAAAATTGTTAGTTTCATCACAAAAAAATAAAATATTACTCAGATCGATATTACATGAATTTACAGTGGTTGTTATTTGCTGAAAAATGAAGTACGTGGTATGCATTTCTTAGAATCACTCCCTCTGCATGTGTAGTGTAGTATTGTATAAAGCATTTATTTGTTGAAGCTAGTGCTGCCTTGCAATAAAAGTTCTAACGTCTAACGTCCCAAGACGTGATAAATAATGATATTCATTGATTCTTGCTGTGGCATTGACATTTACGTAAAGACCCCTCATAAAATAAATTTTTTAGAAATGACTAGTTTATAATTCCTAAAACATCTAAGTAAATACTAATATAAGACTCCTTTCTGATTTCTAAAAGTTTCACTTCAGAGTGGCAAAAGATTTACGACACGCTTATTATAATTTATTAACCCTTTGTTTCCTTTTCATATCGACAAAATTTGAGATTTATACACTACGTGAAATAACGGGGTAAAAATACAATGCATTTATACTAGTGTGCTCGCTCTCGCTCATAGCTTTGGGAATGTAGGATACTATCGATCGACTATCCAGTTTAAAATAACAGATAAATAACTGAAGCTGTTGTTTTCAATGGTTATTATTAAATAATGTTAACGGCTTCAACTGTTAACAGAAAATAACCGTTTTTCCCATCACTAGTGCCATGTGACACCTAAATTCAAATATTACCAAACATTGTTAAACCTAATATATGTCCAATATATGGAGTTTCAAGTTACATACGAGCCTTGTATAAAAATTTAATGCTGAAGTTTTGTATAAGTAGTCACAAGCTTATCCAGGTTTTTAAAATTATTGATACTAATGAAGGTAATGTAGTCTTTAGGAAGTCCGCGTACATCAAATATTTATATTGCCTATCCTATATTGGCTATCCTTCCCCTAACTTTTTGATGAGGTGAACTGGTGGTCTCAAGGAGTGGGGAAAAGGTTGTTGAGCGATAAGCGGTTAGTTTTAAAAGATGTATGTGTGTTTTATTTGTTTCTGTAAGGGGGTAGGGATCTTTAACGTGCCCAACATTGCATGAACATGGAACCGACGCATTAAGCTCCCTCTGAAAGGCGGACGTGCAAACATCCAACTTGCTCAAATATAATTCCACAACCTCTGTTGATATTGATTTTACAGTATGTACTGAAAAAGCTAATGGGAAACCCTTGGAATCAAACCCAGTACGCTTCGGTTCAGAGGCACATGTTCTTACCAATGAACCGCCAAGGCTCTGTTTTAAAAGATACATGTGTCAATGATGTAGCTACATATTTTCTTCTATGAAATTTCATGACCTTAAAGTGTGTTTATTTACGGGGTTCTAAAGACAAGATTACCCCACTGAAATATATTTTACCATGTTGACAACTGTCTAGATACATTCTACTTACACTATTGTGTAAATAATTAAGTTTTTGATTATCTGTCAGTTAAAATAAAAAGGTTGCTTGATGAAAATCATCTTTACTTTCTGCCTCATTTTCTTCAAATTATTTACAGTCTATTTTAGTCAGTGGCGGCTCATGCCCCTCTCGCTTGGGTAGGCGACAGTGCTGCGGATTCTGAATTGCAAAGCATATTCCGCTTAAATAATTTATAAAAATAAGAAAATGTACGCGCGTTTATACTTAAATTGGTATTACTTCAATATAGTTAATTTACGCGACGTAGGCCGCCTCCTCCTCCCCTCACAGCCTAACCGTAACCCCACCTAGTTTGAAAATGACAGTTACTTTTTATAAGTTAAATTTATACGTCTGTCTTTTATTAATGAGAATTTATTTATTATATTGTTCGCAAATTCATCTGAATCTTTATCTTGGAGAAAACATAACTCTTTTTCTATCGAAATAAGTGCAAGAGTTGATAAGCGGTCATGCTTCATCGAATTTCTGCTGTAAGTTTTAATACGCTTTAAACAAGAAAATTCTCTCTCAACTGAGGTACTTGTTGCTGGAATTGTCGCGATTAAAACAAATAGTTTATAAGCCTCGGTAAATATTTTTCGGAAACTGTTAACCACAAAATTATTTAAAATTGCTTCTACATTTAGTTTTTCAAATTGTTCGTCGTAATGTATAACTTCTAGCTCGTTGATCAGTTTCTGTTTATCGAAAGTATTTTTATAAAAGCTGGTTAAAGTAGTTATTAGATCAGTTGGAAAATCCTTACGGTATTCTTTAAATTTTGATGAATCATCTAGAGAAAGAAATAATAGTTGTGACATATCTGCAAATCTGACTTCTATTTGAGTTGTAATATTATCTATTACTTTATAAAACAAAATACGCAAAGGTGTTTTTTCATTGTCTAAAGCTAATTTGCGCCTCTTGTGTGGTGGTTCAAGATTAGTAGTAATTTTTAGTCCCGCTTTTTCGATTAATTTATCAAAGCTTGACTCATTTCTCAAAGATTTGATACGATCCCTGGCCAAAAAGATTTGACTTTTCCAATAATTTGTCTAATGACTTTTTTTTTGAAGTATATCAAATAATAAATCTGTAATGTCAAAAACGGTTTTATAAACCGTGGTTAAAAATGCAAACTCTAAATGGTTCTTAAATCTAAGAAAACCTTTCGCCCCATTTATGGACTCCACCGCTGATGATCGGTCGTCAATAATATTTTGAAAAACAATTTTTAGACCCTCCCATTCAGAGTCCAAACATGAATAATCTTAGAGCGTGAAATCCATCTAGTTTCAGAAGAAGACGGAATTCTTTTTCCTGCTATCGAATCTAGTATAAACGTTCGTTTTACAGACTGATGAAAAAAGCCTGGGATTGAAGTTGCACTTGCAAAGAAAATACGACAATTTTTAATATTCTTTGATCCGTTTTGCAATACTAAATTTAATCTATGCGTGCTACAATGGGTAAATAAAGCTGAAGGAGCATCATCTTTAATTTTTTTTTGCAAGCTAGTTCAAAGAACCTGACATGACACTGGCGCCGTCATAGTATTGCCCAACTAATTTATTTTTAAAATCGAAAGGATTTAAAACGCATGTTATTAAAACATACATTGCATCAGCTGTTCTGTCTTCACTTACATCATAAAAGCCTAGAAATCTCTCTTTTATCTCGCCAAATTTATTTACACATCTAACTGAAATCGCACACTGAGATTTTTCTAAGATATCTGTGATATCATCTGCCTACACTGCAAAAAATAAAGATTCACTAATTTCCTGATGTATAGTTTCCATAAGATATTCCGAAATACAAACAATTAGGTCGTTTTGAATGGTTTTGGACAAGCCAGAAAATATATTTCCAATTTTTCTTAAATGTTCTTGCATTTCTGTATCCCTTTTTATCAATAAATTGAAAGTTTCGTGAAACTTCCCCGCATTAAAGGAGTCGGTTTTTTCGTTATGTCCCCTAAATGATAATTCCTGTTTTGTTAAAAAGCATGTAATGGCTATCAAATAATACAGTAATTTCCGATTTTTTCTCACCTCTTCGTTGTATAATTTTATTGACAGAGAGGAGTGTATTTCCAAAGCATCTCGTATATTTGAAGTATTCGTTTCCAATCGTTTTAAACTAAGATAACTACTCATATGCTCTTTTGAAAACTCCTGTTTTTTAATACTAGCAGATAAATTTTGAAAATCCGAAAACCCCTTCAAGACCCATACATGATTTCTCACCTTTGAAAGCAACAAACATGGCCATCAAAACAATCTTTGTTTATAGTATCTCCCACATAACTACTGGGAACTAGTATACCACTGCATGTTGAATGATCGCGAAAAAGATTGGCCGTGTTTATGATCGGGTTGCACAACGTTAATACATGGTATAGGTCGACCTCGAATCATAATATCTCTACGGTCATCATCTTTACGTGTAGAAAATGGATTTACTATTAACGAACAAATTATGTCATGAATTGGAAGATAGATTATTTATAAAATTCTAAAAGTAAATTATTTTGCACGTCAAGAAAACAAATGGAAAAAGAATTATAATACTTATCAGTTTCTGGATGTGTAGTTTCACATAGTCACACCACAGCCACAGTATATAGATAGGCCTAGGCCTGGGCATCAAGTGAATAACCGAATTCCAAATTCACTGAACACAATAGGTAGAGCGTAGAGCTGCCTGCCGACACCTGTTCTGTTATTATACAGGTTTTTCACCTTCGATTTCACAGTTTAACTTAACATAAAACACATGCGTATTCGTAGCTATAGCAAAACAGCGCCAAATTAATGCTGATTCTGTCTCTGTCTGAATCTGAATACAATATTCGTTTGAACAACGATTTAGTACGAAGCCATGAGCCACATATTTCACAATTTTTGGGAAAATGACCTCTAAAGACCTGACTTTAGAGGTTATTTTCTCCAAATCCACTCTAGCGGGACAGTAATGAGGCACCTGTACTTGCCGCCTAACAGCTTAGCATATGTACCGACTTTCTTCATGTCATACAGCAGTACTACTGCTGCAGTAGTTGTAAAAGGAGATAGAGAGAGCGAGATCTGATGTTTTCAAGATTCACATGAAATTTAGACTACCATACTATAGCCCGCCTACCACAGTCTCTTATTAGACGGTGTTTTCTTATTAAAATATCAACGGGCGGCCCGGATTGTATCGGCACAAATTTCCATAGAGCTGCTAATAAAAGAAACATTTATCACATTGCAACGAGAAAACTAGATAGGTATCATAGTATCATTATTTATTATATTATATATATTTTTTAATTTAAGTTTCTAAGTCAAGGTAGGCGGCGCCTACCTTGCCTACCCCGACCAGCCGCCACTGATTTTAGTATTTGAATTGTTTTTATTTGCAGCGAAATGTTTTGTTCATTATACAAGAGCTGTTTACAAAATAATGATCTGATACCCCAATTAATGCTGATTGTGGCAGCACCATCTATGAGAAACTCCCAAATACATGGAAAAGATTTAAAATACTTTTTTCTTAAGAACCTTCAAAATGACTTTAAACGTAAGTATTTTTTATGTCATTTTTACCATAAGTATTTTTTATGTTACCTTTAATTTTTTAATTTCAACAACACACCACGAGGGCCTAGAGCCTAAATACTATCGTACCGTGGGTGTCGACAAGGATGTAAGAGGCAACTTGTTAATTCTGGACTTGAAGGTTTGGAGGTTCGGGGGAGAAGAAAAAACATGTGCCGGCAAGGAATTCCACAACTTGGAAGTCCTCGGGACAAAAGAGCGGGCATACCAAGATGTTCTATGTCTGGTGACCTGGACAGTAAAAGGGTGCATTCGCTCTGTTCCCCTGCTAGATCTGTTGGGGGCAGCAGGTGGAGGAACTATGGAAGAAAGCTCCTCTGAGCAGTGCCCATGCAGATATCTATAAAAGAGAGAGAGGTCACCAACGGCACGTCAGTGGCCAAGGGATGGCAGCCTTTGGGTAGGGTCACCGATGAGACGTATAGCTCTCTTTTGAATGGAGTCCAGGATAGCGAGTGTAGAAGCGGCAGCAGCACCCCAGATGTGGGAGCAGTATTCAAGGTTTGGTCTTATTTGTGAAGTATATAAAGTATAGAGATTAGCTGGTGAAAAATATTTGCGAGCCCGGAAGAGGAAACCTAATTTCTTAGCAGCCGCTTCTGCAAATGATGTGACATGTTGGTGCCAATTGAGATTTCGATTCACAGAGATGCCAACAAGTGAAAAGGACTCATTACTTTGAATAACTTGGTTGTTTATTGTGATGGGTCTAGGGCTGGTGTATCTCTTATGAAAAAGAAAGCAAGACTGTGATTTGGTGGGGTTGAATTGTACAAGATTACTACTTCCCCAGTCTAATATTTTTTGGAGATCCGCGGAGATAGAACCCTCCATGAGTCTCTCATCTAGTTGGGCTAAAGAGACAGGCTTAGAATATTGTATATTGGAGTGGAGGGTGCTGTCGTCCGCGTAACTGAACTTGGTTGGATGTGCTAGAGAGGAGGTCATTGATGTGGAGAAGAAACAAAGTAGGGGCTAAAGCTGAACCTTAAGGAACTCCTGCATTAATTGGATACAGTTTAGAGGAATGGCCATCCACGACAACAGAAATGCTCCGGTTGGAGAGGAAATTTGCTGTCCACGTACAGAGTTTTGGTGGTAGGCCATAGGCCGGTAGTTTATTAAGTAGCGCTGCGTGCCAGACCTGGTCGAATGCTTTGTATGTGTCTAAAGCGACAATCTGGGATTCACCGTGTAGTTCCATAGACTTGTTCCAAGAATGGGTGACAAAGGAAAGGAGGTCGGCAGTTGATCTGCGCTGACGGAATCCATACTGCCTGTCGTGGATTAGACTGTGTTTTTCAAGAAATTTTAGTAATTTGGTGTTTATATACTTTTCCATCACTTTAGAGATGACTGAAAGGAGAGAAATAGGCCTGTAGTTGCTAGGAAGCGCTTTCGATCCTTTCTTGGGGACGGGTTGTACTCAAGCAGTTTTCCAGTTACTAGGGAATATGCCTCTATTGTAAGATGTCTGAAACAGACGAGTTAGGACAAGAGCAAGTTCTGGTGCGCATTTTTTGAGAACAATTGCTGGGATCTCGTCAAGGCCAGAGGCTTTCCTGATATTAAGAGAAGAGAGCATCTTTCGTACCTTTCTAGTTTTGAAAATGATATCCGTCATTTTATGTGGGACATTGGGGACTGTTGGTAGTTGAACATTTGGAGGTGGGTTGAGAGTAGAATTGCCGGCGAACAACGAGGCAAAAAGTTCAGCCTTGCCCAGGGCGGCAGAAAGAATTTCATCCCCTGAGACAAGAGGTGGGAACTTACTTTTGCAGAAATTATTCCCAATAGATTTAGCAAGAGTCCAGAAGGGTTTGCTGCCGCTGGAGCTTAAGAGGACTTTGTTTTTGATGTGGTTATTAAACGAGTTTTTTGCCTCAGAAAGAATGCAGACATAGCGGTTTCTTGCGTCGTTAAATGCTTGATGGTTTTCTTGACTGGGATTGTGTAGAAGCTTTTTGTGCGCATTGACCTTTTCAAGTCTGGCCTTGTCACAGGATTTAGAGAACCAGGGCTTTTGAGTGGCTGCAGAGGTTTTCTGTATACGTGGAATAAATAATTCCATGCCAGCTTGGATAATTTCGGTGACGTTTTGTGAGATATCAGAGGGGTCAGGATGAGAGAAGCAGACATCATCTCCATCAGAAGTTGTTTACTTTTTCTTCCACGAATAAGGTCATTATATTTATTTCCGAAAGTAATTGCATTCGTAATTTGCATTTTAGCATTATTTTTGATTATACACTCATTAAAGTACTAATACATGTCACCGGCTGTTATGCTAAAAGTTGCTATCAACTTTGATATTTTAATTAGAATACATACATTACACTACAATTGCGCTGTTCTGGAAGACTCACAATATTTTTACATTGGGTACTCTGTGTGGCTGCGCTTCAAAAAATGCGTGTGGGGTGAGGGGCAGTAATGGCAGTTAGAGTGGCTATATAAATACGGTGTTGCCGAGGGCGATTCGACCGCCATGTTTAATTTCTTTTTGTACAGAGCCTTATGGGAGAAACTGAAAACTGTGTTAATCGATGCACCTGTGGAAAAAAAAATGAGATGGGTCACAGGTAATAATGATGAAGAAATGACTCATTTGATATTTCATTATCGGAGTGTCTCTTTTAATTAGAAAATGTAAATGAAAATCTCGCTCGCGATTCCCGCAAAATTTCAAATTGACTCAAATGTCAATTGCCATATTAGTGAATTTTCTTAAAAAAAATTCACTAACGAGGAGATCCCGACTTTTGAATTTTGAAAACGTTTCTTCAAATGAGCGCGATCTAGGACCCATAGAACCCATATCCGGGGTCAGTTTCAATTTTTATATGTATATATATATATATATATATATATATATATATATATATATATATATATATATATATATATATATATATATATATACATACATATGTATATATATATATATATATATATATATATATATATATATATATATATATATATATATATATATATATATACAGGGTGCTTCATGGTGAGTGGCCTATTAGACGTTTCTGGAGAACTACATCTATTTAAATTCTGAAAATTGGTATCGGCACGTTTTTGATACTGATCTTTCTAACTAAAATATTTTCAATTAGCCTGCACTCCCGGTTATACCGGAAGTCGACACAAACTTTGTTTTTTTAATTGGAACACCCTGTATATTATTAGCTTTTTGAATTACACGTTCAATTTAAGGGCCACTTTGATCACAACATATTCGGGCTAGTTCGTACCGTTTCGGATTTATTTGCCATTTTGTAGAAAAAATTACGATTGGAGCGCTTTACAAAAATTTCGATAGCTTTAAAGACATGGAAGATAGAAACATGCGGTTTTCACTATCCCATAGAGCGTAAAAATTCTTACATACTGTCATAAACACAATACGATTTTAATTTAACTGTTATTTATAACATACATTTGAGTTTGAAAATTTTCAATCAGTGATAACTTGATTTTTTTTAATGGAACGGTACCCATATGTCCCCAGAATCTGATTCAGCGTTAAATTCCGTATCTTTTAAGTATACATTACCCTATACCTATCTCATACAGTTTTCTTTGAAAATTGATTTGAAAATATTAATGGTCAGCGGGGTGGCGCCAACCTTTGACTACTTCTGCCTTCAGTGAGTGTCTTATTTTAAAAGGGACACACAGTAACTTGCAGTTCTAACCGATTTCTTTTTTGATAACTTTCCGACCTATATTGGGTATTTCCTATAGCTAAAAAGGACAGTTTTTGTGGTATTTAGAGACATTCAAAATATATAACACAGCACATTTTTTTCGTATACCGTGGTTGAACGTCAACGTTAAGGCAAGTGTGCCATGATGAACAATTTATATTACATACTTGTCATTCTAAATTATTCGATAAATGTCAATGTACTAATGTTCACAATTAACATGGAAAATCATTATTCCAATGCAGATTATTTAAATTTATTTTACATCCATTGAGAATGTAATTGAATGATTAGTAGAACATGTAGAAGGTTTAATGAGTTAAATCCTAATCTGCCACCCATGAGTGAAGAGAAGTCTAGAAGGATTGAGTTAAATTTCTTAGAATTTGGTACCTTTAAAGCACCCAAAGTTAATCCCAGTCCAGTGACTAGAGATGAAGATTACGAAATAACTGTCCTGGCTTATTTCGAAGCACATCCACATGCCTCTATTTACAGTGCATTGAATGACATACGTATTCCTTACTCCTCTGTAGAAAGATTCTTGTGGAAGCACAAAATGCACAACTGTAAGTCTACTTTAGTGCAAGCTCTGCATCCAGAAGATGCTAGTAGAAGGGTCCAGTTTTGTGAAACGATGTTAATTCATATTCAAGGAGATGATGATTAAAAAAAAATTATATGGGCTGATGAATCGAAATTTTCTCATAAAGGAGTTCTCAATAGACATAAGAGTCATGTTTGGGCAAATCAAAAGCCTCATGCTATTAGGGAAAGGGGATTTCAAGTAAGATTTAGTTTCAATGTGTTTTGTTTATTGAAAGGTAATAACTTTTATTATCATTTTTATGATGGAACCTTAACTTATAATCGTTACATGGAAATATTAAGAACAATAGTTACAGACTTTTTAGACAATTTACCATTAGAATATCGAACTTGTTGGTATCAACATGACGGAGCTCCTGCTCACTCTACACGAGAAATATCTAACACACTCGACGATCTATTTGAAGATAGAGGGATTGGAAAGTGCAGTCCCTGGATATGGCCCACTAAAAGTCCAGATCTTACCCCGCTTGATTTCCATCTTTGCGGAAAGATAAAAACCAAAGTATATGAAACGTCCGTCAATTCACGCGAAGAATTAAAGATCAGAGTAAGAAGGACGTTTGAAGAGTTAGATAGGAATGAGATTCTGTCAGCAACCACTAGCGGCATTACGTCACGAATATAAAAATGTTTGAGTGTTAATGGACAACATTTTGAGCAGTTACTAGTTTAGGAGGTGTGAGTTGTTTTGTTACTCGTGTTGTAATAATACTTCGAGGATTTATAAGATTGTGTAAGGTTATAATATCACTGTTGTTATCCTTAGAATTTTTTAAAATTTTTTAAAAATATTTTAAATACATAATTTTCAAACACAGTAACAATATTTCTTTAATATAATTTTTAACTTGAACATGAAATATTTTTGTTTCTACTGTATTTTTTTTTGTTACGTACAAAAAAATGACATCGTCCCGCTAACAATTACTATTTTAAATTAATTTTCAAAGAAAACTGTATTAGATAGGTATAGGGTAATGTATACTTAAAAGATAGAGAATTTAACGCTGAATCAGATTCTGGGGACATATGGGTACCGTTCCATTAAAAAAATCATGTTACACATGATTGAACATTTTCAAATTCAAATGTTTGTTATAAATAACAGTTATCTTAAAATCGTATTGTGTTTATAACAGTATGTAGGAATTTTTACGCTCTATGGGATAGTGAAAACCGCATGTTTCTATCTTACATGTCTTTAAAGATATCAGAATTTTTCTTAAGCGCTCCAATCGTAATTTTTTCTACAAAATGGCGAATAAATCCGAAACGGTACAAACTAGTCCGAATATGTTGTGATCAAGGTGGCCCTTAAATTGAACGTGTAATCCAAAAAGCTAATAATATACAGGCTGTTCTATTTTAAAAAACAAAGTTTGTGTCGACTTCCGGTATAACCGGAAGAGCAGGCTAATTGAAAATATTTTAGTTAGAAAGATCAGTATCAAAAACGTGCGGATACCAATTTTCAGAATTTAAATAGATGTAGTTCTCCAGAAACGTCTAATAGGCCACTCACCGTGAAGCACCCTGTATATATATATATATATATATATATATATATATATATATATATATATATATATATATATATATATATATATATATATATCACACCGATACACACAACAACGCTCAATGCATAAACCACAGTCGTCCATAAAGTCAAAGGACCTGGTGCGAATAGGAGTTCTGTGTAGGGTAAACAGGGTTTTAACGAGGTATAGCTGCAAAATGGTATGTATATTGGCAGCATATATAGGTCGGGTTAAGCTTTTTTTTTTTCTGCATCGTTTATACTTCCTGTTTATCTTCTTCCCAGCCCAGCACCCCTGTTTACTCCTGGTCCAGTAACTTTTTAGAGGGTTGTTTGCGAGAAATGTTTCTTGTGGTTTATGCATCCAAGACGAGGGCCCTACTCATGTTTCTGAAACATTTTTTTCTAAAGGCCATCTGTGAGTTCATATGCAAATTTACCCCTTCGGTAGTTATACCTTCTTAGAAAAGGTTGTAGGTTCTTGTTGATAGTAATGTGTTTTTCTTGCATTTTCCCAATATCCACATCATATCTGTCCTTTCATCGCGAGTAGAATTCGTCTTTAGCATACTTTAGACTATTTAAAATAACAGCAAATGTACCGCACCACTGAATTCACAGACAATAATCATAAACTGTTAGTTTTTCATAGATAAATCATGGTCAACTCATATTTCATAAGCATTTAGATACCTTATCGATACTTTGCATAGCAAAATGAATCGATAATTTGCATAGCAAAATGAAAAGATCAAAAACTAATAATTTTGGGTATAGGGAATGCTTAACAAAAATAAAAGTATAACAATAGACAGTTACATAAAATAGAGCGTCAGATAATAATGAATTTGTATTTTTTGATTCACCCAGTAATCGATTTAATGAATATTAACAAAATCAATCATTTTTATAAATTTTAACAATCACTAAAAAGCTATGGCTGCAATAGATCATTGTTCTTGTACTCCTTTTACATTATACAGGGCGTTGATCTTGTTATGATTTTAATGAAAAATTGGTTATAACTTTTTAAATACCCTGTATAACATATTAGACCTTTATATTCTTGTAATGAGGGACTGAAGTGGATTTTAAATTAAAACTAAAATACAGGGTGTTTCATTTGAAATACTGAACTTTATTGTACTAATCAATCACCCTGTGTTTATATATATATATATATATATATATATATATATATATATATATATATATATATATATATATATATATATATATATATATATATATATATAACTTACATAAAATTAGGTTTCTAATAAATAATAAACATGATTAATCGGCATATTTCTGTTATTTGCAATTCAAAACAAAACAATGTGTCTGTTTCCATGAACACTGGCTACTTTTAGTGAATTTTCGTAGAAAAAATGACTAATGGGGAGATCCCGACTTTCGAATTTTGAAAAAACAAATTGCAACTGAGCATGAACTGGACCCCTAGAACCCATATCCGGGGTCAGTTTTAATTTTTATATGTTTATATATATATATATATATATATATATATATATATATATATATATATATATATATATATATATATATATATATATATATATATATATATATATATATATATATATATATATATATATATATATATATATATATATATATATATATATGTATGTATGTATGTATATGTATGTATGTATAACACTGATAACTCAAAAAATAATGGGTTCCTTTTGTAAGTGGCTTAGGTAAGTCTATTAGCCAGGAAAATCGGACCAGGTTTTCTGGGGAAAATTTTGAGTTTTCTTTACCAAAAAAAAATTATTTCAAAAAATAAAAAATCTATGGTAACCAAATTTGGTATGTAGGTTTACGATATAAAAAGTAAACTATGCACCAAAATTTAGAAGTCTATGTTACAAGGAACGAGGTTTTCCGGGAAAATTTTGAGTTTTCATTTGAAAAAAATTTTTATCTTAAAAAATAAAAAATCTATGATAACCAAATTTGGTAGGTAGGTTTACGATATAAAAAGCAAACTATATACAAAAATTTAGATTTCTATGTTACAAGAAAAAAAAGTTATAAAATATTTTGTGCCAGATCATTTCTATGAAAATTCACTGCCATAACACACTTGCTACGTCCAGACTTTTGTAACATGATATTACTCAATCTATGTTAAATGATTAGAATATCAATTTAACTTACTTACACAATTGTAATTGCCACAATTTATAACAAATGCCCAATTCCCTTATGAAACTTAAAATTAAATGTCTTTATTGTCCCCTACGGCCCCTCACAGGAACAAACCGTTGTACTTAAAGACATTGCTTGTGTATTTTTCGCAAATACCAGGTCTAGCTTCAAACAGCAGTTTTAATAACCTAAGAGTTTCTGACATATTGTTAATTGACTGCTCTCCTTCATATATTTATATTTAGTTTTTCACCACAAACCTTTTATTATTTTATTCCTTCATCTTTTATTAATTATTATTTAACATCAATTTTTTATGGAAATCCATTCTTATTAAAATTCGCTACAATCACGCTTTTGCTACGTCTGTTTTCATTTTGATAGTCATTTAATGGTGTAAAGTTAACAAGTAAAAAGATTATGTTGTGGTTATGTTTTATGTCTTAAATTATCTCTGAATTTTTTTTAACCTCGGCCTATTTCCACATTTATGGCCAATCACCGTCGCCAGGGAGCATTTTTATCGAAATCGTTCCTTTAAGGATGGTAGGGATTTTAACGTGCCCAACATCGCATGGTGCCGGAGACTGACGACTTTACCCCCCCCCCCCCTAAAGGGCAGAAAATGCAGCTATTCAGGATGTTTAAAGTCAATGGTACAACCTCAGTTGATGTTAATTTTACATTTTGCATTGAAAAAGTGAAATGATGCTTCTACTGGGACTCGATCCTGCAATCCTTGACTTCAGAGGCACACGTTCTTACCACTAAGCCACTGAAGCTGCTGAATTATACTCTGAAGCAGATGTGTTGAACAACGTAAAGGAAAAATATAATATGCATCTTTATTTCAGGTTGTGAAGAATTAAGAAAAGTTAACCCTCCACATTTTCGAAGCCTTATACAAATGATGGGAGAATTTATTTACAAAATGAAAAGACATTTTATGGCTCCTATTAGGGCAGGTTTAATTTCATGTTTAGAAATGCTATTGGAAAATCCTCAACCACTGGATCTCAAAGTATTGACTAAGCAGGTAAGTTTTTATGCATCATTTTATAAGTTTTATCGAATATTTGTAGAAATAATTCGTTTATGACTAGATCACAACTTCGGGACTTCTCCCAAAAATTCTTCAAATGAGTGCGAACTAGGATCCCTGGATCCTATATCAAGGGCCAATTTCAACTCATATATGATATATATCATGTAGTAAAATAGAACGAAAAACTTTTGTTAAAACTTTTTTTTTTGGATGACGAATATCAGGAAGTTTTCTCAGAAAAATTAAGAAAAAATTAACTGTCTTAAAAATAACCTCCTTTAGTTGGACTTCATTATTCGATTTATTATTTAGATACCATTTGAAAAAATGTGACAGTATTTGTAGCTGTCAATTGCAAACGTTGTTATCAGTTATCTACAGTTTATAATACTTTAGAGAGCTTCACATCGGAAAATTGAGAACTTTTACGATTTAATAATCATTATTATTATGGCAGAATTGAGCGAAAGACTAATATTTGAAATGTCAGTGATGGTAGACTACGGTGACAGGAAACGTAGTTATAAATAAGTGTGCCATACTTTTTACCAACCCTGGTTATATAAAATATATTATATATATAGATACTATATTTCAAAAGTTTGGCATTGGTCTCGTATTTTGGAAATGGCTTGATGAAAAAAAAAATTGCTATTTAGAACTCCCGATTTAACGGCGGGATCAGGTATGTTGCCAAGTTTACAGCTTTCAGGTAATGTGGTATTTTTGCTTTTTTTTGAAAGCAACACCCACCTTATTTTTAGTGAATTTTCATAAGAAAATTCACTAATAGAGAGGTATCGATGGTAAGACTTTTGGAAAATTTTTCTTCAAATTAGCGCGAATTTGGGCCTTTAGAGCCCATATCCAAGGTCGGTTTTGATGTTTATTATATATATATATATATATATCTGTGTGTGTGTGTGTGTGTGTGTGTGTGTGTGTGTGTGTGTGTGTGTGTGTGTGTGTGTGTGTGTGTGTGTGTGTGTGTGTGTGTGTGTGTGTGTGTGTGTGTGTGTGTGTGTGTGTGTGTGTGTGTGTGTGTGTGTGTGTGTGTGTGTGTGTGTGTGTGTGTGTGTGTGTGTGTGTGTGTGTGTGTGTGTGTGTGTGTGTGTGTGTGTGTGTGTGTGTGTGTGTGTGTGTGTGTGTGTGTGTGTGTGTGTGTGTGTGTGTGTGTGTGTGTGTGTGTGTGTGTGTGTGTGTGTGTGTGTGTGTGTGTGTGTGTGTGTGTGTGTGTGTGTGTGTGTGTGTGTGTGTGTGTGTGTGTGTGTGTGTGTGTGTGTGTGTGTGTGTGTGTGTGTGTGTGTGTGTGTGTGTGTGTGTGTGTGTGTGTGTGTGTGTGTGTGTGTGTGTGTGTGTGTGTGTGTGTGTGTGTGTGTGTGTGTGTGTGTGTGTGTGTGTGTGTGTGTGTGTGTGTGTGTGTGTGTGTGTGTGTGTGTGTGTGTGTGTGTGTGTGTGTGTGTGTGTGTGTGTGTGTGTGTGTGTGTGTGTGTGTGTGTGTGTGTGTGTGTGTGTGTGTGTGTGTGTGTGTGTGTGTGTGTGTGTGTGTGTGTGTGTGTGTGTGTGTGTGTGTGTGTGTGTGTGTGTGTGTGTGTGTGTGTGTGTGTGTGTGTGTGTGTGTGTGTGTGTGTGTGTGTGTGTGTGTGTGTGTGTGTGTGTGTGTGTGTGTGTGTGTGTGTGTGTGTGTGTGTGTGTGTGTGTGTGTGTGTGTGTGTGTGTGTGTGTGTGTGTGTGTGTGTGTGTGTGTGTGTGTGTGTGTGTGTGTGTGTGTGTGTGTGTGTGTGTGTGTGTGTGTGTGTGTGTGTGTGTGTGTGTGTGTGTGTGTGTGTGTGTGTGTGTGTGTGTGTGTGTGTGTGTGTGTGTGTGTGTGTGTGTGTGTGTGTGTGTGTGTGTGTGTGTGTGTGTGTGTGTGTGTGTGTGTGTGTGTGTGTGTGTGTGTGTGTGTGTGTGTGTGTGTGTGTGTGTGTGTGTGTGTGTGTGTGTGTGTGTGTGTGTGTGTGTGTGTGTGTGTGTGTGTGTGTGTGTGTGTGTGTGTGTGTGTGTGTGTGTGTGTGTGTGTGTGTGTGTGTGTGTGTGTGTGTGTGTGTGTGTGTGTGTGTGTGTGTGTGTGTGTGTGTGTGTGTGTGTGTGTGTGTGTGTGTGTGTGTGTGTGTGTGTGTGTGTGTGTGTGTGTGTGTGTGTGTGTGTGTGTGTGTGTGTGTGTGTGTGTGTGTGTGTGTGTGTGTGTGTGTGTGTGTGTGTGTGTGTGTGTGTGTGTGTGTGTGTGTGTGTGTGTGTGTGTGTGTGTGTGTGTGTGTGTGTGTGTGTGTGTGTGTGTGTGTGTGTGTGTGTGTGTGTGTGTGTGTGTGTGTGTGTGTGTGTGTGTGTGTGTGTGTGTGTGTGTGTGTGTGTGTGTGTGTGTGTGTGTGTGTGTGTGTGTGTGTGTGTGTGTGTGTGTGTGTGTGTGTGTGTGTGTGTGTGTGTGTGTGTGTGTGTGTGTGTGTGTGTGTGTGTGTGTGTGTGTGTGTGTGTGTGTGTGTGTGTGTGTGTGTGTGTGTGTGTGTGTGTGGGGGTGTGGGTGCGTGCGTGTGCGCGCGCGCGTGCGTGCGTGTGCGCGCGCGCGTGCGTGCGTGCGTGCGTGCGTGCGTGCGTGCGTGCGTGGGGCGTGCGTGCGTGCGTGCGTGCGTGTGTGTGTGTGTGTATGTATCCATCTGATAACTAAAAACATACTTGACCGATTTGGACCAAATTTGGGAATTACCTTGATTGTGTTGATGGCTTGGATGAGTTCGTAGATGGGCACCGTGCGTCTAATTTTTTTTGAAAAAAATGTAAAGAAAATTTTGAAAACACAATATTTTTATGAAATATTGGAGTGATTCGAATGACAATTTGCACATATATAGGAGACGTGATGATATACCTGTTAACCAAAATTCAAATTAAACGGCCCACGAGAAAGGGAGTTATTCGAAAATAAAGATGTTAAAGTAATAAACAGTCTAAGATATCACTTCGAATTACATGAGGCATTTCACACGGTGACTGTTTTCAAGTATGGTTAGACTGTGAATGTGCTATTCTAAGTAAATAATTCAAAATCGACCAAGTCACCTGACAATTAAATATAAATGAGCCGGGTTGCCAGATATAATAAAATTTCATTTGAATCTTAAAATGTAAAACATTGGTCATAAAACATATTTGTACTACTTATTGATGACAAATAAAAGTTCACAATAAATTAATCCATCCATTAAATGTCGTTTAATATTCATAAATGTTGAGTGACCAATTCCTCGTCTTATTTTCAAAAAATAATTACAATCTAATTTGTACAATATGACATCGTTGCATCCGATGACAGCACATTGCGAGCTGCGTCGAGACTTCGAGCTAACGTTAACGTTAATAATCACCAAGATGGACATCTTATTTATATTCTTATTAAAACAGAAATCTTATTTTACATTTTTATTATTATTTAAATAGATGTGGGATGCTAAAATAATTATATGTTATAAATGGTAAGTAAAATATTACTTAAATAACTTTCGTGTTTATAGTATATAGCAAATACTGTTAACTAATAACTAAGCAAGGTATTTGTTTTTGTTATTTGCTTATAGGTTATGTTATAAACTTAAAGTTGAAACTGTATATTGTATAGTGATAATCTTCTTATCTTTAAGTTAGTGCTGTTTTGGAAAAAACTCTAGACGCAGCAAGTACGTTATGGTAGTGAATTTTCATAAGAATTGTACACTATTAGTAAGATATATTATTAAAGCTAATTCTTTAAATTTAAATGGACCTTGGAGATCGGTTTTAGAGTCCCAGTTAGCGATTATTTGAAAAAAATTATATTTTATATGGAGCTACTAAATTAAAATTTGGTCTTAGATATAATATGTAAGTACTGCAAGTGCCTTTAAAAAAATTGTGTTACAAATTTCATTAAAGTTACAAAAGTTTTTCAGAAAACAATTAATTATTTACAAAGGGAATGTACCTGTCAAATTAGAAATATGACAGGTATTTTTCCTTATTAATTGTTTGGATGGTTTTGTTTTAGTCAACCCATCCAGTTTATTTGAAAAAAATTGTATTTTATATGGAGCTACTAAATTAAAATTTGGTCTTAGATATATGTAAGTACTGCAAATGCCTTTAAAAAAAATTGTATTACAAATTTCATTAAAGTCACAAACTTTTTCAGAAAAAATAAATGATTTACAAAGGAAATATACCTGTCGAATTATAAAAATATGTAAGTACTGTAAGTGTCTTAAAAAATTGTGTTACAAATTTCATTAAAGTTACAAACGTTTTTCAGAAAAAAATAATTATTTACAAAGGGAATGTACCTGTCGAATTATAAATATGGCAGGTATTTTTCCATATTAATTGCTTGGATGGTTTTGTTTTAGTCAACTTATCCAGTTTTTGCAAACAATAAACAACAAAAAAGGTTTTTTATGTTATGGCAGAAAATTTTCGTAAAAATATTTCAAATCTGATAGCTCAATAAATTCCCCATTAAGCCAGAATCTTCAATCTTGAACCTTAGTAACACCTATATAAACGCACATGGGTAATAAATTAAAGAAAAATAACATATTGAGCTTCGTTTTGTTTAAAAAAAAACTTTTTTGTTGTTTATTGTCTGCAAAAACTGGATGGGTTAACTAAAACAAAACCATCCAAACAATTAATAAGGAAAAATACCTGTCATATTTCTAATTTGACAGGTACATTCCCTTTGTAAATAATTAATTGTTTTCTGAAAAACTTTTGTAACTTTAATGAAATTTGTAACACAATTTTTTTAAAGGCACTTGCAGTATTTACATATTATATCTAAGACCAAATTTTAATTTAGTAGCTCCATATAAAATATAAATTTTTTCAAATAATCGCTAACTGGGACCCTAAAACCGATCTCCAAGGTCCATTTAAATTTAAAGAATTAGTTTTAATAATATATCTTACTAATAGTATACAATTCTTATGAAAATTTACTACCATAACGTACTTGCTGCGTCTAGAGTTTTTTTATTCAATGAATTCAGCGCTCTACAGTCACTGAAACCTCAAAATATCAGATCTCTATTCTTATTGACTGACTGTGGAAAGCAAGTGTAATACAGATCACATAAACCGACTTAGGGATGAACATGAAAACTTCACGGGAAAAGTTTATAAAATAGAAGAAAAGGAAAAATAGAAAATACCAATGTTGGAAATCGTAGTCAGAGAACTGAAACATAAAATTGTTATCACTAATGATAAGAAACAGACAGGTAGCAAAAATACGAACTTATCAGGAAGCAAGAGGTAGGGGATTTTTGTAGTTTAAATAAAAATGAAAGAGATTCTTTACTACTTAAAAAGAAAAAATGTTTGTTGACAAATCTCATGCATATAAACAAGTCCCCAAGTTGATAGAAAAGTTTATATACAACACGAAAATGAGTGTTACTGCTGTTCGGAATGAACATGTTAGGAGTAAAGGAATATTGCTACTTTGTGATGAGACAGGCAGAGGCCAAAATAAATTATTGACTAATAAATCAGCTTATCAGATAACATCAGTTCGCTAAATTTTCAAAGAACATTGCTTTTGTCACTGGGAAAATTCACAGAAAATAAATTTTTGATAATATGGCCAGACACAAATGGTGTGGCAGGGGGAAATTTATATCTTTAAGACATATTAAAGACCTATTCAATACTTGTTCCGACACAAACATAATCGTGTTGCCAGTTCCTTTTTTTGAGGGAAGAGAAATTATTAATAGAGAACTTGAAACTTATAACCAGAGGCTGAGATCTTAAGAAAATAATCGGGATGCAGCAAGTGCTTCAAATTTGAATAACTCAATTTGCTGTAAGCCTAGAAAGTTGAATTTTGGTATATAGTAAGGTCTTTACCAGTGCCACATACCTACCAGATTTTATCAAAATGCTTTGTTAATTTTTGAGATACAATTTTTTTTCGGAAAAATTAATTTTCTTTTAGAAAAACTAGTCCGACCGGGCTGGCTAATGAACTCGTCCGGGGTCTTAACAAAATGATATGTGCGAAATTTCGTTTCAATCAGTTTAGTATTTTTTGAGTTATCGCTCGCGTGTGCATATATATATATATATATATATATATATATATATATATATATATATATATATATATATATATATATATATATATATATATATATATATATTGGTTAATTGTCAGGCTTGTCTGGGTTAATTAAAATAATTTTTATATGTTTTGCAGATAAAATGAGTTTTTATTTAATTGTTTTGTATAAATTTTGGCTTTAAAACACCCTGTATGTTGAATTTTTATGTACATAATTGTGATTTTAAATTAATAGATATATTTATTTTAATAAATGTATGAAAGTGTTTATTTATATGACCTTCCCTGCCTACAGATGTATTACTTGTTACATACAATATTTTTAATATATGTTTCTATTTTTCAAATCTCCCGGCTTTTTTTTACTCCCAAAACTCCAATATTTGCCTTAAAGTCCACTTGCACGTGTTTTTTCTTTGTCCTTGATCTAATTACACAATTTCTGGCTGTTTATTTCACAAATTAACTATTAAAAAATGTTTTTATCAACTATGACGCCACTATAGCTTCCCCTCAATTTTAGATTTTTAATTGCAAACGCCTTTTGTACACTTTGCACTGGCGTGTGGACTCCAAACAATAGTTTATAATCACATATATAGTTTAACACTTTATTTTGACATTATTTGTTCTAATTTATTTAATATTAACGTTATTTTGGAGAGCCACACACTTTAGTGTCCCCTTTGTTATCTAACAACCCATTTTCAAGAAAGAGTTTTCCAATTATTTTCTCGAAAAATAATTACTTAAAATCCATGGCAATCTTGCATATTCCATTCTGTCAAAATATTTATCGCCAGTTATCTGTCTATTATGTTACATTTGACGTCTAATAGAATTCAACGTAACCAAACTTTAAATACATTTAAACCTCGTGAATTTTACAAACATCTTTAGAATAATTAATTTAAAATCTTGATTTTAAATGTCTAAATTACAAAGAATATTTATTTATCATGTTTTTAAGTAGTGGCATTAGAACTAATTCCCATTTTTAAGGTTACTGGAACATCTTAAAATATAAACATCTACTTTTCATTTACCTCATGACCATAACAAATTTATCAACACACTTAAATTATAGCTAAGTTACTAAACCTTTTATTCTTTTATGCAGTTCAAACACTGTCTATTTTGTTTACACTTGTTAAACATACAACTCAAGCCAAATTTCCTTGTTTTTGAAGTTCGAACATGTGACTTAATAACTAGTTCCTATTTAACTTGCACTCTAATGTTCAGATTTGATTTAACGTTTATAGCTTGCTTAAAGTTAGTTTACAAAATCATTTGCTACATTTATTTACTTGAGAAAACGTCATTTTTTATTCATTTGAAAGTTACTTTATCTTAATTTCAAATGCGTACAGCATTTTATTGTCATTTCTCTTTTTAGGCTTGATTTATCACATATATCTGTTTGTAATTACTTTTCACCTTGTTTACAGCTCCACCTTGCTGTGTATGCATAGCAGTATTGGGACCCGTGCAGTACTAGTTGAAAACTTAGAAATTTTACTGGATATTTGGTCATCTGCACTTTCAGTAAGTTATTTTACATCAATTTCATTTTTACATTACTTTTGAGCATTGTCTTCTGTAATTCAGATGAATGTATGTATATTTTGAGTGTATATGTATTTGTTTTATTCATTTTACCTGTTCCACCTATAAATAACATCATTGACTATTTATTAACACAATGTATGTGAATTTTCTTGTTACCATTGCCTTATCTTTTTATCTCTACTTTTCAGATAAATTCAAGAATTCATTGGCAATGCTCACTCAAAACTGTTCTGTACAAACACGTGTCTCCTATTGGAGTCAGCATTATGCAATATCCTACCTGCCTGTTACGATGCTTGTACATTGGTTGTACAATGCCTTACAAATTTCAAGATATTGCCATTTTCTCAAACGAGTGGCATTATATGGCTACGTTAGTGTTGTGTCAACAATTATTTTGAACATCTAGTTTTTTAATCAGTGACATTTTAGTTGTAAATACCTAGTTCGTGAGTTTTATTGCTAAGTTTTAATTTTAGTTTTGCTTGCTAGTTTGTAAGTTTTTAATTTAGGGTTGGTATTTTTAAATATCAATACAATATATATATATATATATATATATATATATATATATATATATATATATATATATATATATATATATATATATATATATATATATATATATATATATATATATATATTATATAGCTATGGTATTTTTGGTTATTAGCACTTTTAATTGTAGAGCATGAGAATTCAATTTGCGTCTTTACTTAAAAACGCTGACATTGATGAACCTGAAATTATGCCTAAAATTGTTTCCTTACTGCTGTGTCTTTAAATTTTTCTCTCATGTTATGGGTAGGGTTCTGTGCTTGGGCTAGCATTTTTGTTTGATATATCTTATTTATAAATTATAGTACTCCTGAGTGTTTGGAAATTTCAATAAAATTTTATATATTATTGGGTTCCTTTAAGTTTACTTTTAATTGACTGTGAAAAATAGCCTTACTTTATCATATAGCAAGTATTTGTTTGATTTGAGGTCAAAGTTAAACAGATTATGTAACTACAATCTAGTATGTTTTATTTCTGATTGATTAAATTCCATTAAAACATAGTTATATCAAATTTATCATCGCTGATTGTCGATAAATCAATACAAATCAAATTTATTTAAAACAATGAATTAACTAACTATGATCTCGTGATTCGGCCTTTATCTAATATCCCCCTTAGTGAGCTAAAGATACATTAAAATCATGAATGAGACTGAAAAATTCTTAAAAACTAATCACACTATAGAAAAAAGTCTGCAATTTTATTACGATAAAGTTCATAAAACAACTTACTGCATGATGTCTAATTGATTCTTCTAGTTGATGTGTACTAAATGCTTTCCATTTAATCTACTGTTTGGATTTTGTAGCTTGCCTGTGATTACTAATTATTTTCCATTTTATTGAAACAGCCTTAACAAACTATGTACCAGATACTCATTTATTTTTCCCATTTCAAATTGAATATGATTTTATTGTGATGCACTTGTCTTCTTGATTAATTCTCAACTTCCATATTTACAGTGTCGCCGTACGTTAATGAATGAAGTTTCACTTCCCGCAGTTCAATTGCGAATCGTCTTATCGTCCTGTCGCCGTCTCCTTAAATAACTACCTGTGTTACAAAAAAACTATGTTCTCGCTGTACCTGGATAAAACAAAGTTCATAGGCCTTGCATTTTTCCATTGTCCAACTTCTTGTTCGTTGCACTCATTTCAAACAACCACACACAAAAAAACTATCCCTATGAACTAACACTGCGTGTCTTTTCTCATAATTGGTATTCACAAAAACTTATTTTTAACTTAATACTATACATTTACTTACTGTCTAAGGATAAAATAAAAATCATTATATTCTGTTAAAACTCTATAAATAAAAGCAAGGCTATTGTTTTGTGTTCTATTGTATTCCAATGACTTTTGCTTAGTGAACTTAAAATGTACTACATGTAAAAAAGAAGTCATTGTTCTGTATTCTTTTACCTGTTATGCTATTCCTTATTTAATCTAAAATATTTCACACTCTCAATTATACAGGGCATTTAAATATTAGGACGTATCAATTTAATGTACATGGTCTGTTTTATTCCACAATAAAATGTTTCTACTTTTCTGACATATTTGATATCTACAGCAATATATATATATATATATATATATATATATATATATATATATATATATATATATATATATATATATATATATATATATATATATATATATATATATTAGCATCATACTTGTCAGAAAGAGAAATAATCCTGGAAGCTGGGGAATCTGTAACGAGTAGGCAAATGAGCCGTGGCATTCCGCAGGGTTCGGTCCTTGGGCCCACACTGTGGAACTTGCTGTACGATGGACTGCTGAGGATGGCGCTACCCGCGGGGGTGACTCTTGTGGGCTTCGCAGACGATATGGCCTTGGTAGTGGTTGCCAAGACCAAAGAGCTACTGATGAGCACGGCAAACAAGGCATTGAAAAGCGTGACAGCTTGGATAGGAGCGAAACGACTCGAACTGGCCCCTGAAAAGACGGAAGCAGTCATACTTGTACCTAAGAGGAAAATGGCTCCCATCCAATTTATTGTAGAGGGAAGCAAAGTATTGCCGAAACAATCGATCAAATACGTAGGGGTTTGGCTGGACACCAAGCTAACGTTCGCTGAGCAGGTTAACCAAATGGCTCAGAAAGCCGAAAAGACAGTTGTTGCCCTAACTAGACTACTACCCAACATCGAAGGTCCCAGGGCATTAAAGAGGAGACTGCTGATGAGTGTCGCAATGTCGCAGATATTGTATGCTGCCCCCACGTGGCACAGTGTCATTAAAAACAAAAGCTTGTACAGAGACTCACAATGATGCAGCGAATACTCTCCATTAGAATATATAGCGCCTATAGGACAATTTCAGCAGAGGCTGCAGCTGTGATTGCAGGAGTGCCACCAGTGGAGCTGCTCATCCAGGAGAGACAAGAACGATATGGCGGTCTAACACGGGAAATTGCTAGGTGTCAACTGATGACTAGATGGCAGACGAAATGGGAGAACAGCACGAAAGGCCATTGGACCTGGAGTGAAAGAAATCATGGAGAGGTGGACTACTTCTTGACCCAAGCACTGTCGGGCCATGGCTGTTTTGGCGAGTACCTGTACGAGCGAAGGAGAAGGGATACGGAGTCTTGTGACTACTGCGGGGCGATTGACGATGTAGAACACACTCGCCTGTCCAAGATGGGAGAACGTCCGAAAGTAATATGCCCAAGCCAAGAGGGAAGTATTCAACGTGAAATCTATGGCGAGCAGCTTGCTGGAATCCCAGGAATGCTGGAATCTAGTGTACACAGTGGTCCGAAAAATTATTGAGACTAAAGAAAGGGAGACCAAAAGATGAAGAAGGAGGCAAGGCAGAAAAGAAATGTCTCTTGCTTACAGTAGGGGCAAACCATTTAAAAATGTGTTGTGTTTTATTTGTTTATATGTTGTATGTAGGTATATGTTGTGAGTATGTTTTGTATGTATTGTATTATATATTGTATTACCTATGTTATGTACTATATTAAAGCGAAGACAGCCAATGCCTCGAAGTATGTATATATATATATATTATATATATATATATATATATATATATATATATATATATATAAAATGGACCTTGGTTTTTTTTGTCCCCCAGGGCTTGTCAGCGCTTTTGCCACCGTGATAGCACTGCAGCCTTTGGCTTATTGTGCATGCCCTTTGTCTTTTCTACTCCACCCATTCCAAAATCACTGTGCCTTGATACCTTACTGTTAGCGATTTTTTTTAAAATAAAAATTCGCTAAAATCATTATGACATTTATTCTTTTACATTTTGTAGTACACGTCAGATGGGCAAGCAGGGAGATAATTACAATGTATATAAAGTTACAGTGGCTGAGAAACTTGACGAGATAACAAAAACTGGCAATTACATAACTAAAAATTTAGTTTTTATACAGACATCAGACATGCCACTGAAGAGGTTGTTGAAAGTTCAGTCAGAGAAGAAGGTTTGGTGGTAAATAAAAGAAAAAGTAAAAATTCTGTGGTAGATTTATCATATACAAAAGAAGACATATTAACTAACAGTGCTGGTGAGACTTCAGAGACATGTATAATACCCACACTGAAGGAGTCAACAAATGAGAAATCTGTTGACTTAGTTTGTATCACAGAGCACTGGCTCACCGACTATCATTTGAAGTGTGTGTGTGTGTTTATATATATATATATATATATATATATATATATATATATATATATATATATATATATATATATATATATATATATATATATATATATATATATAATCAAAAAATTGTGGGAAAGCCGTCATTTGCAAAATAAAAGTCTTTATTATATGCTGAGCTTTCGGAAAAAAATTATACCATTCTCAAGGCTACAACATGGAAAGAAAAAAGTTTACAATTTACATAAGAAAAATATAAAAGTTTAAAATACTTACAAATAACGTGAGTTTTACTAAACTAATTATTCAATAACAAACATGAAAAAACCTTTTAATAAATTTGAGTGAAGTTGAAAAGTGTCAAACTGACATCTAATTGATTTGTTTTTTGTTTTTGTCTAGGAAATATAAATAGGGGTAGTGATTTCTAAAATTATTATCTTGACACTGGCCACAATATAAATTTTAGTAATGTTTCTATTTTACACTGTGAAACCTTAAGTAATAAAAGAATGTGTTTAGAAGAATTTGAAATTATTTTTAACGACAATTTAATAAACTTAAAGAAAGATAATAATTTTAGAAATCACTACCCCTATTTATATTTCCTAGACAAAAACAAAAAACAAATTCAATTAGACAATAGTTAGCTTTATATGCCAGTTTGGCACTCAAATTTTTAAAAAGGTTTTTTCATGTTTGTTATTGAATAATTAGTTTAGTAAAACTCACGTTATTTGTAAGTATTTTAAACTTTTGTATTTTTCCTATGTAAATTGTAAACTTTCCATGTTGTAGCCTTGAGAATGGAATACTTTTTTTCCGAAAGCTCGGCATATAATAAAGAGTTTTATTTTGCAACTGACGGCTTTCCCACAATTTTTTGATAAATAACAATATTACCGTCACAAAAACTTGAAACTATATATATATATATATATATATATATATATATATATATATATATATATATATATATATATATATATATATATATATATATATATATATATATATATATATATATATATATATATATATATATATATATATACGCTAGGAAGACGTCCAAAGCATGGTGGTTCGATTCTCAGAAGAAAATATCTAAAGTGTAGAGAAGTGGAACAAATTAACAATAATTCAAAACTAAATACAAACATACAGGCTATTTCTCTGGCTTCACAAATGTTAGTTTCCTTTTTGTTTTCCGTCACCGATTTTGCTACTTGACCGCATCATCAGACAGGAGAAAATTGCATTGATAATGGACATATACATTCATGACAACTACAAATAAAAATCCATTTCTACGTTATAATATTTTCATCAATAAAAAAAAAAGTTAATTATTATTAATGGCTGCAGTATCTTACGCCATTAGCACATTCATTCCCAATTCTTTATTGTTTTTATCAGTTTTCCAGGCAAGGTCAACTTCTCTTTGGCCCACCTGAAAAAAATTCTTTAAGAAATAAAATAAAAGTGACAGATGATGTCAGATCTATAAAAGTACACTGTTGTGGTGAAGTGTGTTTTACCAAAGTATACTTATATTTAGAGTAAACAGGATTTTATAATTTTGCCAAAGAGGAGAATTGTATGCTTGAACTTGAAGTTATGTTTTTTATTTACAGCTATATGTCAACGGACCTTCACTCGAAATAACGCCCACATCCCCAATTATGATAACGATAAGAAAAATATTTATGACAAGGAAAGATTTGCAGCCAGAATCTGTTGCAAGACTTATGTTAGCGTGGGATATTATTTCTAATAGACCAGCTTTACTGTCAAGTGAACTATGTCAGTTCTATATAGAGCAGCTTGGAGAGGAAGAAATGACTGAATTTCAGGTACACATAACATATAATTACTGTAAATCGTTATTGAACCATATTGCAAAATTCTACTGATTATGTAAGCACAAGCTTCAGTTTCTTTGCATAGTACATTGTATAATTAGTGTAACTGTAAGTAAATAAATGAAATATGTATGTATATATATATATATATATATATATATATATATATATATATATATATATATATATATATATATATATATATATATATATATATATATATATATAATATTGCTATGGTATTTAGTGTAGTTTCTTTTATTTAATTCTTTTATACCTTAATAGCACTTTTAATTGCAGAGCATGAGCATTCACTTGCGCCTTAAAAATTTTTTTTTTGAAGATCCTGAAATTGTGCCAAAAATTGTTTACTTACTGCTGTGATTTTTAATTTTTCTCTCATCTCATGGGTAGGGTTTAGTGATAGGAAAAACAGTTATTTTCTGTTAACAGTTGAAGCCGTTAACCTTATTTAATAATAACCGTTGAAAATAATGGCTTCAGTTATTTTCAACTGGATAGTCGATCGATAGTATCCTACATTCCCAAAGCTGAGAGCGAGAGCGAGCACACTAGTATAAATGCATTGTATTTTTACCCCGTTATTTCACGTAGTGTATAAATCTCAAATTTTGTCGATATGAAAAGGAAACAAAGGGTTAAGAAATTATAATAAGCGTGTCGTAAATCTTTTGCCACTCTGAAGTGAAACTTTTAGAAATCAGAAAGGAGTCTTCTATAAGAATTTACTTAGATGTTTTAGGAATTATAAACTAGTCGTTTCTCACAAATTTATTTTATCAGGGTCTTTACGTAAATGTCAATGCCACAGCAAGAATCAATAAATATCATTATTTATCACGCCTTGGGACGTTAGACGTTAGAACTTTTATTGCTACACAGGGAGTGATTCTAAGAACTCCATAACATAACGCAGCTAATAAAATTTCGGTAAAGAAACAGTATAAAAAATTGAGTTTGAGTTTTAAAAAAAATTGGAAGATATATAGTATTAATTGTTTATTTACTTATTTTAATATTCGTTGTTTTAAAATTAGTTTCAAAAATTTCAAAGGGCTGTAACTTGGAGGAGAAGGGGTTTCAAGAAAAACTTAATAAAAAGACACCCCTTATTTTTCGCCAAAGAATCACCCTGTAAAATTTTTCGCATCAATTTGGAAACACCCTGTATATATATATATATATATATATATATATATATATATATATATATATATATTCATTTAATTTTTTATATTGAAATGTATATAGATATTAAAAAAATGTTGTATCATAATATTTTTTTTTATCAATTTGATAACTATTATCAGACAAACGAAAATGACGTTTTAACTGTTTTCTTAGGTAATGTATATAAATTTAAATAAATACGTACTTTAATTTCACGTGAAATAACCGTATTTTGCATTGTCTATAGTGAAAGTAATAACACGTTTTTACAGAAATTCATCTTTTCACCCAACATTTTTTATTATTAAATATTTGGCTTTACATACTAGTGGAAAACTCAACTGTTTCAAAAATAACAGCTTTTTAGTTTAACAGAATAACTCTGTGTAGTAGTGTCCGTATGCCGTATCCCCATCAACAACCGGTTAAAGTTAAAATTAAAATTAAGCCGTTTTATTGTACCGAAAATCCTACGTTCCTAAAGCTGTTAGCGAGAGCGAGCACACAGTATAAATAACTTGAATAACTTGTTTAACACTCCCAATCTCAAGGCTATTCATCCCGTTAAATAGTTAAATAAACAGTTGCCGATGAAAACCGATGTTTATTCATCGAAGCCGAACTAGTTGCAGTAGAACTGAAACAGACACGACTCCGAAATCTAGTTTAGTGTAAAAAGCGTTATTTTTTAAGCTGCTATTTTTATAAATCCATAACTGGTGGTTACCGTTACGGCTCGGTAACCGTTTAAAAATATCCGACAGTTAAATAACGACCCATCACTAGTAGGGTTCTATGTTTGGGCTAGCATTTCTGTGTATATATCGTTTTTATGAATTATAGTATTCCTGAGTGTTTGGAAATTTCAAAAAAAATTTATGTATGATTGCGTCTTTTGATTTTACTTTTCATTTAACGGTGGAAAAGAGCCTTACTTTTTCATGTTATTAACATTTGCTTGATTTGAGGACAGCTGTAGATAAACAGTATAAAATGAAATATAAATAAATTGATAAAGTTAAGAGCTTTTTCCATCTACACAATACCAGGAGATAAGATAACCGCGGTGCAAAAAAAATAACTGTTCAATTGCAGAATACACTCCAAAGCAAAGCAAATTCAAATGTAACTTCCTACTACAATGTTCAAATTCCGTAGCCAACCCTACCACCAATGCACACAAACAAATGCTGCAGTTTGTCATAAAACTTAACAAATTTGGATGCAAAAAACTTGTGATAAGGACCATAAAGGTACAAGCAGACTTTTCTGAATGTTTACACTATAATATCTGATCCTGTATATATGGAATATTTAAAAGGTCAATAAAATTAGTTCAGATATTTTCTACAACTTTCAGGACAGCTATGTATGGTTTTGCAAATAAATCTGACAATATAAATATCAAAATTAAATAAGAAAGCAAAATCAAATTTTCCTTACTAAAAACAAACACGGATTTCTCTAGGCCTGACTTTTAGCAAATTAATGGTACTGGTTGTTTTCTACAAATGTATAATAGGTCTCGAATATCACTTTTGAGGGTCAATTTGGAACTGTTTTTTTTTTTAACAACACACCACGAGGGCTTACAGCCTAAATACTATCGTACCGTGGGTGTCGACAAGGAGGAAAAAGGCAACTTGTTAATTCTGGACTTGAAGATTTGGAGGTTCGGAGGAGAAGGAAAAACATGTGCCGGCAAGGAATTCCACAACTTGGAAGTCCTCGGGACAAAAGAGGGGGCATCACAAGATGTTCTATGTCTGGTGACCTGGACAGTAAAAGGGTGCATTCGCTCTGTTCCCCTGGTAGACCTGTTGGGGGCAGAAGGTGGGGGAACTATGGAGGAACGCTTCTCTGAGCAGTGCCCGTGCAGATATCTATAAAAGAGAGAGAGGTCACCAACGGCACGTCGGTGGGCAAGGGATGGCAGCCTTTGGGTGAGGGTAGGGTCACCGATGAGACGTATAGCTCTCTTCTGAATGGATTCCATAATAGCGAGTGTAGAAGCGGCAGCAGCACCCCAGATGTGGGAGTAGTATTCGAGGTTTGGTCTTATTTGTGAAGTATATAAGGTATAGAGATTAGCTGGTGAAAAGTATTTGCGAGCCCGGAAGAGGAAACATAATTTCTTAGCAGCCGCTTCTGCAATTGATGTGACATGTTGGTGCCAATTAAGGTTTCGATCCACAGAAATGCCAACAAGAGAAAAGGACTCATTAGTTTGAATAACTTGGTTGTTCATTGTGATGGGTCTAGGGCTGGTGTATTTCTTATGAGAAAGAAAGCAAGACTGAGATTTGGTGGGGTTGAATTGTACAAGATTTCTACTTCCCCAGTCTAATATTTTTTGGAGATCCACGGAGACAGAACCCTCCATGAGTCTGCAATCCTCATCTAATTGGGCTAAAGAGACAGGCTTAGAATATTGTATATTTGAGTGGAGGGTGCTGTCGTCCGTGTAACTGTGAACTGGGTTGGATGTGCTAGAGAGGAGGTCATTGATGTGGAGAAGAAACAAAGTAGGGCCTAAAGCTGAACCAGTTTAGAGGAATGGCCATCCACAACAACAGAAATGCTCCTGTTGGAAAGGAAATTTGCTGTCCAGGTAAAAAGTTTTGGTGGTAGGCCATAGGCCGAAAGTTTATCAAGCATCACTGCGTGCCAGACCTGGTCGAATGCTTTGGATATGTCTAGAGCAACGATCTGAGATTCACTGTGTAGTTCCATAGACTTGTTCCAAGAATGGGTGACAAAGGAAAGGAGGTCGGCAGTCGATCTGCGCTGACGGAATCCATACTGCCTGTTGTGGATTAGACTGTGTTTTTCAAGAAATTTTAGTAAATCGGTGTTTATATACTTTTCCATCACTTTAGAGACGACTGAAAGGAGAGAAATAGGCCTGTAGTTGCTAGAAAGCGCTTTGGATCCTTTCTTGGGGATGGGTTGTACTCGAGCAGTTTTCCAGTTACTAGGGAATATGCCTTTATTGTAAGATATCTGAAACAGACGAGTCAGGACAGGAGCAAGTTCTGGTGTGCAATTTTTAAGAACAATTGCTGGGATCTCGTCAAGGCCAGAGGCTTTCCTGGTATTAAGAGAAGAGAGCATCTTTCGTACCTTTTTAGTTTTGAAAATGATGTCCGTCATTTTATGCGCGACATTGGGGACTGTTGGTGGTTGAACATTTGGAGGTGGGTTGAGAATAGAAATGCCGGCGAACAACGAAGCAAAAAGTTCAGCATTGCCCAAGGCGGTAGAAACAATTTCATCCCCTGAGACAAGAGGTGGGAATGTGCTTTTGCAGAAATTATTCCCAATAGATTTAGCAAGAGTCCAGAAGGATTTGCTGCCGTTGGAGCTTGAGAGGACTTGGTTTTTGATGTGGTTATTAAACGAGTTTTGTGCCTCAAAAAGACTGCGGACACAGCGGTTTCTTGCGTCGTTAAATGCTTGACGATTTTCTTGACTGGGACTGTGTAGAAGCGTTTTGTGAGCTTTGATCTTTTCAAGTCTGGCCTTGTTACAGGATTTAGAGAACCAGCTTTTGAGTGGCTGAAGAGGTTTTCTGTGTATGTGGAATAAATAATTCCATGTCAGGATGAGAGAAGCAGACAGACGCCCATGGAAATGAGGAAAAGTAATCCCGCATTTCGTCCCAGTTTGCGGAGTTGTAGTGCCAAACGATATGTGGGTGTGATGACTGTGTGACCTCGGGTTGCATTGCGCAGGAAGCAGTGACCATGCCGTGGTCTGAGCGACCAAGGGGGGCGGTGACTGATATGTTATAGCATTCAGGTTTTGTAGTAAGAAGGAGATCCAAGGGATTTGAGCTGTGTGTTGGGATACGAGGAAAGTAAGTAGGATGCTGAACCATGTTGTCTAAAGAATTGCTGATTGCAAAGGCCTCCGCTGCTCTCCCTTGTGGATCGGTTTTTGAAGCTCCTAGCCATTCCTTATTATGGACATTGAAGTCACCAATAATAGTGACCTCGGAGGAAGGATATTCAGAAATCAGATAGTCGGTTTTTTCAGAAAGGTAGTCAAAGAGCTGGACAAAGTTGTTGTCAGAAGGTGACCGGTAAATGCAACAGATGAATTTAGTTGCAGCCCTGAGAGAAAGTTTTATCCATAGTATGTCTTTTCTTCCAGCTTCTAAATTGGGGAGTCTGGTGCAGGGTAGATTGCTACAGACGTATGCGCACACGCCTCCATGCAATCTAAAGGAAATAAGGAGTTCATACCCCTGGAAATTAAGGTGATTAGTGGCTGTTTTGGCACTGATTTGGGTTTCGGTGAGGAAGAGGAGTTGGGGCCTGTTAGCCTGGAGGAAATGGTGGACGAAGTTCAGGTTAGAATTTAGGCCACATATATTCGAAAAGGATATGTTAAATCTTGATGTTGGCGCCCCCTGTACACCCCTCTCCCGGAGATCCGAATGGAGGGGTATTTTATCTCCGGAATATTTTGTACAAGAAGGAGCCATCATCATTTTTGCTTATAAGGGAAACCAACTCATACACCAGAACCGGAAACGTCCGTTGGACTTGATGTATGGGGTGGTACCTCCTCGGGCGTGAAATTCACCTGAGCGGCGTATGTATGGTATAAAATTGGTGTCTTTGTTTAGTTCTAGAAGTTTTGATCTGCTTCTTTAACTCATAACATTGGTTAAAATTTTTAAGAATGTAAATTTGGAAATTTTCACCGGCATAATCTAAGTGATAAAATTACGATGTTTATTTTATTGATTTGTTTATGATTAAAAATATGTTTTATACGGTTTTTTCATTTTACACAGGTGTCTTTAGAATATTAATTTATTAAAAATATAAATTAAGAGAATTGCCAGAGTTGTGTTACGGAAGCGGAATTAGATTTAGTTAAAACGAAACGGGAATTTGGTTACACTACTACTACCTTCACTTCTGCATAAACTTATGGTGAACATAAATGAATTGTTTTTGTAGGTTATGTTCAAATATTTGGGTTAGAAGTGGCAACTACACAGTTCAAATAACCCTCCTAAGGTGCCTTCAAGTCGTGTTGCCA
>OZ023264.1:127092061-127329561 GCA_964006375.1 Tillus elongatus
GTCTGTCACATCGATAACTCAAAAAATAATAGGCCAATTTTAATAAAATTTGTCAGTTACCTTCCCTTTGTTAATGGCTTGGATAAGTTCGTTAGCCAAGAAAATCTAACCAGGGTTTTCTGTGAAAATTTTTGGTTTACTTTCGGAAAAAAGTTTTATCCCCGAAACTAAAAAAGTTATGGTAACCAAATTTGGTGAGTAGGTTATTGTTACAAAACGGTACACGATATGCCAAAATCTAGATCTCTAGGTTAAAATAAAAAAAGTTCTCAGCATTTAATGAAAAAATGTTTGGCTCCAGATCATTTAAATGATTTATGAAAATTCGCTACTATAACGCACTTGCTGCGTCCGAACTTTTTATATTCTAGTCCACCGTTATGCATGCAAAATAGGTTCATACGTTCTGATTTATTTGGGATTTTACAAAATGTATAGACATGTTAAACAATATGCAGAGAAGTTATTTGTTTCATTTGATAACAATATGCTATTCTAAACCAAAATGACCGTGGCTAAATGAGTACACCTCAGAGCCTAAACATCACACAAAAATGTTATTCTAGTCTACTATACCTCATATTTTTGATATACAATGATTTGTGTTTTGTTCTTTTCAGTTTGTTGAATGCTGCCTGCAACCACTTCTGCTTTGCGAAGTCATTTTGTATGGAAAATGGTTAACTGGCAGCTACGTCAAGTACGGTAAGTAACGCTGGGAACCAAATTTTTAGTTGATATCATTTTAGGTCATTATCTATTGCACCGTATAGTGTGAGGCTTAGATATAAGTTTTGTAAATTCGTTAATGCTTAATATCATTAATATAAACATGCAATAACAATAATAATAAAAACAATGTATTCATAAAAATACATAAAAATACTAACTAATGAAAAGTTTCCTAAGATAAAAAAGCTGAATAAATGCTATGAAGCCCACAAAAGTCAGAGACTTGTGCGTGCGTAATACAGACCAATATACCTAACAAACACTAACAATAAAAAACTAATTTTCTACATTTAAAATATACAATCCTACACAAAAACAAATACTTACACTTAAATAACCAAAATAAGTCCAAAAATAGACATGTGTATCAAAAAATACGATTATTTGCTCAAGTGTCATTTTGTGAGTTTTCATTTCATTTCAAAATAAGCAGCCATTTGCTGTTTCAGCTCGCACGAAAATTACTTCCCAAGCCAAGTGAAACCATAGAGCATTCCACCCAAAATGAATAGTTGGTTGCTTTTATAAGAAAACTTTAAGCCCGGCAACAGCGCTGATGCAAAATCAAAAATGTGTCATATCCTGAAAGTCTACTCAACAAGCTTTGGCAAAAATAGAATCAACGGATGTTAAAATAATGAACTATAATATTGTTTTACATGCTTTTCTCGCAGGAACTCACTGTATATCATATTATATATATATATATATATATATATATATATATATATATATATATATATATATATATATATATATATATATATATATATATATATATATATATATATATATATATTCCTACACTCAGATTAGTGTATAATAATGGCTCCGTGATGGTTGTGACATTCGCATTTGGCTGAGGTATAGCCCGGGGTCCGTGCCGCGTGCTTTATCCCCGACCTGCCTACACAGAATCCTGTTCCGTTCTTTAGTTCACCTGGTCCAGCTACACCTGACCCAACGCAACTAGTTACTCGGCTCGCCACTGAATATGCATATTTAATCAATTGTATTTATTATAATCACTGGAGACCACATATCACACAATGAGAAGAAGACGCCCATTCATGCAGTTCAATCACGCCACTAATTTGCTTCCCCCATCAATCATCTTGCAGGCATTCAGTCTAGGCCAGTCCAGTATCTAAGCCTTAAACAGCACTTTAAACAATCTCATGTCACATACAGACTATGTGGCAAGAAATTATGTAGTCTTGGTCCCGTTTGAACATGACATCGTCGGGTTTGGGATTTATTAAATTTTGGGACCACGCTAGCCCTCGTAATCGATCGAGCATGATAGCCATGGGATGCTTCGATGAGCCTTTCTCTATTCCTCTGCTGCCAGATACCCACAGACCCACGGTAAATCTGAAAGAGACCCGGAACACGCATTTCCGCATAAAGGTCATCACTTGGGTAAGTATAGAATTTGTTCCCAAATATTTTCAATTTACACTTCTGAACGACCTCCACCCTTTCAGATGAGACTGTTGCATAGCAGATGTGTCCCAACCAGAGATTTGAATAGGATTTTAGATGGTTTTGCTCAAATATATCACGGTACACTTTAAACCTGCTGCTGACAAATCGTAGTTTGCACACTTGATTTTTTATGTGTTCATCCCATCTGACATCACAGTCCTGTCACACCCTCAGGTATTTTACCGTCTTCACAACATCTATCTGCACGGTTCCAATGCCCTCATCTTTAACCTCCAAAGCCGCGTATAATGGCAAGCCGCTGGCATAGCTACAAAAAGGCAAACATTTAGTCTTGCTGAAGTTGGTCGTGAGCAATCTAGAATCAAACCAGGCTGTTCTGTTTTTTTAAGTCCTCTTCGGCTTTATCATTTAACTCTTCAAACGTTTCTCTTCTGTAGAATATTGCTGTATCATCCGCGAAGTAGTACCCTGAGACGACTGTGCAAACGATTCATTAGTGTATATGTTGAACATTATGAGACCGATGAATGTGCCTTGTGGAACCAGCTATTCTATTATTTTTTATCCACTAATATATTCACCTGCCCTTATACATTGTCTTCTTTCAAGGAGGAAGCTCTTCAATAACTTGTGTGTGTGTTTCCTCTCAACTCGACAGATTCCAAAACATCCAACAGCTTCCCATGGTCCACAGTACCGAAGGCCTTTGCCAGATCCACAAAAATTAACATGCTTGGCGATCCGTTATCCCTACCGGCGATAAACCTCTGAGTCACGTACGCTATGGTATCCTACACCAATCTACCTTCACGAAATTCATCTCGCCTCTCCGACAGCGTCTTAAATTATTTTAAGTAGTTGGTCATCCTAAGCTTTATAACCTTTCCAAAAATCTTTGCAATGTTGGAAATCAGGGAATAGGTCTTTAGTTTTCAATTAAAGTTTTGTCACCACTTTTGTGTATTGGAACAGTAGCAGCCACCTTTAGTACCTCTGGAAAACATCCACCACCAAAGGACATATTTGTGAAATACGATAGCGGAGCTGAAATGACGTCCGAAATAGCCCTCAAAGCGGAATCCCCTATGCAATCCAACCCAGGAGCAGTTCCCAGCCTAAATGTTTTAATAATCCCTTCAACTTATTTTTTGTTGTCTCTCGAAAACAACACAATTTTAGATGCCCCGGTATTTTTGTCTTGTGATAGTTTTTTCCTTTCTTCTTTTTCTGCCAATCTCTTATCCACCTCGGTAAAATATTCAGTGAATGTGCAGGCAATTGCTTTTCTATCTTTTATGACCACATTATCAATTTTAATCTCTCGTAACTCTTCTTTCTCTTCCTTCTGGGCTACAGAATTGACAAGCTTCCAAACATCTCTTGCACTCTTGCTATTTTGTAGTATTTTACTGTAAAATTCCCTTTTCCTTGCTCTTATGATGCCGTTCAGCCTATTTCTATAGCTGTTAAATTGTTTTCGAAGTTGACTATCGTCTGGTTGTCGCTGAGGTTGTCCATATACGTCACGTTTCCTATCCCACGTTTAACTCAATAGGCGCGATTTAAAAAACTCACAGTTTTTATTGTTTTGTTGTCCCGACCTACAGGCAGAAATGACATTTTCAACACGGCACTACAATGATCAGTGATGCAGCTCTGAAGAACCACAGGTGTCAAAAGCAATAGTTAGGCGAATACTTTAAAAAATGTGGTCTATGCAACTATCACTTTCACCAAAAACACGTGTTGGTTCATTTATCACCGAAGTAATCCCCTTATGTGTCAAAATGTTAAAATAATTGTCACTCAATTCTGTTCGATTCAAAATGTCTATATTAAGCTCGCCCACCAAACCTCGAGCTTTAGCGATTTTTTTTTCAAAATTCGCTAATGAGTAGATCTGTGTTATATATATATATATATATATATATATATATATATATATATATATATATATATATATATATATATATATATATATATATATATGTATGTATGTATGTATGTATGTATGTATGTATATCCGACCGATAACTCAAAAAATAATGGACCAATCTTGATCAAATTTGGTGAGTACCTTCCTTTTGTAAGTGGCTTGGATAAGTTCGTTAGCCAGGAAAATGGGACCAGGTTTTCCCGGAACATTTTGTGTTTTCTTTCTAAAAAAAATCATATCTCCGGAAGTATCAAAGCAAGGGCAACCAAATTTGGTACGCGTGTTTGTATTATAAAGAGTGATCTCTGTACCAATTTAGGTCACTAGCTTTAAAGACAAAGAAGTTATGGGCAGTTAAAAAAAAGAAATTCTGGAGTTTTCCTCAAAACGTCAAACAAAATTGGCAATGTTTAGGCAAAGAACGTGAAATAAATACGGATTTTGAAAAGAAAATGTTGCAAGAAGAGTGTTCTGAAAACCCCTAAGTTTCAGATTCAACCGTCATTGCCCTTCATTTTACTAATATATTTTCAGAAAATTCATTTCAAATAGACCCTTCCTCTGATGCTTTGGCTGTCGGTTTAGTTAAGTTGATGCTTTGTATGTTTAGTGAAGTTTATGGTTTAACGGTCTATAATTTTTTTTTAGCTACTTTTCGTAGAACAAATTCGTTAATGCATTTTTGCATTTATTATCGACATATGATGCGTTTGTAAGAAAAAAATCTGGACGCAGTAAGTGCGTTTTGGTAGCGAATTTTCGGTAAATTTGCAGTTTAGCTCCCGAACGCTTTTCAAAAAAATGTTTTCACAAACTTGCCTAGTAACCCCTCCCCCCCTGGATCCACAGACCCCAAGAAACATTTCTTGTTTACTCTTTCCAAGGAAGTTACGGGACCAGGAGTGAGTAGGGGTGTATAATTTTTTTAGCTAATTTTCGTAGAACGAATTCTTTAATGCATTTTTGCATTTTTTATCGAAATATGATGCGTTTGTAAGAAAAAAAACTGGACGCAGTAAGTGCGTTTTGGTAGCGAATTTTCGGTGAATTTGCAGTTGAGCTCCCGAACGCTTTTGAAAAAACTGTTTTCAGAAACCTGCCAAGGAAGTTACGGGACCAGGAGGGAGTAGGGGTGTATAATTTTTTTTAGCTAAATTTCGTAGAACAAATTCGTTAATGCATTTTTCCATTTTTTATCAAAATATGATGCGTTTGTAAGAAAAAAATGTAGACGCAGTAAGTACGTCTTGGTAGTGAATTTTCGGTTAATTTGCAGTTTAGCTCCCGAACGCTTTTTAAAAAACTGTTTTCAGAAACTTGCTTAACCTGCCTAGGGCCCTTCCTGGATCCACAAACCCCAAGAATAATTTCTTGTTCACACCACCCAAGGAAGTTACGGGACCAGGAGTGAGTAGGGGTGCTGGGCGGGGTAGGTAGTAAAAAGGAAATATGAGCAGAAAATTCGAATAAAGCGGGCTTGAAAGCTGTCTTTTTCACATCTTGAAGCCATGTACCCCCTTAAACTCTGCCTACCCCGCACAGCACCCCTATTAACTCCCAGTCCCGTAACTTCCTTGGGGGTGTGTGAACAAGAAATTTTCTTGTGGTTTGTGCATCTAGGTGGGATCCTAGTAATGTTTTGAAAACAATTTGTTAAAAAGCGTTCGGGAGCTAATCTGCAAATTTACCGAATTTTCATTAAGTCCTTCAAATTTCAATAACTCAATTTGCTATTAACGTAAGCTTTATTGGTTATAAAACCAACATTTAAGTTTATTTTCGGAAATTTTTTGTATATTTTCAAACCATAAGTAATTTTGATAAAATATAGTACATTGTTTCTACTACATAGATGTATGTAATCAGATTGATGCCTGCTCGCATTTGCTATTAAAAACATTTTTATGGAAATTCACTTCCATAACACATTTGCTGCATCTACACTTTTGAAAAATGTTTATATATTTTCAAATAATAAATTTATTTCGATGAAACATGGTACGTTGTTTCTACTATATAGGCAACCAAGTTTGATGCCTGCTTTCATCAAAGAAAGACATTTGCTATTAAAAATATTTTAAAGAAAATTCGCTACCATAATGCACTTGCTGCGTCCAGAGATTTTTTTTATCTTTTTATTTTCACACCTTCCAAGATAACCCAACAGCGCCTCACTAAATATGTCCAGTGGAGTGGTCTTCTTATTGAAAATTCACTAAATATAATATCTATACTTAGGTCATTTTTTAAATTATTGTGCTTTATTATCCTAGGTTATTAATATATATATATATATATATATATATATATATATATATATATATATATATATATATATATATATATATATATATATATATATATATATATATATATATCTATATCAGCTTGATACATAGTAAAATACAAGAAAATTTGTGGAAAGCGAAAATAAAGCTTCATTGAAATGTCTTCTTATCTACCCAAACCCATTATCGAGTAAATATCGTCTCGAACTGTGGTAATAATGGATTGTTTTGCATCACTTGAACAGAGTCTGCAGAACAGTTCAGTTATTGTGCATACAAATGATGGAACTTGGCCTCGAGCGAATCGCAAATTTGCATCTAAACTATTATAAACTCTAAGTATCACTAGGTTTCCAGTCATACATTCGCATATACAGTAGCTTGAAATTAATTTGAAACGATTATTCAGATAAAATTATTTAGGTCATCTGAAACAGTATAGCAGATTGATAAGAACATTCACTCAGAGGTAGGTTACGAAAACTATAAAACTCACTAAGACGTACAGTAAGATTCGAAACTAATTCAACACCCTGTCCAACAATATTTTCAAATTGATGCTTATACATAGTGAATACGAATTTACAGATTATTTTGCTGGCTTCCCACGTATTTTTTTTTCTCTGTAACAGGTTTCGCTGCTTGACAGCATCACCAGACCGGAGTACTAAGTAAAGATTTGAACCTATGATGGGCACTGATGAATACACTTGGAGAACCCAAAGCCTAGCCTATTGACTAAATGATTTCTTGGCCACACATATGTCTGTGGGCCGATTTATCGGATTGATGTAACCGACGATTACTTCACTTTGTTTGGTTTAGTAGGGTTTTATCCCCCTGGGGTGTTTTATTGTACTGGTGCTAGCACTATTTTCGGTCGTTTGTATTTGAGAGTGATGTTTTCGTCGTAATTGGAGATGTCTTGTAGTAATGGGTTGTCATGAGTAGAGAATTTTTCATTTTCAATTTTCAATTTTGGCTACGGAGTTTCTGATAAATTCTTGGATTGTTGGCGTATATGTATCTTTATGTAGTTGCGTGTTTCGTACGTACCATGGGGCTTTCATTATTTGACGTAGGCATTTGTTCTGTACAATTTGTATTTGGTTTATATATGATTTGGCAGCATGACCCCAAGTCGGGCAGGCGTAGGTCAGCATGGGTCTGATTACTGTTTTGTAGATTAGGAGTTTGTTTTCCGGAGACATCGTACTATGGTAACCAATTAGCGGGTGAAGTGCGCCTTTTACGACCATGGCTTTAGTTTTTGTTGCCGCTGCATGTTTTCTAAATGTTAATTTATGGTCTAATATGACGCCTAAGTATTTGGTTTCTTTTTCCCAGGGTAGTTGTTTGTTGAATATTGTAACGTTTTCTTGCGGGTCGTCACTTTTTCGGGTGAAGTTGATCGCTGTGCATTTGTCAGGGTTAAGTTTGATTTTCCAGTCGTTGAACCAATTTTCAAAAGTGGGTAGGTTGGGGTTTAATCGTTGAATAGCGAGCGGCATCTTAAGGAAGTGGTTAGAATACCCGTGTCATCGGCATAATGTCCAGTGGTGAGACCGTTTGGTTTGGGCATCTCTGAGGTGAAAATTGCATAGAGATGTGGTGACAATGTGGATCCTTGGGGAACCCTGGCGAGTATGTGTTTCTGTGTTGATGTAGCGTCTTGGATGTTTACATAGAAGCTTAGGTTCTTCAGGAAGGAGTACGTTGTCTGCATGAGGCTAGGAGGGTAGTCGAGTAAAATCATTTTATATATCAATCCTTCGTGCCATAGCTTATCGAAGGCCTTATCTTTATCAATGAATAATCCTACGGTAGATTCTTTTTTGTTGAAGGCTGTAGTGATATATTCTACCAGTCTGCAAGCCTGGTCTTGCGTGGCGTGTTGTCTGCGAAAACCGAACTGGTCATTAGGTAGGATTTCCTTGTCGTTGGTGTGGTCTGTGATTCTGGTTAGTAGTATTTTCTCTAATATTTTGCCCAGGCAGGAGACTTATTGGTCTGTAACTGTAATATTTTTGGGGTTTTTGTTTGGCTTCTTAATCATAATTATTTTGGCTTTTTTTCCATTGTTGGGGGAAATATTTTAACCTAAGTGCTGTATTTATGAGCGATATTATTACCATTATACATTTATGCGGTAGCATCTTTATCATTTGGTTGGATATTTGATTGGGACCTGGTGCCTTTTGTTTTTTCAGATTTTTGATTATAGAGTATATCTCAGTCGGATTTTCTGGTTTGGTGATGCTGTTCTGGGGGTTTTTGAGGAATTCCTTTAGCTTGAGTCTACTTGGGCTGAGAGAGTGCTGTTTATTGTTGCGTTGGGCGTAAATTGTTTTTCCAGAGACTCTGCAAATAGTTCGGACTTTTGAATAGGGCTGGTGATTAGGCCGCTCGGTGTGCTTATTGGAGGGGAGTATGGTTGAAGAGCGTTTCTGTAATTGTTATTTAGTCTGTTTAGTTTGTTTATCACCCAATAGTGTCTGTTGGTATCTTCTTTTGGCTATATTTCTTTCTTGCTTGATTTGGAGTATGTCTGTGGGTAATTTTATTTGGGTTCGCTGTCTTAATACGGTAAATGTGGCTTCCTGAACCGAACTTGTAACACTTGTGGTAAATTTGGTGATTTCGTAATCTAGCTCCGCTTTCGAGTTGATGCTTGGCACTGTTTTCGTTTTTTCCAGTATATTTTGTTTAAATAGCTTCCAGTTGCCGAAGGTGCTGTTTATGTTATTATGTGTAGGATCTGTTGATTGATTACCTATAGTCAGTAGTAAAGGGTTGTGGTCTGAAGACAACTCGTCTAGGACTGTGATTTCGATGTTTAAACGTATTTTTCTAGAAATGGCCAGGTCAATGGTGTCTGCGGTGTGTGTAGCGCTGTGATAAAAAGTGGGGGAGTCTGGTGCTACTATCTGCGCGTTTGGATTTTGGGCAAATTGAAAAATGCTATTACCTGCATTGTTTCTGCGGCCTCTTGCCCAGGTTTCATGCTTTCCGTTGTAATCGCCGCCAGCTAAAGTCGCCTCGTTGCTACTAAATAGAGAGTGAAGATCTTGGTCGATATGGTTTAGTCCTGAAAATTTCTCAGCGATCAGTATTACGTGCATTAAAATTAGAAAATTACCACCCTTACAAAACACAGCTGCTGCACGAACTAAATGAAGATGACCCTGACCGACGAATGCATTTTTGTGAAATAATGTAAGGTTTATGAAACAGTAATCCAAACTTTATTCGCCAAATTCTTTTTTTTTCGGTCAAAGTATCACTTTGGCTAAATGGAACAGTAAAGTTAACGTATGGGGAGGAATAGTCAACGATATAATCATAGATCTTTTCTTCTTCCGCGAACACTCTCACCGGGCAGCGATGTCAAAAATTTAAGGTATGAGCTTATTCCTGTTCTTGCTGCGGTTTTTCAAATGAACCTGATTCTGATTTGCCATGTGGTGATATTTAGTTTTAGCAAGACGGTGCACCTACGTACTTTGCACGTCCTGTTCGCGAGGTTTAAAATGACTGCTTTCCTGGCAAGTGGATCGGTAGGCAAGGACCAATAGAGTGGCCCCCCCAGATCCCCAGATTTTAGGCCCCTAAATTTCTTGTGGGGGGTATTTAAAATCAAAAATCAATGTTAACACACCAAATAATCTAGAAGATTTACAAAATCGATTTAGCTATGAAATGAGTCGAATTAGCCCGGACATCATTCGCAATGTACAAGAGGAATGTATCAACAGATTTGCTTACTGCCAACAAGTCGATGTTTTGCATTTCGAACATTATATTTAAAGGAAACACTACATTAATTTGCTGAATAGGAGCGTTTACCTTTTGTTGTTATGAATAGAGTTTATGTGAGGTGTCAAAATTTTGATAGCACCATGTAGACAATTAAATGATGAATGGAAATAAAAAACGGGGTTGTCATTTAACAAAAAAGGTCGATGTCGTCATATATTTGAGTTGACGTGTCCGTCGAGCATTTCGTAAAAAGACATATCGCTCAAAGTTTAGTGAAGTTATTTAATAATTTTGCCGCTCACTATATATATATATATATATATATATATATATATATATATATATATATATATATATATATATATATATATATATATATATATATATATATATAGAGAGAGAGAGAGAGAGAGAGAGAGACAGTACTGTCTCCCAAAAACAAATCGGGAAAATCAATGAAATCTGTGTGTGTGTGTGTGTGTGTGTGTGTGTGTGTGTGTTCCCTTAAGTTTGACCTTGGAAGATTTCCATTAGTCACAAGACATTGTAATTGGCTACCTAATATTACTCTCAGATTTTGGTTTATTAACGATGATATAATTAATTGATATAATATAACGATCTTAATTTAGACTATTTACTACTACTACATCTAAATAAAATTCTTATTTGTTACTTTGTCCCAATTCGAATCTTTTTTTTTTCTTTTTTTATATATATATCTTTTTATTTATTGTTTTTTATTTATTTATTTTTTAATATATATTTTTTAGATATATTTTTTCTCTTTATATATATACACATATATATATATATATATATATATATATATATATATATATATATATATATATATATATACACATATATATCTTTATTTATTGTTTTTTATTTATTTATTTTTTAATATATATTTTTTATATATTTTTTTTTTATATATATTTTTTTTTCATTTAATATTCTCTCTTTTTTTTTTCTTTTTTTTTTTTTTTTTCAAAAAACACATGCTAATTTATACATATATTATCTTATACCAAACTGGTGTACAATACATGACTATACTTAATCTATGTCCTAAATCTAAACCTACATTAAAATTCCATACTCCCTTTATAATATCGGTGATACACCATTCATACTCTTACATTACTAATCTACATTACATTATTTACAAATTTTCTACTATTTACAAAACTGGTTTAAGGATGTTAATTATATGTTATAAAGTAATTTTAGCAACTCTAAAGAAATTATGTATAGCTTTATATATTTCAATATTACCACTCTGTAACAGAGTGACTATGTTTAAAGGGCTGTTAGTGGCATTATATTTATTTATTTCGCTCAACAATTGTATTCTTGGATTGCTGGTGTTTGTACACATAAACATCACATGGTTGATGTCACATACAGACCTCCCATCACACTGGCAAAGGGGTGATTCTGCAACCCCTATTTTGTGTAGGTGAGCTGGTAGACGGTTGTGGGCTGTCTTGAGTCTGGATATGGTGGTAGAAAAGTGACGTGGTCTTCTGTATATGCATACTTCTTCTTTAGAGGGAAGCCTTGGATGTAACAGTTTATAATGATTGTTACTATTTGTTGTGAAGTTAGTCCAAATGATTTCCCACTCTGTTTTGATCTCACGTCGAATGATACTAAAGAGATCCTTATAGTCTGTTCTGTAATTCAACTGGTCTGGATTTACTATGGCTTCTTTAGCTGCTTGATCAGCTATTTCGTTACCAGGAATAGAACAATGGCCCTTAACCCATATAAAAACTACGTTACCTTTGAGAGTTGGGCTGTTACACAAAGCCATAATGTTACATAAGGTTTTGTTGTCACCTTTTTTATGGCTGAAGTATTGTATACTTTTTAGTGCCGCTTGTGAGTCTGATAGAATCACTGCCTTTTCTCTTTGATTCGTCACTAGCCAATTCAGTGCCTCTTCGATAGCTACCAGTTCTGCTGTATAAATCGATGCACAATCATTCAACAGGAATCTTACCATTGTTTTCTCCTGCTGAACGTAGATTGCACATCCGGTTCCGCTATTTGTTTTTGAGCCATCAGTGAAAATTCTGATAGTATTTGGGAAACTATCTAATAATTGGCAGAGTATGCTATTATTAAGCACTAAAAGTTCACTGTAGGTAGGAAAAATCACAGAGACTTTGGTTGCTGAAACCAGAGATGTAATTGAATATACAGGAAGTCTGTCGTTTGTCAAAATAGAATCTTGAAATGCTTCTGTATCCATGAAGGCCTTTGCTAGTGGTGGAAAATTTTTGATTCTCCAGTATGGATTGGTTAATGTCTGAATCATTAAAAAGTATAATTTGTTCTGGAATTCTATCGATCTGCACCTAATTTTAAGTGCAAACTTTCTCGACAGGTACTGAATTCGTAATTTTAGAGGTGGTTCAAGAGCCTCTGCAAATACAATTTCTCTCGGTGTTGATTTCATAATACCCAGGCAGATACGTAATGCTTTTAACTGTATGGCTTGCACTTTTTTATAATTTGTGTTGGAAGTTGAACCATAACAAATACAACCGTAGTCTAAGATTGCTCTTATATAGGCTCTATAAAAATCTAGCAGGATGTCTGTGTCTGAACCCCATTTTGCATTTGATATAATACGCAGGACATTGATTGCCTTATCACATTTTCTAACGATATTATTGATTTGTCCTGTCCATAATAACTTTTGATCCAGCAGAATTCCCAAATATTTACACTGCTGTACTCTTTTAATCTGATATGAAGTATTATTCATAATTTCTGGCAACTGAACTCTGTGACGAGTGAAAACAACAACGTTTGATTTCTTTTCATTTAGGGTAAATCCCCTTTCATCTATCCACATTTTTAATTTATACAATATATGTCTATATACCACTGCACATTCCTCTTGACTCTTCCTTTTTGCCACGATACACAAATCGTCAGCATATTGTATACACTGGATGTCGTCGTCAAACATACTATGAAGACTCCTTGTATAAATATTAAAAAGTATTGGGCGGAGTATTGATCCTTGCGGTATACCTTCGGATGTTAGCCTTGGACCATGAAGTTGATTTTTGTTGTCTCTTATGAAAATTTTTCGCTGTGTGTATAGTTGAGTTATGCTAAAGGCATTTGATTCTGAAAGACCAATCGATACTAGATCATTGAATAGAAGTTCTAGGTTGACTGCATCATAGGCACCTTTTAAATCAACAAAAACTGTCATTAAATTTGCATTTTCGGAGAAACAGCATTGTATCTCGGTGACCAGTAACCCAATTGCTTCATTGGTGCCCATGCCCCGCCGGAAACCAAACTGATGTTGAGGAAAAATATTATTAGACTCACAGTAATGCTCTAATCTAGTTTTAATTAATCTCTCGTATGTTTTTGTTGTGCAAGGCATAAGTGAGATGGGTCTGTATGAATTAGGTATATTAGTTGATTCGCCGAATTTGTGTAGTAGACATACGACTATTATTTTGGCTGACTCACTTACGTTTGCGGTCTCCCACCAGTAATTCATAATTTCCAGCAAATATTCCTTTGCTGAAAGCGGCATTTGTTTTAGCATGTTGTATGTAATCCTGTCTATGCCAGGTGCTGCCTTTTTTGATTCGCTGATGGCCTGTTCTAATTCGTGAATTGAAAATTTTGAATTCATCAATTGACATCTCTTAGTCACAACTAATGGGCTTGGGGAAGGCTCCACCATAACACTGGGCGGGGCCAACTTTGTTATAGCTATTTCTATAAATTCTTCAGACATATGAGATACGGAAGGTTGCTTATTTATGTTGTTCATTTTACGTACAAATGACCATATATTGTTTATTGGTGTTTGTCTGTTTAATTTTGTGACATAACTTTTCCAGCAATCCTTACTTTTTTGTTTAAACAATCTCTTAGCTTGAGCTTCAATATTCTTATATTTTAAATAGTTTTCCATATTTGACTGTAATTTATAATCTTTCAATGCATTTTTTCTTTTGTGAAACATGTCAGAGCACTCAGTGTCCCACCAGATGGGCTTAGGGTTTGCAGCCCTGTTTGGTTTAACATGGGGAATGTTATTATCTGCAACACTACTAACGCATTCAATGAAACTATTGTACCTATTTGCCTCTGGTAACACTGACAGCTCCTCCATTGCAGTATCTAGATCAACCCGGAATGCATTCCAATCAGCTCCTGCTTCTTTCCATCTTTTATATGGACTCGTAGTGTATATTTTAACCGAAACATTGACTTCAATTTTGATGAGATAGTGATCAGAACCAAGAGCCTCATCGAGAACATCCCAGCTTGTCTTACTATTAGACTAGGTGAGATTATAGTTATGTCCACCATCGAGGGGTTCTCTAATGGTGTAGTAACTTTTGTTGGACGGCAATCATTTATAATAGCTAAGTTTAAAAGTTCAGTAGCGTCAAAAATTGACCTACCGTCAATATTTATAGTTAGAGACCCCCAAGAGTAATGATGACAATTTAGATCGCCTCCAATAATGACATTTTTTGAATTAAAATTTTTAAAGAAGTTAAGCCATTCTATAAAACTGAGAACAACATTAGGAGCCTTATAAACACTAACAACTACTATATCAAGGTCCACAAGATGTGCTGCACAAGCATCTATTTTACCGTTAGCCATGTCGCAAACATCAATTACTTTATATTTAATTGAATTAGAAATTAAAATGCCTACCCCTCCTGCTCTGCGCTCTAGCCTATCTTTTCGAATGAGGCTGTATCCCTTAAAACCAAAAGTTTTATGTTTATCTGGCTTGAGCCAGGTTTCATTTATTAAAATTATCTCTACAATATTTTTATTTAAAAAATTCTGAAGGTTACTTTTATTTTTAATGATGGAACGTGCGTTCCATTGCAACACAGTTAAACCTTGCTTAATAGGTGTCGTCATCGCTAAAATCTAAAATTTTTGTTGGTAATTTATCAACGTTTTCCTTGTCAATCAAATTATCTAATTTTTTTTAAAGTTTTTCAATAAATACGCTGCTACTAATGATTTCTTGTTTGTTTTGTTTTTCAGATAAAAGTTGCACTATATATTCCGTTATATTATCTAAGATATTTTGCTTGTAAGTAAGGAATTCTTCTCTGTATGGGTTCGGTGTCACTGGGGAAGAAGGTGCTTTACGCTTTTTACTTTGCTTAGGAGAGGAGTTAGAAGGAAAATTTGTATTAATTTTTTGTGGTTTTGGTTTTGAAATTAAAGGTATGGGTTTTGTAATACTAAAGTTTGTCACTGGTTGATGGTATTTAAGTGTTGGAAATGTGTCAGAGAAATTCGACAGAATATCAAATCTATTATTAACAGTAATATTTGAGTAAGAAGGATTTCTTTCCAGCTTTTCAGCCTCTTTAAATGAAATATTTTTGGCAGACATTATTTCCTTGCTTTTTTTTTGTCTAATAAAATGCGGACAATCTTTTGAAATGGTGGCATGGTCGTTATTCTTACAAAAAATACAATATGGGGCTGAATGATTACAAAATTGACCCTCAATAATTGGCTTAGAGCATTGTTTACATAGTTTTTCTTTGTTTTTACAAAGCTTAGCGGAGTGACCATACCTTAGACAGGTACTGCACTGAAGTACTGGATATATGTATTTTTCGACCTCGAAATTCACCCTATTGATACGAATAAAATTTGGAAGTGTATCTCCAAGAAAAGAAATAATAATGACTTGTCGATCCACAAGTTTTCTCTGACCGCTTTCATCTGTAATCCATTTCTTCATGCGCTTTACTTCTGTTACTTCTGTGTCGCATTCTATATTTTCCCGTAAGTATATTTCTGAAAAGAATGTATCGACAAACCTCACAATACCTTTTGTTTCTGTAAAAAATCTTGGAATATATGCAATCAGATTATTTTTTGAGATTTCTGTACTGTGTATTAAATTGTTTGCGGCAGTGTAATTGTTCATTATAACTTTTACTCTATTCTTTCCTATTGATTTAATGTCTATTATAGATTTATTAATATCCTTATCTAATTTCAAATAATGGCCGATCCTTATGGGATGCAATTTTCCCAGATTTCTGTCTACACTTTCTATATAGACGTAGTAATTAGGACCCTTATCTCGGCTACTATATTTATTATTAAAATCTATAAAAGAAAACTTACCATTTTTATCCATATTAACTGTGTTAATATTTTTATCTTTATCAGAGTTATTGTCTGTGTTATCTACCTGCATGTCGCCAGCTACGGACGGGAGAGAACTCCCGTCCGTATTGGTTCCCATCTTATTTCTTACCTTATGCCTTTAAATGCTATTAAAGTACCTATGATTTTTATTCTAATTAAAACGATTTTATTATAAGTAAGAAAAAGCACAATACGACACTATTTTTACAGTATTTCCTGCAAATATATACTTTCTTAAACTTATTTATTGACAACAGCGACTAAAACGATACGCACCGCACCAATTTACCGTCGAGACTTCAATGAAATCTGTTATTTAAAAATAATTTAAGAGCTTGCCCGTTAAACAACAAAGTTCTTCAGTAACAGATTTACCTGCATTTATTAATAAAATTAAAGACGCTAAATTGGTTGAAGCCGATGTTTAATTTCATTTGATGTAACCTCAGTATTTCCTATCGTTCCCACGAAGCACACGTTGTCGTATCTAGAAGAGTTGTTAAAAATGTATAACATATATGAAAAGGTCTGCAAAGATTATTTAGCTTTAACAAACCTTTGTGTTAAACAAAATAATTTTCAATTCAACAATGAGCTTTTTTAACAAACCCAAGGCACTGCAATGGGCAACCCCCTATCTCCATTTGTTGCAGACCTTTTCATGAGTAAATTTGAAACAGATCTCGGAAGTGAAAGTGGCTATCTTCATAGAGTGTACTTACGTTATGTGGATATTTTCGCAGTGTTTAACACAAACATTTGCAGAACAGACGATTTTGTTACAAAATTAAACAATAAATTTGATTCTATAAAATTTGCCCACGAATTAGAAATTAATAACGATTTACCCTTTCTAGATGTACTGATTATCAAAAAGAAAGACACTTTAGAGTTCGATGTCCATAGAAAGGAAACCACCACTCTAAGTTACATTCCGAATGACTCACATCATACGTACGCACAAAAAATGGTCAGTCTGAATTTTTTGTAAACAGACTAATTAATTTTCCTTTAAGTAAAGATAGATATACCAAATAATTAAGGTATAGTAAGAACGTGGCCGAATATAACGGATACACTGCATGCCTAGTGGAAAAATTAATCAACAAACAGAAACAAAGAAAATGTTAGCGGAATCAAAGGCTTTTAGAAGATAGAAAGCCGAAAAAACTTTTTTGCCTATCATTTAAACCTCGAATCACGAGGGATCTAGATAGCATTTAGAAAAAATCCAATTTCGAACTACATTTTCGACAAAAAATACTTTAAGAAACTTGCTATGTAACCAAACAGACAAGGATAGATCCGCCAAGATGTCGGGAATTTATGAAAATAAGCCGTAAATATTGTGATCTAAAATACGCTTTCGAAAGTGCTGACATCATTTGCAATGTACAAGAGGAATGTGTCAACAGATTTGCTTACTGCCAAGTAATAGTGTTATTTATCAAAAAATTGTGGGAAATATATAATCTAAAATAGAAACATTACTAAAATTTATATTATGGCCAGTGTCGAGATTATGTTAACACAGCACAAAAGTGACATACGTTTACAGAAAAGAACTTACGCTCTGTCAGAACATAATCTCGACACTGACCATAATATAAATTTTAGTAATGTTTCTATTTTACACTGTGAAACCTTAAGTAATAAAAGAATGTGTTTAGAAGAATTTGAAATTACTTTTAACGAAAATTTAATAAACTTAAAGAAAGATCATAATTTTAGAAATCACTACCCCTATTTATGTTTCCCAGACAAAAACAAAAAACAAATTCAATTAGACAATAGTTAGCTTTATATGTCAGTTTGGCACTTTTCAACTTCACTCAATTTTATAAAATAAAAATTTTCATGTTTCTTATTACATAATTAGTTTAGTAGAACTCACATTATATGTAAGTATTTTAAACTTTTATATCTTTTACAAGTAAATTGTAAACCTTTTTTTCTTTCCATGTTGTAGCCTTGAGAAAGGAATAAATTTTTCCGAAAGTTCGGTCTATAATAAAGAGTTTTATTCTACAACTGACGGCTTCCCCACAATTTTTTGATAAATAAATAAATAAATATATATATATATATATATATATATATATATATATATATATATATATATATATATATATATTTGTGTGTGTATGTATCCGAACAATAACTAAAAACTACCCAACTTATTTGAACGGAACTTGGTACATGTCTTCGTTTTGTTACAATCGCGAACTATTTCGTAAATCAGCTATCCCGGATATATTTTCCCCCAAAAATATACAAAAATATTTTTGAACACGCTATATATTTCAAAGTATTAGAGTTACTGGAATGAGACTATACATGTAGCTACAATGGGTGTAAATAAACCTCTGCTGTGAACTTTATGTCAGTGGTTTCACAACATTTGGAGTGTTTCTCAAATTAAAAGTTAAAAGTTAAATGTGAAATGCATGAATTGAAACGATTAAAGTGGTTAAAGTCCAATGCCTGACAAAGACAGAGTAGTTAGCTGCCAATCGTAGATTGGTGCATACCATATGCATACTTCATAATGCAACGATAACGAAATAATACAAATATCACGCGTAAGACGGGACCGCCACAACGGTCTTAATGTGCAACGAACGTACACACCCAAACTTTGGCGATGCGACACCCAATGGACGTCTTCGGGTACATTTGGATGCTCGAGTTTGTAGAATGTTCAAATATCCTAATCTGAAAGTGAGGGGTAAAATAAGGAAGTTTTATATCAGCTGCTTAAAGTAAAAATCGGATGTGATGGTGTGTTTTGTTTATTTATTATGCTTTGACAATTCTGTTTTGAAGTTAAGTAAATGATTGAATATGCTGCTAAAATTGAAAACCAAAGAATATTAACGTTAATATTCCACTAATTTTCCAAGTACGTAAACTATTTGAATAATGAATAGGTACCTACCTTCTTGACTTTTATGAATTCATGAGAAGAAACCTTTTGTTTATTTTCACTTGATATGTTAAAAAGCTATTAAAATGGATCACAAAAGAAATCAGGGTTTAGCTGGCCATAATGGATTCTTATATCAAATGAAGCTCCTAGAAAATAACACAATGTAGGTTAAGTAATCATTATAGCAGATATTTTTTTATTGTTGATATTAGGGAATATTTCTTAAGAAAATTAACTTATAGGGAATTCGTTTTTAAAGAAATTTTTTTGTTGCTGGAAAAACAGGTTCGTTTAGGTTGACTAAAACGAAATCACCCAGGCGATTAACAACGAAAAATATTTACAACGTTCATAATTTGGCAGATACATTCTTTTTATAAAAAATAATTAAGTTTCTTCTAGAAAGCTTTTATAACCTTAATAAAATTTGCCAAGAAAGTTTCTTGTAAAGAGACTTTCAGTACCTAGATATACAAGATTTTAATTTTCTAGCTTCATAGAAGATCGAGTTTTGGGTATTTTTCTCAAAGGGAGCTGGAACAGAAGATTGAAATATTTTTGTGATAATAGAGAGATATCGGTTGTAACACATTCGAATTTTTTTTTTCAAATGAGCACAGATTAGGACATCTAAACCGATGTTCAAGGTCTGTTTCAATTTAGAGTATTAATTTTAGTAATATGCCGTACTAGGGTACAATCTTTATTAAAATTCACTACTATAACATACTTGCTGCGTTCTGATTTTTTATTACTTAAGCAAGATAAATCACCAAGTGTGAAGCCAAAATTCACTTTCCTTTATTAAAAACATTTAAATAACATTATGATATAATGATTTTGATTTCAGCATACTTTTACGCATAACTTGTCATTCCTTCTGTAAATGAAAATAAAAATACAAACACATTTTTCCTTGACATAAAAGTGAATAATGTTATTTACCTGTTAACATTGCCAGCCCACCTGTTTTCCGATAGTCCTGTTTACATTATATTTATTAAAGACGAAGCACTTGCGGTAAAGCATACGAGCATACCTGCCCTTGGAAGCTTAGCCCACTTTTTGTTATGTACAGGTCGTTCGTAATTGTATTAGCCTATTTAAACTGGCCATTTTTTGTGTAAACTTATGATCTGAGTTATTAGAAACGCAACTCTGTGGTGGACATGGAATTCAAATAGTTATTTATGTACCAAGGGTATAAATAGATGTTTATGCCCCGAGAGCGATTATTTTACAAAGCCGAGGGCCTCCGGCCCGAGGGTTAGTCGCTCGAGGGCATACACCTCTATTTATGCCAGCGATGCATACAAAATTTTGTCATACTAGTCATACCCAAACAATGAAACATAAATCACCGTTTGCTGAAGACAACTTAACCATCACCGGATCTTTTCAGAACTGTCAATTTTTATGTTAATTCGACTAAATAATGTTGATTAAATATTTACTTTTATTCCATTATCTGTAATTTCATTAATAAAGGTTATTAAAGAAGTCAAACAAAAATTATTTGTTTTTATGTGAGCGCGGGCTATAAAGTGTACGTTTTGCCCGCGCGGGCCATAAAGTGTACTTTATGGCATAAAGTACACAATTATGTAGTTGGTAACTAAGCAATAAAAACACAATAATGAACTAGTATGACATAAAATGTGTTTATGTTTGATAACTAGTACAAATGTACTTTTCAGTCTAGCAATAAAACCTTCTACTTTGTATATATTTGGGTTAAACACTTCAATATCATCATCCACATAACGAAAACATACTCTAAGAAAATATTCACCCTCACTTACTTAATCCGTTTTGAATCTACTCATGAAAATATTATACATTCTCTGATGACGCTAACCTTGTTGGTTATACGATCGTCACACCATCAAAAATGTGTTGTGGCGAGTTGGGTTCTCCACAGTATAGTTGGGTTCTCCACAGTCACAGGTGAGTCAAATTCTAATTCCTTTGTTGTTTTCTGTTCATTTTTTTCTTATTGAATCCGATAACATTTTCATAGTCCCTATCAAGAAAGAGAATTTTTTTCCGGAAATGCAAAAAAATCATATCCCGCCATTTAAAAAGATATTCATTTGCAACAAATTGTTTACGCTAGGCAAAATCGAAAATCGCCAGTCTGTAGCAAGACTCATGCCAAAAAATTTTCGGTCTATTTCCGCGACTACGGCCAATCAGCGACGCCAGCGAGCAGTTACACCTCACTATCTTGGAAATATTACCGAACGCCTGCCTTCCTCTATAGAGTGTAGGGACATTTAACGTGCCCATCATCGCATTGACACGTTATAGACGGCTTTACGCGCCCTCCGAAGGGCGGACATTCAACTTGCCCAAATACAATGCCACAACCTCGGTTGGTGTTAATTGTACAGTACGTACTGATGAAGTAAAAGGGAAACCCTGGGAATCGCACCCGATACCCCTCGGTTCAGAGGTACACGTCCTTACCACTGAGCCACCGAAGCTCTAAACTTTTGCTGAAAATTTTTTTTAATACGAATATCTCAGGAAATATAAGTACCGTTCCATTCTTTTTACTAACCCTGTATTTGGCTAAATCTCATTATTAGTGAATTTTCTTAAAGAAAATTTACTAATGAGGAGATCCCGACTTTTTAATTTTGAAAACATTTCTTCAAGTGAGCGCGAACTAGGCCCGCTAGAACATATCCAAACTCAGTTTAAATTTTTGTGTGTTTATATATATATATATATATATATATATATATATATATATATATATATATATATATATATATATATATATATATATATATATATATATATATATATATATATATATATATATATATATATATATATATATATCATAAAGTGCTCATTTTTATTGCCCATTTAAAGTATTATCATTGCTAAAATTGAAATTATTGTCAATATTTCTTCACTTACCGTTGTATCTGCAAATTTTTTTCTTATTTCATGGGTACAGTTCTAAAATTGGGCTAGCATTTTTGTTTTGATGTAACTTATTTGTATTTTTTTCTTTTTTTTTATATTCATGTTAATCCAGAGTGTTAGACATTTCGTTAAATCATTTTCAATAGAGTTTTTATTAATTTTTTTCTTTTATATATAGGTCAAATTAATCAAACTATTCAAATAAAATCTATAATATTTTATTCCTGATAATTTAACTTCTTTTCAAAACATATTACATAAAAAAATATTGATCGTGGTTAATAAATAATACAAGTTAAAATCTTATTGTGACAATGAATTAAACTATATTTTATGATTTTGTCATTAATTCGGCCTTTATCAGGATATCCCACTTAATGTTATAAATATTCACACAAATCATCAAAGTAAAATAAAAATCCTTATAACTAAATACACAATGTAAAATCAGCACATTTATAGTTGCAATATTCACAATATGGACTACTTAATATGTCTCTAATTGCTTCTTCCTTGGAGATTTGGATTATTCGCTACTGGACCGTCTATATTTGGATTTTATTCTCGTCACCATTACTTTGTGGTAATTGTGTGTTTTGTTTCTTTAACGTCGGCCTATTTCCGCGACTATGGCCAATCACCGACGCCAGGGAACAGTTTCACCACACTATCCTGGAAATTTTGCCAAGCCCCTGTCTTTCTGTAATGAGGGTAGGGATCTTTAACGTGCCCAACATCGCATGGGCACGGGACCGACGGCTTTACACCCCCTCCGAAGGACGGGACGTGCAGACATTCAACTTGCTCAAATGCAATGCCAGAAGCACGGTTGATGTTAATGTTACAGTTTGTACTGAAAAAAGTGAAAGGAGTACCCTGGGATCGAACCCAGTATCCTTCGGTTCAGAGGTACACGTTCTCACCCGTGAACCACCGAGGTCTTTTGTGGTAATTAATCACTATCGAGCTTATTTTGAATAGCCCTTTTGAACTGAAAATTATCTTCTATCTTGGTTACTATTATTGGTTATTATCCATATACTGTTAATATTTACTATTCTTTTTGTGTGCGAATTAAATTGAACCAGCCATCCTTTTTTTTCCTTCTACATAAATTTCTTACTCCAAACTTTTGTCTTTACACTTTTCACAGTCAAAAATCAAATCATAATCTCACCGTTACTTGCTACTTTCGGCAGTTCGATCTCTAATTCGTTTAAACACTGTTACATTCTATTGTCGGAGTTCCATGGCGAATTCCCTTTCAATAAATTCACTTTTCCTTTAAATATGTGCGCTTCTATCAACTGAAAATCTTTCTCTCTCTTTTTAACGCAGGCTATGCGGCAGAGCTAACTAGCACGCCACCTTGCTATTGTCCAAACTTCTTACCAGGTACACAAAAAAACCGTATCATTGTTTCACTGATAACGTTGTGTGCCTTTTTAGAATTTATTCACTATATATATATATATATATATATATATATATATATATATATATATATATATATATATATATATATATATATATATATATATATATATATATATATATATATATTAACCTTACCTCCTAAATACAATGTGTCTATACATTCTTACTAACACCTATTCAATTTGGCAATATAAAAAGTATTTTTCTTAACCAACACAATATAAAAAATCTCTGGACGCAGCAAGTGCGTTATGGTAGCTAATTTTCTTTAAAATATTTTTAATAGCAAATGTCTTTCTTTGATGAAAGCAGGCATCAAACTTGGTTGCCTATATAGTAGAAACAATGTACCATATTTCATTGAAATAAATGTATTGTTTGAAATTATATAAAATTTTTCAAAAGTCTAGATGCAGCAAATGTGTTATGGAAGTGAAATTCCATAAAAATGTTTTAATAGCAAATGCGAGCAGGCATCAATCTGATTACCGGTATAGCCTATGTAGTAGAAACAATGTACTATATTTTATCAAAATTACTTATGGTTTAAAAATATACAAAAATTTTCCTTAAACTTAAATGTTGGTTTTCTATACAACAAAGCTTACGTTAATAGCAAATTCAGTTATTGAAATTTGAAGGATTTAATGAAAATTCGGTAAATTTGCAGATTAGGACGCGAACGCTTTTCAACTAATTGTTTTCAGAAACATTACTAGGACCCCACCTGGATGCACAAACCACAAGAAAAATTTCTTGTTCACACCCCCCAAGAAAGTTATGGGACTGGGAGTAAATAGGGGTGCTGTGCGGAGTAGGCAGGGTTTAAGGGGGATATGGCTTCAAGATGTGAAAAAGACAACTTTCAAGTCCGTTTTATTCGCATTTTCTGCTCATATTTCCTTTTTACTAACCATCCCGCCCAGCACCCCTATTCACTCCTGGTCCCGTAACTTCCTTGGTGGGTGTGAACAAGATTTTTTTCTTAGGTTTTGTGGATCCAGGGGGGGGGGCTAGGCAGGTTTCTGAAAACAGTTTTTTGAAAAGCGTTCGGGAACTAATCTGCAAATTTACCGAAAATTCGCTACCAAAACGCACTTACTGCGTCCAGATTTTTTTCTTATAAACGCATCATATTTCGATAAAAAATGCAAAAATGCATTACCGAATTTGTTCTACAAAAATTAGCTAAAAAATATATAGACCGTTAAACCATAAACTTCACTAAACCTACAAATAAATATCCAAAAAGCCACCAAACTTAACTAAACTGACAGCCAAAGCATCAGAGAAAGGGTCTATTTGAAATGCATATTCTGTAAATATTTTATTAAAATGAAGGGCAATGACGGTTGAATCTCAAACCTAAGGGTTTGCAGAACACTCTCCTTGCAACATTTTGTTTTCACAAACGGTATTTGTTTCACATTATTTGCCAATTTTGACGTTTAAAATTGCGAGTTTGACGTTTTGAGGAAAACTCCAAAATTTGTTGCTTTAAATGCCCATAACTTCTTTGTCTTTAAAGCTAGGGACTTAAATTTTAATACATAGTTTACTCTTTATAATACAAACAAGTGTAACAAATTTGGTTGCCTTTGTTTTGTTATTTCCGGAGATATAAATGTTTCTATTAGTAAAACACAAAATTTTCAAGGAAAACCTGGTTCGATTTTCCTGGCTAACCAACTTATCCAAGCCACTTGCAAAAGGAAGGTACTCTGCGAATTTTATCAAGATCGGTCCATTATTTTTTGAGTTATATTTTTAAAATAAACTCAAAGCATTGTTCTGTATTATCTATTCAATTTGACCATATAAAAAATATTTTCCTTAACCAAAACAATATACATAAAGTCAAAGCATTGTTCTGTATTCTTTATATTCCAATGATATTTACTGCAAAATAGTCAACACTCTTTAAATATACAGGGCAATTGAATTTTAGGATGCATAAATTTTATATACATGACTCGTTTTCCTCCACAAAATGTTTCTATTTTAAGCCATATTTGCTATTTATAGCAATATATATATATATATATATATATATATATATATATATATATATATATATATATATATATATATGTATATATATATATATATATATATATATATATATATATATATATATATATGTATATATATATATATATATATATATATATATATATATATATATATATATATATATATATATATATATATATGTATGTATCACATCGATCTCAAAAAATAATAAATAATTGGCCCATTGTGATCAACTTTTCTGAATACCTTTCTTTTGCAAGTTGCTTGGATAAGTTAGTTACCAAGGAAAATCGGTCCAAGTTTTCCCGGACAATTTTGTGTTTCTTTCGGAAAAAAATTATATATCCGGAAATAACAAAGTAAGGGCAACCAAATTTGGTACTCGTTTTCGCATTATAAAGACTGGACCTCGTACCAAAATTTAGGCCTGTAAGTTTGAAGACAAAGAAAGTTATGGGCATTTAAAGAAAAAAAAAGGGTTTACCTGAAAACGTTAAAGTCGCGCTTCGAAACGCCAAAACTTCCAAGATTTAGGCAAAGAACCTCAAACAAATACGGAGAATGTAAAGAAAATGTCGCAAGAAGAGCGTTTTGCAAACTCTTAAGTTTTAGCTTCAACCGTCCTTGTCCATTTTAGTAAAACATTTCTAAAAATTTCATTTCAAATGGACCCTTTCTCTGATGCTTTGGCGGTAGTTTTAGTTGATTTTACGGTTTAACGGTCTATGATTTTTAGCTAATTTTCGTTAAAAAAATTCGTTAATGAGGTGACCGCGACTTTTGAATTTTAAAAATATTTCTTCAAATGGGAGCAAACTAGGCGCCCTAGAATCCATATCCGGGGTTAGTTCCAATTTTTATCTGTTTACATATATACAGGATGACGCATTTCTACGGTAAAGCTCAATATAATTGTTATTATCCAATATACGGGTATTATACGTTAATTATAGGGTGTCTTGAGCTGCAGCTTGTAAAATTATTTTGACAATCACGGAGTGGCTCATAAGTTGTTGGTGATACCTACAAGTTTTTTTTGGAACACCCTTACATTATTGCATCTTTTATCGAAATGTGATGCATGTTTGTAAGAAAAACAATCTAGACGCTGTAAGTGCGTTTTGGTAGAGAATTTTTATTAAATGCTTCAAATTTCAATAACTCAATTTGCTATTAACCCAAGGTTGGTTGGTTAGGAAACCAGTTTTCTCGGAAACAGTTTTTTACAGTAAACAGTAAGTTTATTTTCGAAAAAGTTTTGTACATTTTCAAACAATAAGTTATTTTAATAAAATATGGTACATGATTTCCACTATATAGGTTATACGGGTAACCAGATTGATGCCTGCTTGCATTAGAGAGACATATTTGCTATGAAAAACGTTTTTATAAAAATTCACTTCCATAACGCACTTGCTGCATCCAGACTTTTTAATGATAGAATCTATATTACATATTAGAATCTATATTTTCTGTATGGCTATGACATAATCATTACGGAGCACTCTGTATAGTCTAATCTAATATAAGTGACTTCTAGTAGAAATTTGCGTTGTTATTACAATCATCTTATTGATAATTCAGTAAGGATGGTATTAGAAATATTCTAGTCGACCACGCGATCCGATAAAATATAATGACCAATTTCGGAAGTAATATTGCTTGTTATTGCTTGTTGGGTACAATATGTTAGGCTTAGTGTAAATATTCTCTGTATACGAAAATACGTATAAATTCCAAGAACCATTATAATCTTACATAATTTAACATATTTGTATTATAACCCTAGAAATGACGTACAATACTTAATTGACTTTATCATTATAGCAGACAAAAGACGATGTTTGCTTGTCATCGCAATAATGACTTTCCAAAATTTCCTTCAGAAAATATATCATAACGCCTGTTTTGTTGCCGTTAGTTTTTTATTACTAATTATTATAATTTTATTTTATATTTTTTTGTACTTTAACGACGATCTATTCCGTGACTATGCCCAATAACCGACGCCAGGGAGCAGTTTAACCCCACTATTCTGGAAATTTTGCTGCCTTTCTGTAAGAAAGGTGTGGATCTTTAACGTGCCCAACATCGCATGGACACAGGACCGACGGATTTACGCTCCTCCGAAGGGCGGGACGTACAGACATCCAACCTGCTCGAACCTAACCATGCCACAACCTTGGTTGATGCTAAGTTTACAAGTATGCACTGAAAAGCGAAAGAGGAACCCGGAGAATCGAACTTAGTACCGGTCGGTTCAGAGGCATACGTGCCTACCCCTGGACCACCGACAGCTGCTACTTTATTCGTTAAAATGATTCAATGTATCTCTAATAAAATAAGTGCAGAACTTGTCGTGTAGTTTGCGACATAATTTGAATTAGGTGTAATCAAAAATATATGACATTGACGTTTCCAAATTGTATAAACGTCAAATTTTTATACACCAAACCAGACAATTTTCCACCTTTCTTCCATCTAACAAACTCTGTAAAACTGAACAGTTTAGTTAAAAAATAATTTTTGAGGTTAAAGTAGAAAGAGATGGATTATAGGACACACCCGTATATAAAGAAAAAAGAATGCCGGAGAGTACTGATACCAATAATTATAAGAACGCAACTAAAACATACAAAGAAATGAACGCTCTGCTTTTTTTGCAATTTCTACACGTTTAATAAACAGAGAGCAGAAAACTTGTATTTTGTTTCTTGAACGTCTGTTTATTTCCGCGACTATGGCCAATCACCGACGCCAAGAATCAGTTTTTTCTCACTTGACTGGAAAATTTCCCGAATCCATTCCTGTCTGTAAGGAGTGTAGGGATATTTAATTTGCCATGGTACAAGGGACGGACGATTCAACGTTCCTGCCGAAAAGCGGAACGCGCAGACGTTTAACTTGCTCACACAATGCCACAACCTCGGTTAATGTTAATTTTCTATGTAGTGAAATATAGTTTGAATTTTATGCTAAAAATTGAACCCGAGATCCTTGGGTCCAGAGGCACATGTTCTTACCACTGGGCCACCGAAGCTGCTGCAGAAAACTTCAAGTATTTAAATATAAATAGGTGCTTGTTCATGTACAAAAGCCAATTCTTCAGGCTTAAAAGTTATTTTCGGAAGCTCTACGAAAAAAAAATAGTCTTAGCTAGCTAGTCTGCGTTATCAAAAACCGAAGAAACGCTGCTTCTGCTATGTCCGTATCGCTGCGTCTGTATTTTTAATTTACTTTTTAATTAAGTCCATATCTTATTCGTTACCATAACGCAGTTGCTACAACTAGTAATCGCCGTAATGGCGAATTTATTTTCCGAAAATTAGCAAAGAAGAGTAGACCATTAAATCACAAACTCTATAACTTAAACCACTGCTAAAGCATCAGAGAAAGGCTCTATTTGTAATATTTTTTTCTGCAAATATTTTAGTAAAATGTAGGACAATCGCGATTGGAGCAGAAACAGAAGGCTTTGCGAAACACACTTCTTTACATTTATACTACATAATCGGGAATCGTTTCAGAATCTTTGTTTAAAAATCTACCATTTTGACGTTTTAAATTTAGATTTTGGTGTTTAAAAAAACAATAAAATTTGCAAAGTAATTTTCTTGAATTTTTGGGCCAAGAAAACTTAAGATGTCTGCAATATTCAATAGATCATCTTAACCACACAAAACCTTTTTGTCTATGCGTTTCTCTGGTCATCAATGGCACCAAATTCTTTTTCTTTAAGTGCTTATTATTTTTTTACAGGGTAGCCCATTATTCTGGGTTTCCTCGATATCTCCTAAGCTATTCAAATTATCAAAAAATTAAAAACAAACATTGCTTTGCTTTTAAAGATGTATAACCTAAAATTATTTTAAACTATACAGTATGTCTCATAAGTCACCCGCAACATGCAACTTTGATATTTCAATTGTTTATATTATTAGATATTTCGATCCTACGTAAACTTTTAATGTTACTTTATACAAAGTACTATATGTAATAAATCAATGGTTTTTGAGTTATTCAATTTTTTCAAAAAATTTTGACACTTGAACAGGTTTGCAAATAACTTAATACTTTCTCTGCAAACAAAGACATCAAGATGTTTCTTGTTGTAGGCATAAGCTTAATATTCCTTAACTACGGGTAAAATGTTATACCTCGATTTGCAATATACAGGCTGTTTATCTAGGCTGTTCGCTTTGTCATATTTCGACGCTAAAAACAATTTTTTTTTTCAAATGAAACATCCTGTATATTTTTTCTGAATCTTATAGAGAATTCAATTTTGCGTCGATTTGTGGTGCATACTATACACCTATTACATATAGTTTTAAGGTTAGAATCAACTCTTTATTTTATTGGGTCGAATTAAATGGTCTCTAAATAATTAGTAGGCTTTGACATTATTTGGTCAATTTATATTATTATTATTATTATTATTATTATTATTATTATTATTATTATTATTATTATTATTATTATTATTATTATTATTATTATTATTATTATTATTATTATTATTATTATTATTATTATTATTATTATTATTATTATTATTATTATTATTATTATTAATATTATTGAATAACTCAATGCCTCGAAGGCGCATTCTAGTAAACAACTTTATGTACTTACCTTTTATTAAGGAAGGGTCAATTGAAAAAGATAGGTGCCTCGAGCATTTTCAACTTATTCAATATGTAATATTCATATTCTCAAAGTAATAAATGTTTTACAAAACTACTATATTAGATTTCTTTAAGTATGGTATTAAATATGTTAAACAATTAAATAGGGAGTTTACGGGAAAATATCACTCATGATTAAATTATTTGAACTAGTAAACACTGTAATAATTAAATAATAGTTAATATAATAATGTAATATTTAACAAAAAAATAATTAATGAAAGGCTCAAATGTATTTCCATTATGTTGTACACAAGGATTTAGTCTCTTTATGAAATTAGATCCTACATTCGACAACATTTCTGCAATCACTAGCAAAAAGACAGTTCTTATGCATTGGTACGTGTCTTCTCGTGTTGTGACAGATGTAATATAAACAGAATTTTTCCGAAAAACCCAAAGGAGAAAGTCTAATTTACCACAGAGTCATACCTCCTCGACCAATCTATTTATTTGGATACTTTTCATTTAGGAATTTAACAATGGATCGAGTGAAATGCACTGGAACCCTATCATGCTGAAACCACATGTCTCGCCTTATTTACAAAGGAATCTCCTCTAAGAGATCTGGAAGAATTCTTAAAAGCTCTAAATACTGGGCACCAATATGACGTTCCTCAAAGATGTATGGTCCAATAAGGTAGCGCCTAATAATACCCGCCCATACATTTATGGTTCATCTATGCTGGTTATCAATTGCCAGTGTTACGTGGGGATTTTCTCTTGCATAATGATGATAGTTGTGTCTATTTAACAAACCATGTAACCCTTAGCTGGTGATCCTGATCACTTAAATATTGACATATACACGATAGGGATGATACTTATTTTCTTTTTAATTATTCTTTGTACGGATGTTCTAAGAATGGCTAAGTACTCACTCACATCCTTGGCGCTTCTTTGAGGTTCTTCTATTACAGCATGCACAGCTTCAGTTAATACAGGGTTAGTTCTGTATGTTTATTGTATGAAACGCTACCGGTTTCCTCAAATATCAGCTTCAACTCTTTAAATGCGGTTATACTTGACGATCTCCTTTCTGGATACCGCTCTCTGTAAACCCTCGAAGCCAGAAAACAGTTCCTGTGGCACGTTCCTAATATAAATATGATATCTACAAGCTCTTCTTTACCGAAATTCAATTTTGTTTGCACGCGTTCTTAATTACAATTAACAGCACAAGTACTTTTTGTCAGTTTATAGAGTCTGTCAGAATATTTTTGATTTGTCAAATGTCATAGCCTACCTATTATGATCTATGAATTCATTTACAAACCATATACCTTTTTCAATTGACCTTTCCTTAATCAAACGTAAGCACACGAGGTTGTTTGTTATCCAATGAAACGATGAAAATTCTAATAAATAAAATATTCACATTGTAATGTTAATTTTTTCTAAGTTTGATGCAACTCCTATAAGACGCATACAATACCTTAAGTTCTTCTTTGCTCTTATAGATTCTTATTGAAACCTGTTTGACATGAAAGAATAAGTTATTACAAGTTCAACTGCCTATAAGAATATATTTTGATACTATTTGTTTGCCAAATTGACTAAATAATGTCAAAGCCTACGAATTAATTAGACTATTTAATTCGACCCAATAAAATAAAGACTTGATCCTACCCTTAAAACTATATGTAATAGGTGTATGACCTGCACCATAGATCGATGCAGAATTGAATTCTCTATAAGATTCAGAAAAAATATACAGATGTTTCATTTGAAAAAAAAGTTTTTAGCGTCTGAAATATGACAAAGCGAACAGCCTAGATAAACACCTGTATATTTCTATATTGCAAATCGAAGTATAACATTTTTTTCGTAGTTAAGGAATATTAGGCTTAAGCTTACAACGAGAAAGATCTTAATATCTTTGTTTGCAGAGGAAGTATTAGTTTTTTTGCAAACCTGTGCAAGTGTAAATTTTTTTTTGAAAACATAGAATAAGTCAAAAAATATTGACTTATGACATATAGTACCTTTGAATTTTTACGTAGGATCGAAATATCTAAGAATATATAAGCTGTTCCAATTAAAATATCAGAGTTGCATGCTGTCGGTGACTTATGAGACATGCTGTATAGTTTAAAATAATTTTAGGTTATACATTTTTAAAAACAAAGCAACGTTTTTTTTTTTATAACTTGAATAGGTTAGGAAATATCAAGGAAACCCAGAATAATGGGCTAACCTGTATATATATATATATATATATATATATATATATATATATATATATATATATATATATACAGGGTCGCTGATAAGTCTGGAAACGGTCGATTATCCGGGAAAATATACAAGGTGTCGAAAAAAGTTTTATACAAAAGTTTTTGGGTTCTTCAATGTCTACTAGGCGGTGATAATTTTATTTATACAGGGTTGGTCATACAGGCGTGGCACACCAATATTAATTTTTTTTTAATGGAACACCCTATATATTATTCGATATTTCAATCCTTCTCTTAATTTTGAGCAACATTTATGAGAAGCATAATGTACCTAAACTCAATCGTTTCCGGGTAAAAAAATAAATAAAAATAAACGCTACTGTTTTTAAAATCTATTGGATGAAGAACAAAAATAAATGAAAAGTAGAATATCTCTTGAAAACAATCTGTGAGTGTGAAAAGAACCGGTTGCGATGTTTTTAACATTGTTTGGAATCCCAAGATAAGATAAGATGCCCATAAGAAACGCAGTATTATTCTTTTGTTTTAAAATGTTTCCAGGACAACGAATGTCAAACATTCATTCAGTGTCAACAGTTTTGAAACATTAGTAATTTAGTGTCAACAGTTTTTGTGCAAAATGGCAAGTTTAAGTGAAACCGAACGTATCGAAATTTTAATGATGATAGGGTACGGTGATAGAACACGAAGTTTTGCTCAAGTGGTGATTATGTTCAATGAGTTGCATCCTGAGCGGGAATCGATCTCCAAATCCACAGTTTCGAAAACTTTGCATCGTTTTCACGAAACTGGCGGTATCAAGGATAAACCTAGAACTGGAAGGCCAGTAACCGTTACAAATGAAGAAAATTCTTTGAATGTAATATTGGATGTGGTGGAAAATCCGAAAACTTCGGCACAGCAATTGGCTTTAAATCACAATATGAGTCGATATTCAATTCAAAAGATTACGAAGCGGGAAAAGTTCCGTCCATATAAAATTCATTTATTGCAAGAACTGAGTGAAGACGATTTTGATCGCAGAATCGAGTTCTGTGAACTTATTATGGAGAAGTTACGCCAAAATTTTAACTTTGCCAACCACATTTTGTTTTCCGACGAATCTACATTTTGTTTGAATGGACAAGTCAACCGACACAACTGTAGGTACGGGGTTTAAATTTAATTTACCAAAATAGACTGCAGAATATTGAAGAGTTGCAAGCAAGGATTGAGCATGAAATTAATAACATTCCTCAAAACGCTCTTGTAAATGCAGTGCAATGTTTTGTTAAGCGAATTCATTATTGTCAGGAGGTCAATGGAGAACACTTTGAACATCTTATAAAATAGGATTTCAAACAATGTTAAAAACATCGCAACCGGTTCTTTTCACACTCACAGATTGTTTTCAAGAGATATTCTACTTTTCATTTATTTTTGTTCTTCATCCAATAGATTTTAAAAACAGTAGCGTTTATTTTTATTTATTTTTTTACCCGGAAACGATTGAGTTTATGTATATCATGCTTCTGATAAATGTTGCTCAAAATTAAGAGAAGGATTGAAATATCGAATAATATATAGGGTGTTCCATTAAAAAAAAATTAATATTGGTGTGCCACGCCTGTATGACCAACCCTGTATAAATGAAATTATCACCGCCTAGTAGACATTGAAGAACCCAAAAACTTTTGTATAAAACTTTTTTCGACACCTTGTATATTTTCCCGTATAATCGACCGTTTCCAGACTTATCAGCGACCCTGTATATATATATATATATATATATATATATATATATATATATATATATATATATATATATATATATATATATATATATATATATATATATATATATATATATATATATATATATATATATATATATGGTGCACCATTAGTGCGGAAAAGTCCAATATCTGCCTTATAAAAAATATTTGGGAAATTATTTTCATGTGAAAGTGGTCGACGTGTATTGATCATCCTGTATGATATAGGATAAATCAAATTCAACTTTAATTCTTACTAAAATACTTTTCATTAGTAGTCTATTCTCTTACAATGTAGTTCATTTATTCTAATTTCGGCAGCCATATACAGGGTGGTTTAAAACACGAACCGAAATGTTTCTCTTTTTTTTCAAACGGGACACCCTATATTAGCGAATTTTTTAAAAAAAAATTCGCTTATGGGGAGATCTGTGTTTATATATATATATATATATATATATATATATATATATATATATATATATATATATATATATATATATATATATATATATATATATATATATATATATATATATATATATATATATATATATATATATATATATATATCCGACCGATAACTCAAAAAATAATGGACCGATTTTGATAAAATTTGCAGAGTACTTTCCTTTTGCAAGTGGCTTGGATAAGTTCGTTAGCCAGGAAAATCAGACCAGGTTTTCCCGGAAAATTTTGTGTTTTCTTTATAAAAAAATTTATATCTCCGGAAATAACAAAGTAAGGGCAACCAAATTTGGTACGCGTGTTTGTATTATAAAGAGTGAACTCTCTACCAAAATTTAGGTCCCTAGCTTTAAAGACAAAGAAGTTATGGGCAGTTAAAGCAACAAATTTTAGAGTTTTCCTCAAAACGTCAAACTCGCAATATTAAACGTCAAAATTGGCAATGTTTAGGCAAAGAATGTAAAACAAATACCGTTTGTGAAAAGAAAATGTTTGAAGAAGAGTGTTCTGCAAACCCTTAAGTTTCAGATTCAACCGTCATTGCCCTTCATTTTACTAAAATATTTACAGAATATCCATTTCAAATAAACCCTTTCTCTGATACTTTGGCTGTCAGTTTAGTTAAGTTTGGTGGCTTTTTGGATATTATTTATTTGTAGGTTTAGTGAAGTTTATGGTTTAACGGTCTTTAATTTTTTTAGCTAATTATCGAGGAAAAAATTTGTTAATGCATTTTTGCACTTTTTATCGAAATATGATGCGTTTATAAGAAAAAAATCTGGACGCAGTAAGTGCGTTTTGGTAGCGAATTTTCGGTAAATTTGCAGTTTAGCTCCCGAAAGCTTTTCAAAACACTGTTTTCAGAAACCTGCCTAGACCCCCCCCCTAGATCCACAAACCCTAAGAAACACTTCTTGTTCACACTCCCCAAGGAAGTTACGGGACCAGGAGTGAGTAGGGGTGCATAATTTTTTTTAGCTAATTTTTGTAGAACAAATTCGTTAATGCATTTTTGCATTTTTTATCGAAATATGATGCGTTTGTAAGAAAAAAATCTGGACGCAGTAAGTGCGTTTTGGTAGAGAATTTTCGGTAAATTTGCAGTTTAGCTTCCGAACGCTTTTCAGAAACCTGCCTGACCCCCCCCCCACACACAAAAAAAAATCAAAAAAATATTTTTAGAAACCTGCCTAAGCCCCCACCCCCCTGGATCCACAAACCCCAAGAAAAATGTCTTGTTCACACTCCCCAAGGAAGTTACGGGACCAGGAGTGAGTAGGGGTGTATAATCTTTTTTAAACTAATTTTCGTAGAACACATTCGTTAATGCATTTTTGCATTTTTTATCGAAATATGATGCGTTTGTAGGAAAAAAATCTGGACGCAGTAAGTGCGTTTTGGTAGAGAATTTTCGGTAAATTTGCAGTTTAGCTTCCGAACGCTTTTCAGAAACCTGCCTGACCCCCCCCCCCCCCACACAAAAAAAATCAAAAAAATATTTTTAGAAACCTGCCTAAGCCCCCACCCCCCTGGATCCACAAACCCCAAGAAAAATGTCTTGTTCACACTCCCCAAGGAAGTTACGGGACCAGGAGTGAGTAGGGGTGTATAATCTTTTTTAAACTAATTTTCGTAGAACACATTCGTTAATGCATTTTTGCATTTTTTATCGAAATATGATGCGTTTGTAAGAAAAAAATCTGGAAGCAGTAAGTGCGTTTTGGTAGCAAATTTTCGGTAAATTTGCAGTTTAGCTCCCGAACGTTTTTCAAAAAACTGTTTTCAGAAATCTGCAGGTGGGGTCCTAGTAATGTTTCTGAAAACAATTTGTGGAAAAGCGTTCGGGTGCTAATCTGCAAATTTACCGAATTTTCATTAAATCCTTCAAATTTCAATAACTCAATTTGCTATTAACGTAAGCTTAGTTGGATGAAAACCAACATTTAAGTTTATTTTCGGAAATTTTTTGTATATTTTTAAACCATAAGTAATTTTGATAAAATATAGTACATTGTTTCTACCACATAGGCTATACAGGTTATCAGATTGATGCCTGCTCGCATTTGCTATTAAAAACATTTTTATGGAAAATCACTTCCATAACACATTTGCTGCATCTACACTTTTGAAAAATGTTTATATATTTTCAAACAATAAATTTATTTCAATGAAATATGGTACAATGTTTCTACTATATAGGCAACCAAGTTTGACGCCTGCTTTCATCAAAGAAAGACATTTGCTATTAAAAATATTTTAAAGAAAATTCGCTACCATAACGCACTTGCTGCGTCCCGAGATTTTTTTTCATCTCTATCTGATAGCTTGCTTACTCCTCTATAAATTTTGTTTAGCATTTCCTATGCCTAACCCTACTAGTTTTTGAGTTATTTGCGTTTTTAGAAAATATGCTGACATTAATTTTTATCCCTCTCAACCTGATTCGCATTAACAGTAGCGAAATGGAACCATTTTAAATGCTTAAAATATTTCACAATATTTTTAAATTTTTCGAAAAAAAAACTCATCAAAGGAAATAGATAAATAAGGTAACAGAAACTAATTTTAAATAAATTATCCGAACAAATGATGAAACCTGAAAAATACAATAACATAACTAAACGATTAAAGAAGCTGCTCAAAATTACCACCTAGATTATTGATACACAGCTGCAATCGTTTTCTAAGTGAAGCCTTCAGAGATATTAAACATTCCTCATGAATATTATGGAATTTTTGCCGAATTCTCATTTTCATATCCTCTTTAGTTGTTGGAGGTAATTGATAAATATGATATTTAAGGTAACCCCATACGAAAAAAATCCATCTTTGACAAGCCGGGTGATGTAGCAAGCCACCTGACTCGGCTACCTCTCCCAATCCATCTACCCGGGAATGTGTGATTCAGGAATTAACAAATGGGCGCTGCATTGTGGACCGGTGCTCCATCATGTAAAAACCATAACCTTTGTCGGATTTTATGAGGCAATGTGCCAATTAATGTTGCAAATCATTCTGGAGAAACATACGACAATATTGACCAGGCAATGGCTCTGGAAAAAAATGTGGTCATATCACATGATTACCGAGAATTCCTCCCCAAACATTCAGAGACCATCTAGATTGACTAAAATGCGGCCTCGCAAATTGCGCATTTTCTACAGCATAATAATGAAAATTATGCCTGTTAACTTTATCGTTATTGTGAAACGTGGCTTCGTCTGTAAATAGAACTTCACCAAAAAATGATCCGTCTTCATCCAATTGTTCTTGAGCCAAATTACAGAAAGCTGGTCTTCGATAGTGATTAGCACTGTTTAGATATTGTATCAACTTAATGTGTTATGGTGTATTTTGTGTCTCTTCAATATTCTCTGGCATGATGTTCTACTGATTTAGAATTGTCTCGAAATCGTCCTCGTTATTTGTGTATGGATCTTCGTTCACACTCAACAGCACGTTCAGCTGATTTGTTTTTGTTGAAAGTATTTTTTTCTCGTTCGGTTTTTTTGCACTGAACACTTCCACTGTCGTCGAACCGCTGTTTTACTGTAATGAAGCGGATAGTTTCGGGACAGCCGTAGGCATAAAAAAGAGACCATTCGAAAATAAATTTAACACAAATCATACTGATAAAAATGTTCTCCGGAGTTAAAATATTTATTTGCCAATAATATTCTTAACAAACACGCATTTCGAATTATCGCTTCAGAATAAAAACATATCTGCACAAGATAAGGATAAGGTATCTCCACCGATTGGATTTTTCAGCCGGCGGCTGGAGATACAATAACGACTGAAGGCAGAAAGAGTTTCCGACTGGTAGAGTAACGTCGAAGGTTTTATAGAACAAGTGTTGCGTTAGAGAGATAGAGAATTCCACCGTTTAATCGTAATTAGTTGTCGCAGTTAGGTACCGTCCGTGTAGTACTATACACCGTAAGAATTGGCCCGTTAGTTTGTCCGAATAGGTAAGACCTCTGTCAATTTTATGCTATTTAGTGATAGCAAATTTTCATACTTTAAAGATAGCGAATTTTCATACTTTAAAGATAGTGAATTTTCATACTTTAAAGATAGCGATTTTTCATACATTTCATCGTAATATCGTATCCCTTCGGCGACGTCGAGATCGTGCGTCCGAGACAAGACCCCTCTCTCCCCGTATCCTAGTACTGTTAGCGTGCTGTAAGCCATTCGAAAAGTGATGCTGTAGTGACACAGACTTTTCAAGTGGATTACGCCCGTCCGTCCTGATTTGATCCTGGTTTAGACGCTGTAGTGACACAAGTAAGCTTAGATCAAATCAGTTCGCGGTAGTATCCCGTCGCGACCCCTTCACACCGACTTCCTTTTCGTTTTCGACGCCCACAGGTGTCGAAGTATCTCGACTGACATGACATCGGCTTCTCCCGAGGATACGTTATTTGGGCTATTACGTAACTCCCGCCGTGTCAATCCATCTATTACCTGCATCTACGAGTCTTAAACCACGGTGCTCGGGGTATTCGTGGCCGGACCTCTCGACCCAAGGTACAGAGGGTCAGACCGACGTCGGATCCTCCTCCGTGCAAGTAATTGATTAATCTCGTCTCGTCCGTCCTCTAAGGTATATTATAAGAGATAGGGTAGTACAGTAGGCACTACCAGGATTGTGAATCTTAGCGAATCTTTGTATATATATAGTTTCTTAATAAACGTTGTAAATAGGATATCTGGTCTTTAGATAAATCTGCTTCATCTATATAGAATTTCAGAAGGTCAGGGAATGGTCGGGATAGCGATTAAAGCCTGCCACCCCGGAGGTAACTACACGGCCTGTTACAGTAAAGGCTACCGGACCCTCTCCACAGAGCTATCCAGGCACTCTGGTCACAACCGTGGCCAGAGTCTTGTGACGAGGTCGCAGACACCCTCGTAGGGAGTAAAACCTTTCAACATCTGGGGACCGTTCCCGTAAAACCGATGACCAGTTCCGCTAAATAATTCACCCCGCAAGTCAGGCCTCGTTACATTACCAATTCGAAAGCTCGCTTTTTAGGCTGCCTTCTATAGGGATACTTCTCGCGATAGACTCTCGTTGTCAACAAACAATTTTTATTACTTGCCCTCAGAACATATACCATGTATATCATTTGTGCCGAGAAATTCGTTGTAGTAATACGAAGCGACGCACGATAATCTGTATAAATTTCAAAAATTGGAAACGTCATAGCTGACAGTTTTACCCGAGCTAAGTATTAGAATTTAATGTTGAGCAGGGGATCTGAGTAATGCGGCATTGCTGTTTTATAAGCGGAAACATGTGTTTAGTTTGTAGTAAGTTTATGGATCAGCCTGTACATTTGTAAATTAGCTCCAAACATTCTGTATTAATGTTGCGTTTGATACTTTTCCATGCCTCTACTGTTACAGCTTTTACTTTCTCTTGTTCTAGCACTAATAACCTGCCTTGTATTTAGACCAATCCATTTAATTATTCACCTAATTAATTAGTTACCTAATTACGTTGTCATATCGGATAAGTGAATCTAGAAATTTTCAAGGCCAATCAGATTGAGAGAGATAAAATTAATCTATATTTTCTAAAAATGCAAATAACTCAAAAACTGGTAGGTAAATGCTAAACAAAATTTATAGAGGAGCAACCAAGCTATCCGATAGCGGCGATGAGAAATAGGGCTGTCCCATTTGAAAAAAAAGGAAACATTTCGGTTCGCGTTTTAAGCCACCCTGTATATGGCTGCCGAAATTAGAATAAATAAATTACATTGGAAGAGAAAAGACTACTAGTTGAAAGTATTTCAGTAAGAATTAAAGTTGAGTTTGATTTAGGCTATATCATACAGGGTGATCAATACACGACGATTCAGGAAAACACCCTGTATAATGTAACAAAACTCTATATTGAGATAATGTATGAAGCGAGGAAAATCTTAATCTTGATAAATATATAGAGTGTTCTATTTAAAAAAATATACAATTTTGTGATCCCATTCACTTATGGAACACGCTGTATTTGCAAAAATGTGTGTAAATTGTGCGCATCCTAACATCAAACCACTTTCACATGAAAATAATTTCCCAAATATTTTTTACAAGGCAGATATTGGACTTTCCCGTACTAGTGGCCCACCCTATCTGTATATATATATATATATATATATATATATATATATATATATATATATATATATATATATATAAACACAGACATTGTCAATAGCGAACTTATTTGTTAAAAATAGGGAAACTATATAAATAAGTAGACCTTAGGCAGTTATTATTTATTTTATTTAAGCTACAAGACTGTTTTTTCTAATCCAATCGACGTACTTAATAACATTTGTGTACACATTTGGTGTTCCAGCTTCATTGCATTGATCACTTCCAAAGGAAAGTATTCCAACCTGAAAATGTTCACAAATTAACCATTATCACACGAAACCTACTGATTTCGTTTCCTAATTAATAAATTTACAACATAATACATTGTAGTCTCGTTTTTTCAGAGATAAACGGTATCATAGGTAACTTGGATGACAAAACTCAGATTATACGGTTCAAAAGTGAATCCGTAGGTACTGACCGTCGCTGGATTTTGTTTCGTAACATCCAGATGACATAGTAATTTTTTGTAGAGGTAAAAATAATAAGACCACGGCTAAAATTTTGCAAACCGCAACCAACAAAATTGATGCTTTGTGTAACGATCTTGGTTTTATACTCTCTTCCCAGAAAACACAAGCAATGGTTTTTTCTAAAATTTTAAATATGCCAATTAATTGTACACTCAAACTTCGTGGAGAACAGATAGAAATAGTGGACAAAAAACGATTCTTAGGTTTAATATTTGATACTAAGCTAACCTGGAAATATATAGAAAAACTCAAAATGGAATGTATTTCCAGAATTAATATTTTAAAAGCCATATCACATTTAACTTGGGGAGCTGATGAACAATCATTGTTAACAGTGTCTTTAGCAATCATACGATTTAAACTATACTATGGAATCATAGTTTATGGTACTGCAAGTAAAAAACGATTAAATTCTCTTAACACCATTCAAAATAGTAGTCTGAGATTGATACTTGGAGCTTTCAAAACGTCCCCAACAATCACTGTGCGCTGAAGCATACGATCTACCATTATATTTGAGAAGAAATATGTTGCTGCAACAACATGCAGTAAAGATTATGTCGAATCCAAAAACTCCTTTACACCAGGCGTTTATAATGTTACCTCTAATGAACAGATTTAACGCCAAGCCAATATGTTGTGCTCCTTGGTATGTAAGATTTCTTCGCACCTCAGATACCTATAGAGACGTAGCTCCTCTCCCAAACACCAAGTTAAGTGGTCCTCCCCTTGGTCAGATACACAGGTTGCAGTAGATTCCTCTCTCTTAGAATTCAGCAAGTATATCAATCCGTCACAACTTTTGCAAAACGCTTTCTATGACAAATTGTCTAAACATGCAGATTGTCACATTTTATATACTGATGCATCAAAAAATGAAGACGGAGTTGGACGTTCAGTCATAGAAGACAGAAAATATCACAAATTTAGATTACCTAAATCTACTAGTGTTTTTACCGAGGAACTGTTCGCTCTTCTTCAATCTCTCACAATACTTAATTACAAAGAGAACCCAGTACCAAAATATATAATTTGCACAGATTAACTGTCATCCCTCCAGGCACTTACGAAATCAAGAACAGATAACATCCTTGTTCACAAAATAAAAGAAATGTTATCAAATTTGAAAACGATCAGCGACACTTCTGTTTTATTTTTATGGGTACCATCGCATATCGGTATTCAAGGCAATGAGATAGCAGATTCGAAGGCTAAAACAGCCATAAAAAGAGGAACAAAAATGAAATTCAATATGTGTTATGATCTCATCGCTGCTTACAGACTTCTAACTTTTATTAAGTGGCAAGATTTTTGGTCAACAAAAAATACCAAATTACATTTGTTTCAACCAGTATTCACAAAAAATAAGTTACAATTTAAAATAAAACGTAAAGACACCGTCCTTGTCAGAAGACTAAGATTAGGACACACAAAGATGACACACCAACATCTTCTAGAAGGAACACCACCCCCTACATGTAGTCAGTGTTGTGTACAACTGTCAGTGTCACATTTCTTATTCAACTGCAAAGACTATGAACAAGCAAGGAAATTTAGCAATATGCCTAGTTCGATAACTACGGAAGTTGTACAGCTTACAAAATTAAACATAGAGCGTGTCATTGGTTTTTTAAATCATCTGAACTTTATAATAAGCTTTAATTTTTTTATATTTGTCACTTTTTCATAGTTACTGTTAATTAGAAATAAGGTTTACAAATGTTTGTTAAATAATTTATTGCCCTATTAAATATTGTAGGTGCCAATGACAATTAATGTTGAGGCACCAAATCAAAATAAAAAAAAAGATGTTTGGTTTAGGCGATTAATTTAAGACTCTACTACTACTTATTGTTATATTCGGAAAAGCCTATGCGGTAATAAATGTAAGAGATACGACCTTCCTGGGTTGAATTACGACCAAGTTCTTTCCAATCTCTATTAGGCCCAGATCTATGTCTATATCTACAGGGTGGCTCAAATTCGAGCCTCATCATTGGTATCTCGGAAACTGTAAGGGATACAGCGTCGGTTAAATTATGGGAAAGTTGCGTAATTTGATGCTTAGCAAAATTCAGTTTAGAAAATTAGAAAATTCCGAATACTTCCGGTGATAATCGGAAAAAACCGAAAACTCATAAAATTTGTTTTATTTTTTTTGGCGTTATTTGAAAAGATATAACAAAATGAATCACACTTTATCAAAGTCACTTTCCTCTCCTACAAGATGGCATTTTCAAATTTGAATTTCGATGTTTCGTCTTTCAGAAACCATCAACTCCATTTTTTTCAAATACGGCACTGGATTTTTATTTTATATTTTGTTACCTTTGGACTACCTCAAAACAACGCCTAATCACAACTTTTGAATTTCGAACGTTTTGATAACAAAAAATGACATTTTCCGTCTTTCTTGAAAATATATAATACGACTCTGCGTTTGAAAGAAAATATTTCTTCAATAATATAAGTTGATTAGGTAGGTAAAGATGAACCCGAATTTATGATTATGAGTCAAATATTTTAAGTTCAATCCAATGCAATGCAATGGTCGGCGGCTTTGATACTTAGAATTATCAAGCTTGCTTGTCATGATATGACAATAGAACTTTTGACAATTTAACTTTCAAAATAAACATTAAGAGAGCAAAAATGGTGTTTTCCAATTTCGAGAAACGTGATATGCTTCGGATTTATTACAGTAATAACAGAAACTCGCACATTTCATGTGAACGGTATTTAGAGCAATACCCCGAGCGTCCACAAACCCATTATTCATATTTTAACAATTTGGACAGAAATTTAGGTCTCTTTGGTAGTTTTGGTAAACCTAGAAATTCTACGGCCAACGAATGGAAGCTGAAGAATCTGTTTTAAATGCTGTAAGTATCGTTATAAAATGATGCTATGCAATCTTTTATTACTATAATATTTTGCGATAACATGTCAAAGATATTTCACCAACACGTTTTGTTAAAGGTTACAAAAAATCCTCGTGGTTCAACACGGCAATTTGCTTCAGAACTGAATATGACTAGAAGCCGAATTCAGAGAGTTTTCAAAAAACATAAGTATCATCCCTATAAACTTCATGTTTGCCAAGAACTAAGACCAGGAGATAGGGCTCCTGGGCTTGATTCTGCAATTGGCTTGATGGAAAAATGCAACAAGATGATGATTTCTTAAATAAAATTATCTGGACAGATGAATGTAATTTTTCTACAAGCGGCCTTTTTAACAGAAACAATGAGCATTATTATTCAGTAGAAAATCCGTACCAAAATCGGCAAGTTCGAAGACAGGGACGAAAATAATTCAATGTTTGGGTTGGAATGTATCGAACCAAAATCTTAGGGCCAATTATTTATGATAGAAACTTAAATACTGAACGGTATCTTAATTTAATCCATAATTATATATTTGATGCGCTTGAAGATGAACCGTTGAATATTCTGCGGCAGCTGTGGTGGCAACAGGATGGTGCACCACCCCATAATGGAAGGGCAGTAACCTAGTTTTTTAATGAAACATTTCCCAATCAATGGATTGGAAACCAAGGAGTGGTGCGCTGGCCTGCTAGAAGTCCTGATTTCTCCCCGTTGGATTATTTTTTATGGGGATTCTTGAAAAATCGCTTATTCAAGGATAACTTTCCGAATGATATAAACATTTGGTGCCAAAAGTTAGTGTTAGAATTCACAACTCTACGAGCAAGAGGAAGAATATTCCACCGGGCTGTTACGAACAATCTGCGAAGACGTATGCGAAAATGCATAGAAGTCCAAGGGGGCTTATTCGAGCATTTACTGTAGGTTTTTTAATTTGTCCATTATAAAAGTTAAGTAAGCATTAAATATTTTCAAGAAATACTGAAAATGTCAATTTTTGTTAACAAAACGTTTGAAATTCAAAAGTTGTGATGAAGCGTTGTTTTGAGGTAGTCCAAAGGTAACAAAATATGAAATAAAAAATCCAGAGCCGTATTTGAAAAAATTGAGTTGATGATGGTTTCTGAAAGAAGAAACATCGGATTTAAAATTTGAAAATGCCATCTTGTAGGAGAGGAAAAGTGACCTTGACGAAATGTGATGCATTTTGTTATATCTTTTCAAATAAGCTAAGCATCAAATTACGCAATTTTGACATAATTTAACCGATGTTGTATCTCTTACAGTTTCCGAGATACCAATGATGAGGCTCGAATTTGAGCCACCCTGTACAGGACGGGTCAGATTGCTCACTTTTCAGAGACAAATCCTAGTTCTAAACAAGATAGGCAAAAACTGATGTCGGTATCAGAGGCTCAATTTTCATGGCAAATTAAATGGTAAAAACCGCATATCGATATCTACCGCCGTTTCACATATACTGTGTGTTTTTCGAAACTGTGCCTTTTTTGGAAAGTGGCTATAGTTTTTTCCGTATTGTTTTTTTTTTATTTCTATGAAAACATTTTTAAAGCACTTTTTTACGGAGAATGCAATGGTCTAGATTACATTTTTTTAATTTATATTTTTATAGTTATAAACAGAAAAGTCAGTTTTTTAACTAGGACACCCAGTATATTTTGGCATATTTGAGTAAAATTTGAAATAACCATTTAAAAAATATATGAACAAAGCGGTTTGCAAAAATAATTATATTCCATGTCTACAATAAGAGCTGCAGAATATCACAAACTAAATATATTTCTTGAACAATATTTAATATCCAAATTAATTAGTAAAACTAATAAGTAATAAAACTAAACATCAACAATAAATAGAAAGCTAGAAATTTACGGAGGAAGCAATGGAGGTAGCTACCTAATTCAAGAGGTTTTCAAAATGCAGCCGTTTTTGCTTATGCACAAACGGACCTTTTCTAAACATGTCTTGCTAATTTAATCAGTTCAATAGGTGTGAGAAGTGCAAAAGCGCGCAACCGCTCGAGATCTGAATTATGTGTAGAGTTCGTCGGCAATATAAAAATAAGGTCTCCCAACCTTTCCCCAAAGACAAAAGTCCATAGGCGTTAAGTTTGGTGACCTCGCTGGCCAACGGTTTGGATCTTAGTTAGCCATCCAATTGTTGCCAACATTGGCAGTCAAAATATTGCAGAAAATTGCTGCGGTGTCTCGTCTGGCTGAAAAAAATAGGCTCCTGAGTTCTATTGGCGGTAATTCGCAAATGAGTTTTTGAAGTAAACGTGCCACTGTAAATAACCGGACCGATAATCCTACCTCTGAAGATACGTGTCCACGCGCTAAACGCAAATTTTCCTTGATTTCTCTGCTTCACAACTGAATGAGGATGTAGCGGTTGAAAATACCAGCACTATTTATATAAGCTTCGTCTGTCCAAATAGAGTTTAACGGGAAATCGCGTACTTGGCTACAGTTTTCAAAGAACCATTGGCAAAAATACATCCGGCGTTCAAAATCTGTGGTCTAAAGTGATGAACTTGTCTAGTCCTGTATGGCTTAAATTAGTGCTTTCTCAATATCCGCCTAACATTAGCTCTTGGTAGTCTTGTTGATATCGTTAGCTTTCGCATTGAGGTTCTCTGATTATTTTCACCAATTCCTAAGACTACTATTAATTATATCCATATTCCTACTTTATGCATACCCGTCAGGTCTTTCCTTCTCAAATTGACCATGCTTAATTAAATTACATATATCGTAATCTTGAAAAAATATCTTTGAATAGTTGTCTCCTTTCTGGATATCGCTCTTGGTGCAAATTGAAAATTGTTTGCAGTCTCTGCATTCTCATTTTCTAGTATGAAAAAACAATTATCTTCCATCTTTCATAAAAAATTTTTTATTTACAAATAATTACATTGCTTATGCATTTAGTTCATGCTTTCTTATAAATACATAATATCTTAGTATCCTAACAGTCACTCAGGCAGTCCTCAGGACTGGTATAAAGAGTAAAAAAAATTCCATTGCAAATTTGGTTTGAAATTGAACAAAAACCTCAACAAAAACAAAGAAACAAGCAGCCTCTTTCTCACCTGGTTCAAAATTTGACGGCTAGCAATAAACAGTAGCACTCTATGTTGTCGCCGCGTCGTTTAAAGCCTATTTATCAAATGGCGCTTTTTAGAAGTTATACGTATAAAACTTCAATGCTTCATTTTTCAAAAAACAGTTGTGCAAAACATCAAGTGTACTATATTTGTTGAATGGTAATTTCAAGTTTAACTCAAATATACCAAAATATACTGCGTGTCCCATTTAAAAAGTTGAGTTTTCCATTTAAAACCACAATAATATAAATTAAAAAGAAAGTAATCCAGGCCACTGAATTCTACGTAAAAACGTATTTTAGAAATGCTTTCATTGATATCAAACATTTGCAATAGGAAAACTTATAGCCACTTTCAAAAAAATGCATAGTTCGAAAAACATCATGTATCTCAGAAACGGTGATGCGGTTTTCAAAATTAAGTTCTATCATAAAAGTTTACCTTTAAAAGGAGAGTAATTTGACCCACTCTAATATAAATAACTACAATAAATATATGTGTATTATATAAACAATTGATAAGATGGTGCTCAGAACAGATGATCACTCGATAAAAAAGTCTGGACGCAGCAAGTACGTTATAGTAGTGAATTTTCATAAAAATGTTTTTAACAGCAAATATGTCTTTTTTTAATGAAGGCAGGCATAAAATTTGGGTACCAATATAACCTATATAGTAGCAACAATGTACCATATTTCATCAAAATAACTTTGTTGTTTGAAAAAGTAAACAAATTTTCCGAAAATAAACTTTAAAATGTTCCTCAAAAAACTGATCCGATATTTCTGGCCAACGAACCTGTTCAAGCTTTTTACCCACCTAGTGAGATTAACGAAAATCTTTTTGACAAAACTCCAAAAAAATACATGCAAATTTGCAAACAATTTTTTCACGGAAAGCCGAAAATAATTTTTACAATAACTTATTAAAAACATGTATTACCAAAATGTCAAAAAAACTCACAAACAATGATTTCTACAGAAACACCAAAATTTTCTACGAAAATTGACTAACGATTTTTTTATAAAAAATATGCGTGAAGAATACATACATACATTCAAATTATATACCTAATCTGTAACTAAGTTTAAAAAAATAGGAGAATGCAAAAAAATGTTCAAAACTAGAGTCTGTAGGTATAGGGAGTTGTTCAATTTGAAAAAATTGAGTTACGACAGTTCGGATTTTTCCAAATTCAGTCACTATTTGATCTCGATTTTTTCGACAAATAATATTAAACTAAAACAGCTCTGAATACGTCACTTTCATGAGACTTTTCTATCTATTGGTAAATATAATTCAAAATCTCCCTAAATGCGTTATTTTCAAGGGACTCCGATTTCCATTGGTAAAAACGCCGTATGACAATTATCTTCCAAAATATAAAAAGTTGAAAAATAATTGAAATAACTCGAAAACGATGGGCGATATAACTGTTTTCTCCTTACAAGCATGCATTAAATTTGGATGGAGAATGCAATAATGCTAGAATAAATGGGCTGTTCAATTAAAAAAAAAAAAGAAAACTTGTATCGCCAACGACTTATTGGCCACCCTGTCATTGTCGACATAATTTTATAAGAGTTAGCTCAAAACACCATATAATTAACTTTTATAATATTTTCCTGTATCCTGTATAATAACCGATATATTAAGCTTTACAGTAAAAATGCACCACCCTGTATATGTCTAAATAAGTAAAAACTGAAATTGACCCCGGAGGCGTCTAGTTCGCGGTCTTCTCAATAACGATTATTTTCTACGAAAATTCGCGAAAAAGTATAGACTATTAAACCACAAACTCTATAAACGAAACTACTGCCAAATCTTCAGAGAAAGGGTCTATTTCAAATGAATTTTCTGCAAATATTTTAGTAAAATGAAGGACAATGATGGTTGAAGCTGTAACTTAAGGCTTTGCAAAACACATTCATTATGACATTTGTTTTAGATAGTCCGTATTTCTTTCAGGTTCTCGGTCTAAAAATTTCAAATCTTGACGTTCCAAATCGCGACTTTGAGATTTTAACAATGAAAACTATAGAATTTTCAAACTATTTTTTTTTTGTTATTTCTGGACCCTTCTGCGACAAGAAAACCTAATATTTGTCTGTAATATACAATAGATCTTGTTATACACACAAAATATTTTGGTTTTATACATTTCTCTAGTCATCAGTGGCACCCAATTTTTTTTCAAATATTTATAATTTTTTAGTGATTTTTTTTTAAAATCACTGATAGAGAGGTAATTGGACTAATAAGACCCCTAGAACCCATATCCGGGGTCATTATCAATTTATATATATATATATATATATATATATATATATATATATATATATATATATATATATATATATATATATATATATATATATATATATATATTCAAATATCCAAACGATAACCAAGAAGTCATCAACCGATTTTGATTAAACTTAGCACAAATCTTTACTTTATTAATAACATGGATGAGTTCGTTAACCAGAAAAATCAGACAAGGTTTTCCGGGAAAATTTTGAGTTTTCTTTCGAGAGAAATTTGTATCTCCAAAATTTACCAAGCCCGTTTGATGAAATTTCGTGGATATATTGCCTTTGGAAAGACCTTACTACAGACCAAAATTCAACTTTCTAGGTTTATAGAAAATTCAGTTATTCAAATTCGAAACATTTAATGAAAATTCGCTACCATAACGCACTTGCTGCATCCATAACTTTTTTCCTTTCAACTTAGAGATCTGAATTTTGGCACGTGGGGTAAGTCTAGTCGTGTAAACCTAAGTACTAAATTTGGTTGTCATAGCTTTGTTATTTTCGGAGATACAAAAATTTTTCGAAACAAAACTCAAAACCGGTCCGATTTTCCTGGCTAACGAATTTACCCAAGCCACTTGCAAAAAAAGGGTGCATCCAATATTTTATCAAAATCGGTCCATTATTTTTTGAGTTATCAGTATGATATATATATATATATATATATATATATATATATATATATATATATATATATATATATATATATATATATATATATATATACACACAAATCTCCACATTAGTGAATTTTTTAAGAAATTTCACTAAAAACAAATAATGTTGCTCGAATGATAAAGAATACGACGATCGGTTCGAATAAAACAAAAGCTCGAACGAAAGAGACTCGAAAGGACGGGAATCTGCTGTACTTGCAACTCATATACAGAGCGTAACCAAATTGCATGCTCAAACTTCGGAAAGTAAGAGAACTTATGAAATTAAGGTGTGTAAGTCCTATCAAAAAAATTCGAAAAGCGCTTCGTTACCGAGATAATGTTTAGAAAAAAATCAACTGATAGGTTAAAAATGGATTATTTACGTTTCTTCAGACTTCTGTCCAGGCTTGTAGCCAATATTTCTTATCAATTAGAGTTATCGATAATAAATTATCACCTTCAGTGGCGGAGATCTGCGAGTTTGATAGGATATGTTTTTACGTAACTTGCACGTCACTGGCTTCATAACTTCTTAAATACTTTTCTCCAATAAGTCATTAATTTTAAAGAAAATAGTGCTGTAAATTAAATAATAACTTCCACATAGCTGTGATAATCTACTTTCTACAGCAAGACATTCTCATGAAATGAATTTGGGATCCATGACGTGCCCATAAAAAAAGATTCGTATTCCTGGACCCATAAACTTCTGAAACGTTATATTACACGCGTTTTAACGGAAAAATGTAAATTTTTATCAAATACCCTACCCCCTAAAGGGATCTCACCCAAAAACAATTCGAAGCGTTCCTTTGTCAGGTGCTAACTGGATACCGAATTTGAGGATGATATATCAATTCGTTCCAAGGTTCTTGCCCCTACTAACAGACAGACGTACATGCCGACCGCCAGACTGACCTACAGACCGACACACAAAAAAAGTTGGTTCCAGAATCAAGTTTTCTACATGTCTTGAGACATTTTACGTCGCTTCAGCAAAAAAATTCGAAATTTTATTACCGATATTCCACCCCCACACATTTAATCCCTAATTTAATTTCAGCATACAATATTAGATGTTTGATGGAATTGAAAGTTTTCTGATAAACAAACCCTAAAACGTTATATTACTGAAGCTTTAACAAAAAAATTGTAATTTTCACAAAATCATCCGCCATTCATCCCCTACCCCCTGAAGAGATTTTGCCCAAAAACAATCCGAACCGTTCACTTGACGTGTGCTCACTGTATACCAAATTTGAAGACGATATCTTAATTCGTTCTAAAGTTATCGTTGCTACAAACAGACAGACATACAGACCGACAGAGATACGGGCCGACAGACAACAAAAAATTTCGTTGCCAAATTATGTCTCCTATATGTTTTGATACTTTTTACGAAGTCTACGTGAAAAAAAAAAGAAATTTTGGTGTGTGTTGTGTGTGTGTTTTGTTCCTTTAATGTCGGCCTATTTTCGCCACTATGGCCAATCACCGACACCAGGGAGCGGTTTCACCGAACCCCCGCCTTTCTGTAAGAAAGGTAGGGATCTTTAACGTGCCCAACATCGCATGGACACGGGACCGACGGCTTTACGCCCCCTCCGAAGGGCGGAACGTGCAGACATTCAACTTGCTCAAATACAATGCCAGAACCTAGGTTGATGTTAATTTTACAGTTTGTACTGAGAAAATGAAAGGGGCACACGTTCTTGCCCCTGAACCACCGAGGCTCTGTCAAATTTTGGTCCGCGATGCCATACTTCCACACGTATTGTCTCTTAAATGTTTGCCCTAAAGTTTTGCATACATTGATTTAAATTGATTACCTCACCTTGCAAGTAGGTATTGCTGTACGAATAATTTCAGTTTTGTCTAATTTATTCATTTCTTTCGTTGTGTATTTGGTTGACTTTATTCGCACTTGTGATGACTCGCAAGAGTTGTGAATAATTCACAATTCATTTTTAATGTATCAATTACAATCTAAATTTTTTTGTAACTTTTAACACCCTATTTCTCGGTAACGATCTTGGGGTGATAAATAAAAAGGCCTTTCCTTTCCAAACAAATATTTTATTCCTTGTCCCGACGCGTTTCGACCCTTTTTAACAGGTCATCTTGAGGGGAATCTAAAATTTACAAAAGGCTTGTCAGAAAAACTGAGTATGACTGTATACCTGTAATCTTATATAGCTTTGTAGCTTGACATTTTTAACCTTTTACTTTTTGACCTAGTGTTGGGGTTAGCTGTTGTTACCTCATTTTATCTTGTATTCTTCTGTTGTACCCTCGCATAAGTAGCCTACCGGAAAACTCAGTTTTTCTGACAAACCTTTTGTAAAAAGGAAAAGCCTTTTTATTCATCACCCAAAGATGTCAACCTCAAACATTTTGACGTTTAGGAACAATCTCGGTAACGAAGCGCTTTTTGAATTTCTTTTAGTATAACATACTCACCTAATTTCATGAGTTCTATCATCTTCCGAAGTTTGTCCAAACAATTTAGTGACACCGTGTATATGTAGTTAAGGAAACCCTAAAAAAACTTTAACCCTAATTAAATCAGGACTGTTTCTAATTTGTTTGATAAACAAGACTCGTGACTTAAAAGGGAGGACACAAACTTTTTATTGTATCTAATCGACTTTTGTTGTGCGGCAATCTTTTGCGAGTGGCGACACTTAAAACTTTCTAGACAGACGGCGGCTCTAAAGTTAAGTGCTTTAACTTTATAACCATATCCGAGAACTGTCTCATTGAATTTGACCCAATCAGAAATTTGGTTGGTAGCAGAAAGATCTGCTAATATAAATAGGCAAAAATGTGTATTATTGTTTTTATTGAATTAATCGGGATAGACAATTTGCATGAATTTTCCATTACATGCATTTAACATTTACCTAACAGGTTTTTATACATAGAACATTATTACATGCATGAAAATAGCCAAAAACATATGTAGTGGACAGAAAACTATTTTTAAAATCAAAAAACGTCTAATTATTATTATGTGACGGCGAAGTTCTGTTATTGGTCGTGACATACTTGGACAGTGAATAAATGACGTGTTTACATTTTCTCTATGGTATGATAAGTACCGTCACTTGTTTCTCATTATCGTGGTGATGTTAACACAGAGAATCAAGCTCATTGTCATTGTGACATTACCGTCCAGTCACGTCACAGATTATGGCCGCAAAATAGTGGTGTTTGAAATCAATTATGAAATTTGCAATTTCAAAAAAAATTGCGTCGTTAGGTTTGTATTAGGTGAAATTAAAAAAAAATAAAGACGCAGCAAGTGCATTATTGTAGTAAATTTTCATAAAAATGTTTTTAATGGCAAATATGTGTGTTTTTTTTTAAGAAAGCAGGCATCACATTTGGTTACCAGTATAACCTATATAGTAGAAACAATGTGCCATGTTTCATCAAAATAACTTTACTGTTTGAAAACGTACAAAATTTTCCGAAAGGAAACTTAAAGTGTTCCCGAAAAAACCCGTTTCTTGGGCTACCTTATAGGTTAATAGAAAATTGAACTTTTCAAATATGAGGCATTTATTCAAAATTTACTACCGTAACGCACTTGCTGCGTCCCAAATTTCTTTTCTTACAAAAATGCATTATATTTTGATGGAAAATGCAAAATGCAATTATATAAGACGTGTTCGACTAAAAAAAAAAGAAAAATTGTATCACCAACGACTTATGGGCCATCCTGTGATTGTAGAAATAATGTTTTAAGATGTAGCTCAAGACTCCCTACAATTAATGTATACATTTTTTTTCATATCTTGTATAATAACGGATATATTGAGCTTTATTGATTTTTTACGAAAATTCGACAAAAATTCTATACCATTAAACGATAAACTCTATAGATAAGACTACTGCCAAGCATCAGAGAAAGGGTCTATTTGAAATGAATTTTCTGGAAACATTTTAGTAAAATTAAGGACAATGGCCGTTGAAAATAAGACTTCAGTGTTTGTAAAACATCCTTCTTGAGACATTTTCTTTCCATAGCCCGTATTAGATTCAAGTTCTTTGCCTAAATGTTGCCAATTTTGACGTTTGAAATCGCGATTTTGACATTTTAAGGAAAACCCCAATTTATTTTTCTTTAAATGCCTGTAACTTTTTTGTCTTTTGACTTACAGAGCTAAATTTGGTAGGTGATTTAAATATGCGATATGAACCCGTGTACCTAATTTGGTTGCCCTTACTTTGTTACTTCCTGAGATATACATTTTTTTCGAAAGAAAACACAAAATTTTCTGGGAAAACCTCGTCCGATTTTCCTGGCTAACGAATTTATCCAAGCCACTTGTAAAAGAAAGGTATTTACCAAATTTAGTCAAAATCGGCCCATTATTTTTTGAGTTATCGGTGTGATACATACATACATACATATATATATATATATATATATATATATATATATATATATATATATATATATATATATATATATATATATATATATATATATATATATATATATATATATATATATATATATATATATATAAACATATAAAAATCGAAACTGACCCAGGATATGTGTTCTAGAGGGCGTAATTAGCGCTCATTTGAAGAAACTTTTTCAAAGTTCAAAAGTCGAGATCTCCTCATTAGTGAATTTTTTTAAGAAAATTCACTAAAATATTAAAAATCATCTTTGTATAATGTCTATTAGGTCTGATAAGAAAAAAAACATGCAAATTGTCTATTACAAATCGATGAAACTGCAGTAAATATTACACAATATTAAGGGAGTCAGAAATATGTTGGTCTATTTTAAAGTACAAGCCACATTTTAAGCTAAATTAGTTAACATTACAAGGTCGCCCAGCGTCACTTTTACTCCCTAAAGCAGAGTTTATACGCCTAGGCATAGTATTGACCAGGTCCAGGCATTTACGAAGTAAGCGACAAAATTTCTTTGGTTGACATAGATCCAGGGTATTAAAATTTGGTAAGACATTGGCTTCAGCTTTATTAGCCTTGGAAAAAAAATTGGTTTTATGTAAATTAGTTTCCTTATAACTGACACTTGTTCATCATAATGTCAGAAGTCACAAAATTTAAGTATAGAGCTGTTATTAAATTCCTTACTCGAGTAGGTCTTCCATCTCAAAGCTTCAAAGATTTATTAAAAGGGTCTAAGAAACAATTTTCCATCTTATTCTATAGTAAAAGATGGTCAAAATGGTTTCTAATAGGATGGTGGTCCTTAGAAGATGACGCTAGAACAGGAAGGAGGGTGGAAGTGGTGACAGAAAACGAGATTGTCCTTGTTGAGAATCTCGTAATATATAGGTGACCGGTGTTTGAAATTGAAAGAATTATCAAAAATGTCGGGGTTTTCAAACACAAACGTTCGCCGAATCCTCCTCAAAGATTTATCCATAAATGAAGCTAATGAGTAGAGATTGGAACCTGTGATGAGCACTGATAAGTACAATTTGGAGAACCCAATTCATCACAATACAATTTTTAGACCTAACGTACGTTTCTCGAACAAAGTTAACATCATTAGAAGGATGAATAAACTAAGTGAATAATTTATATGTTAGTTGCCAAACAGTTGCGTCCTCTGGGAAGGTATAGAGACAGACCCCCACTGTTGGGTCTTAAATCCTTGTAGTTAAAACTGCATACCTACTTTTGTAATACTGTGTGTCGTTATCAAATATTCCTTCTAAGAAGAACACGCTGGTTATTAAGATAACAGTTCGAACAATGGACTACATAGAACCAGACCTATTCTATTCATTGAAACATTTTTGTTCAAATTTTTAACAATATTTATACTTTGCTGAGCATCTAGCTCAAGCGACTGCCTGACATTTTTGATTGAGTTGAGATTTTCTTTATCAACATTATGATTATTATCCCAAATATGCTGAGCAATACATGATTTATCAATAGCGCCATAATTTCGGTTGCGTTAAATGTTCTTTAAATCTAGTTTCAATAGTTCTCTTAGTTTGACCAACATATTAAAGTTCACACTCCTTAGAACCCATTTCATAGATTCCCGACACTTCTGTGGTTTTATCTATATCCTGTGGGTTAACTAGCAATTTTTTAATGTATTTTTGTAGAAAATGTTAGCTCTAAATAAAATGTTATTAAAATATCTCGTAATTCGCGGTTCAAATGGTAAACAGATTACGGTTTTGTCTGGTTTATCTTTTCTGAAAGTCGTAACTTCCTCTAACAGTTTCTTTACTTTATGTTTATTGACGAGTTTCTCCACTAAGCAGACAGAGTAACCATTATACCTAGCTACATTTTTAATATATTCCAGTTCTCTGTTGCATCGTTCTTTATTTAAAGGAACCTGTATTAATCTATGAACCAGAAAATTCAAGTTCGCTGTTTTTTGTCGAAAACTATGGAGTCAATCGAAATATAGCTCACAGTAGTGGTTGCCTTTCTGTGGATGTCAAATTCTAAAGTGTATATTTTTAATGACTAATACATCAAGAAAAGGTAATTTGTTATTAATTTAGTTTTTATGCGTGAATTTAATGGAGTCAAATTTACTATTACATAACGAACTTATAACCTTGATGTTTCAATTTACATATATAATGCAGATTATTCACTGACCAATATCGTCTATTTTGAGGATTACTTCTTCTCCTGGTGAGAACAAGAACTCTCATCGGTTCACAATATTTTTTCAGGATGTCAGTATCTTCGTTATAGAGCTGTAGAAATTTATCGCAGTCTTTTAGGGGAGTCGGAATTCGGCGTGTTGGGTCACTTTTTCAATATTCGGTATTCGTCTGAATACTGCGCACTTTTCGGCCGAATACCGCATACCAAACCATAAAAAACGCACATATTACTCGAAAGCATATCTATTGTAATCACAAATTATTGTTTTAATACTTAAAATCTATCAGCGGCTGTATACGGATTTCCTACAACTTGTCTTTTAGAGTTGTGCGCCCCAATTTTAGTGAATTTTTATTTAAAAAAATTCACTAATAGAGAGGTATCGATGGTGAGACTTTGCAAAATTTTTTTCAAATGAGCGAGAATTAGGACCCCTAGAACCCATATCCGGGGTCAGTTTCAATTTTTATATGTTTATATATATATATATATATATATATATATATATATATATATATATATATATATATATATATATATATATATATATATATATATATATATATATATATATATATATATATATATATATATATATATATATATATATATCCGTCTGATAACTGTGCCTTTTAATAATGACTTGGATGAGTTCGTTAGCCAGGAAAATCGGACTGGGTTTTTCGGGAAAATTTTGAATTTTCTTTCAAAAAAAATTTTTTCTCCGAAAATAACAAAGTTGTTTTGCTGAAATTTACTACATATGTTGCCTTGGAAGAGGCTTTACTACAAATTCAATTTTCTAAGTTTATAGAAAATTGAGTTATTCACATTTTAAATTTTCATTCAAAAAAATTTTTTTTCTCCGAAAATTACAAAGCTATTTTAATGAAATTGGGTGAATATCTTGTTTATATTTGGTTACCTGCGACTTTGACCCTTAAAAGCTATGGCTAAAATCCTTTACATGTACCATTTTAAGATTTCTCGCATTGTAAACTGACGTCCAACCTGCGACACATTACATAGAGCAACACTTATAAGAAAGAACACAATGGTTTTATATGTTGTGTATTGTGTGTTGCCTAAGATATCATACTAAGTTCAGCAGGTCCCGTTCCAACACTATAGGATTAAAAATGCATTGCCAAAAAAAAAAACCAATTGCTTATCCTTTAACCAAAATATTAGTAAATTTTTATTTAAAAAATTCAGTAATAGAGAGGTATCGATCGTGAGACTTTGCACAAATTTTTTCAAATGAGCGCGAATTAGGACCCGTATATATATATATATATATATATATATATATATATATATATATATATATATATATATATATATATATATATATATATATATATATATATATATATATATATATATCCGATAACTCAAAAATTAATTAACCGATTTCGATGAAACTCGACAAGTGCCTTTCTTTTATTAATGTCTTGGATGAGTTCGTTAGCCAGAAAAACCGAAAAGGCTTTTCCGGGAAAAATGTTAATGAAATTTAAAGGGTATGTTGCCTTGGGAGATACCTTACTACGTATCAAAATTCAACTTTATAAGTTTATAAAAAATTGAGTTATTCAAATTTTGATTTTTTTTTCGGAAATTTTTTTTTCCAAAAATTACAAAGGTATTCAAATGAAATTTGCTGTATATGTTTCCTTAGAAAAGACCTTACTACATGCCAAAATTAAACTTTCTAAGTGTATAGGAAATTGAGTTATTCAAAAGTGCATTTAATAAAAATTCACTACCATAACACACTTGCTGCGTCCCGATTTTTTTTTATATTATGAGCCGCCACTGCGTCATCTAGCAAGCGTTTCTGCAACTTCAGTGCACGTTTGTCTTGATTTTCATTGCGATACTGTTTTTTAAACTATCGGATTTTATCGGATCACATTATGTGCTAGGAATATCCTTACGCACAACAAAAGTCACCTTGAAGATCGAGACTGGTACAAAGGCATTAAAACAATGGTAAAATCTAGGAGGAAAGGCTCATTCTAAGGTATTTTTAAAAGTCAGTCTCGTTTTTAGTTCCCGTAAGCTTACTGCGACTTCCATACACTCAAACTTCAAATTTGGATTTGTCGCTTCAATGCACCCCATTCAATCGATCCTGGAACCAGTTCCTTTGATTATTTGCACAGTCTTGTATTTTAGTCTTTTGCTGGATCGTTCACATATGCTTTTTTGCAGAATAAAACGTTTATTAGTAAGCACACTTGAATAACACAAATCACCGCAAATTATTCTTTTGAACTTGACGATCGTTTCACTAACCAAGTTAGCCTCTTCAAAGGATAAAAAATTCATTCATTTTTATCCTTTGATAACGTTAACTTGGTTAGAGAAACGATCGTCAGGTATATTAAAATGTGTTGTCTTGATTTGGATTCTCCCACTGTACTTATCGCTGCTCATCGCAGGGTCCAATCTTCACTTGGCGGTATTTGCTTTTTGTGGGATGAAAATAAACTAAAACCGTACCTTATTAGCTTTAAAAGCAAGCTTCTGGTCACCTTCTGGCCAGCGACCATCGATAACCTTTTTCTAGTTGTATTATTTTTCGCAACACACTGACTTCACCAAAAGTAGATGGCCAGTTTTGTTTCATTATCCCTCCTAACGCTCTTAAATTAACATCAGCTCTGAGCAACGTTTTCCAATGCTAGGTTTTCCAGCTATAGAACGGCTATATGACGTTGCGAACAGCATAGTGATATAATCAAAGGTTCGCTTACTCTTTGCAGTAGATTATCACTTTGCGAATGAGAAAGGAATAATTTGCGCATATATTTTGTTACTGATTCCTCACGGATCATTTTCGGTAAACTTGAAGTATGTTTGTATGTATGTATTATGTATATTTTCTTTAACGTAACTCTATTTCCGCCACTACGGCCAATCACCGATTCTAAGGAGCAGTTTCGCCTCACTAGCCTTGACATTTTTCCAAATACCTTCATTTTGTAAGGAGCAAAGGGATATTTAACATGCTTAACATTATATTATACACGAGACGGACGGCTTAATACCCCCTCCTGACAAGCGGAAGGTGGAGATATTCGACTTGCTGTATTGAAAAATAATGTAACGATTCTACTGGGAATCGAACCCAGAACCCTTGACTGTGGGAGACAATCAGTTTCAATTTCAAAATATTTATTCACAATTCATAGGTTAAAAATATTACAATATGTTAGGTAGAAAGTTTTAGTCTATAAACAGAGACAACTAGACATCTAACAATATCATTTTACAATTTCCTTAGTGCAAACATGGCTCCTATCTTAAGATTTATCCATAGTTTATGTTTACATATTTTGAATATAATAAAGAACATATATATATATATATATATATATATATATATATATATATATATATATATATATATATATATATACTCTTAAGAAAAATGCTATCTATGGTTTTTATGTTGTTTCTACTGTGTTCTTAAGTTTGTTAATTTTAATTAGCAGGAAAATTTGGGAAAGCCTGCCTTAACATTATTTTCTTTTTGATTTAAAAATGACCAAATTATCTTATAATTATTTACACTACATACATATTTACATTATTTACATTTATACTTTATCTTAGATACCTAAATTTGGTTGTGCTGCCTAATATCTACGGTATTGCCTGTTGATTGTTGGGGTTCTTTAAGTACCGAATTTTGTTCTTGAAAATGAGAGTTTATACTTAAATGTTATACGGGGATTGTCTGTTCTGGTTGTAAGAATTCGTCTGGTTAGTTGGCTGTTTTTTGTTTGTCTCTCGTAGAAGTTTTCTGATAAAAACAGTACATATTTCTTGATTGGTGTGATGTGCGTTCTTTTTATCATGTCAGAGATTTTTGAGTATCTGTTGCCCCCGGTGATTAGTCTTAAACACTTGTTATCAAAGACGTTAAGTTTTCTGTATTTGATATTTGATATGCTGCACCAAACAGGGGCCCCATATGTGATGATGGGTCTAATAATCATCTTGTAAATTAGTAGTTTGTTTGTAGTGCTCAGTGATGCAGTTTTTAGTAGGGGATATACTATTTTTACGGCAGCGTGTCATTTTATGATCAGTTGGTTAATCTCGCTATGAATATTAAGCCTTCGGTCGAGGGTTATACCTAAATGTTTTACGTTATCTTTATTAGGGTCTATTTCGGCATTTTATACTTTTAATTTCTTAAATATTTGGTTTTGGGTGTTAGCCACCGGTGCCCAGAATGATTGGCAGTACATTGCTGTGTCCTCAGCAAAGAGTGGCAGGTTTGTTTCCGGAAATTGTGGAATGTCGTTTATGTAGAGGCTGAAAAGTTTGGGTCCAAGGATTGAGCCTTGTGGGACGCCGGCATTTATGTTCTTGATTCCTGAAATGGCATTTTCTACCTTTACTGTCATGCTTCTGTTTTTGAGGTACGAATAGATGGTCTTAATTATGGGATTGGGTATTTCGAGCTTGATAAGTTTATAGATGAGCCTATCGATCCATACAGTATCAAAAGCTTTTTTGATATCCAGTATGGTCATGACTGTACATTTATGTTTATTAAAATTTATGGTGTCGTTAACAATTCTAGCCACCTGCAAAACGGTGCTGTGTTTATTTCTGAATCCAAATTGTTGGTCGATAGTGATGCGCTTTTTTCGTTCAATGGTTTTAAGTCTTGCTAGGATGACTTTTTCCACTTTTTTACCAAGAGTGTTGAGAAGACTGATTGGTCGGTAGTTAGACGCATCTGTGTGATCTTTATGGGGTTTGGGTATTATAATAACAAGAGCTCTTTTCCATTGATGCGGGAAGTATTGGTGGAGAAGGATGGGGTTTATTATGTACATGAGGTGGACAATACATTTTTAGATAGGTTCTTTAATATTTTGTTCGGGATTCAATCATGACCGGGAGATTTGTTATTCGCTAGTTGTTTAATTATGGTTTTGATTACGGTGGGGTTTGTTTTCAGAAATTCAGAAATTTGGGAGGATGGTTGTGGCGGAAGTTCTGTGTTAATAAAATTTTGTACGTATGCTAATATTTCCCTATGTGCTTCTTTTTCATTGTTTAAAGTCGTGTTGTGCACAGCAGAAAACGTATCGGCGAGAAGTTCTGATTTTTTGTTTGTTGAGTATCTATTTTTAAGGGGGGCAAAGTTTCAAATTTGTTTTTGAATCTTTTTATGAGTTTTCAAATTGAATTATTTCGAGTGTCGAGGTCGGAGGGAGTATCTGTCGCTGACACATGTTCTTATTCCTGAACCACCGATGCTGCTTGAAGTATGTATATATGTACTTAACGAAGTAATATCACCGATATATGCCTGGGTATACATTTGAAAAAATCAAACATCCAGATATCTTTCGATTAATTTCATGAGGCACAGGTAACTTAGTTATACAACTTGGTTGACATCAAAAGGCGATGATGATCTAAATAGGAAATCACATAAACTTCTGAGTTCCACACAAGAAAAATCATTGAATTTAATGCTAGTAGCTTAAAAAGTAATAACACAAGTAAAATAAAAAATTCGGTTCACAGCTCTATCTTTTCGGCGTAAATTTCTTCTTATTTTTTAAGTGACAAGGATATAGTATATCATTAAAAAATCTTTCAAGGAGTCCACCTGAATTATATAGATTTGATATAGTTGTCTGATGAAAAAAGGTATAAAAATATTTTTTATTAGAGGAACAATTTTATGTATGCCGCCTAAACACCATGTTTATTTTCAAACTTACCACCCGTGTCATATAGGTAGGGAGAATATTGATGGAAATTATCGAGATATTTCAACAATATTATTTAGAAGCGCTATTTTTCACAAAAGAATCAAGCGTCTTCAACCTCCTATCATTTAAAACCACCATCTGAAAATATTAAATTAGAAGGGTAGTTGAATGACATATCATTTCAAAAGGCTTTACAATTCCAATTCTCTAACGTTCTTAATTTTTATGTTTCGTTGTTGAGTAATATCAACTTGGAAATGTATTTAAATTTGGAGATAAGAGAAAATCAAAGATGTGATAAAATTTATTCTGAAAGACACTTTTATAAATTTATATATATATATATATATATATATATATATATATATATATATATATATATATATATATATATATATATATATATATATATATATATATATATATTTACAAATTAAATTAATTGCTTACCAATCTCGAGCAGTTAAGTTCATATTATTTTTTGAGACATGAGATTAATTCAGTAGAACTTATTTCTTGATTCAAATGCTGTTGAAATTTCCAAATACATCAGACATTTTATAAATAAAAAAATCAGGGTTTTAGCATGATACCATATCTCGCCCCTTATATCAAATACACAGTATAGATAATGTGGAGCAAAAATCCATAGTTGTTTAGTAATTCCAAATGCTATATAATGACAATACAGGACACTCCGGCTGATTTCGTGTTTCAAGAATATCAGTGCCCCTAGCGGATAGCACTGATGTTACGTCGTTCGAGAACGTGTAACACTAGCAATTGCTGGTGTTTAACTGTGTATAATTAAGTTTGAGCTATGTTTTTTACAATGAATGTTAGTGGTTGGGTGTGTGCAATCTATAATTGTTCGAATTATAACGTGCTAAATCTATCAAAGACATTTCATAGGTTTCCAAAGGAAGGCCAAACGTGAATATGATTTGAAGCAGAAGACAAATTCAGAATCACTTTTTTGCCAATATGTACAGTCCGCAGAAGATAATTTATTATGTAATATTTACCATCATGTACCTATTTATAGATAAACATCGTAAACGGATGGTTGAAAGGCTTTAATCATAACTTGTCTCCCAGTGCATCAAAAAGAAATATGAAGGCAAAAAAAGTTTTGCATTAATAATAAATGATATAAGAAAACTGTTTTTCTATATTCTTCTGTGTCCTTTTTTATTTCAGTATGGCATAAATTGTCACATTTTTTCACATTTAAAATTATTTTACTTGGTAAAGGCTTTTAATTATCTTCCCAAGACAAATTTTTAAAGAGACAAGTAGAAATAGCAGATTCAGCCCTATAACAGATTTATTCACGGAAGTAAGAGTTAGTCTCACCATTCATCTGCACAATTTCTTAATTATGTACTAAGTATATCAGTTACGTATTTTAAAATATTAGATTAATAAGACAGTTTTCATGTAGAGATATAGCAAATTGAGTACTGTGCTACCATTTATACCTAGAACAATTATTTATAGGTAAGTACACATTGTAACTGAATATCCTCAGAAACAGCTTTCAGTATATTCTTATACCTACCCTTGAAATAGTAGTTTAACGACGGTTTAAAGGTAGTACTTTAAATTATGATGAAATAAGATTATGGGTTAGAGAAATTTGCAGAATTATTCATGCTTAATTCATTTTGGTTTCAAGCTGATTGTTAATACAAATTCTATTTAGAACTATATAATCAGAAAATTGTCACTGTTTTGCCATGTACAAGTTTTTATATTTATCTATAATAAACCAATTGTCTAAATTAAGAATATGCAGGTAAATATACAATTCAAATTACTCGCTCAGCTATCAGTACTTCACGCGAGGTGGCGCTGGTGTACTTGTCACAAAGATCACCAATGCTTAAGCATAGGAGTATCCCGTATTGTCATTATATAGTATTTGGTAATTCCCTGGCACATTTGTTTGACAAACATGCGCCTTTAAAAACAGCTAAAGTGTGTTAACCAAAGAAACTATGAAAAGTCGACAATAAAAAACGACTAATGTACTAATATTATAAAAAGTACGGCTGAGGCAGGATAAGAAAAACAAAGCACACTTTACATTGGAAACACCAAAAATAACTGCGAAACAACATGGAGGTGGCAATAGAGGATGAGAGAAGAACGTAGGGTGAATAACATGGTAATTGGGCGGTGGAGAGTTTTTAGACAGTTTGGGTTTAGGAACCTATAATTGGCATAAATGTAACAAGTTTGACTTTTGATAAACAGATGTCACAGTGGCACATTTTGCTATTAAACCGAATGACAGTTTCCCAGAAAATTAACTTGGGAGTCATGAAAATCATTTGTATGGTGGTTAAAGCCTTACAATATAAAATTTCGAGACGCAGCAAGTGCGTTATAGTAGCGAATTTTCATAAGAATTGTACACTAATATTATACGGCATATTAGTGAAGGTCATACTTTAAACTTACACAGACCTTGAAGATCGATTTTAAAAGTCGTAGTACGCGCACATTTGAAGAATTCTTTCGAAAGTGTTACCATCGATATCTCTCTGTTATCAAAAAAATCTTGGGTGTAACTCATTTTGAGAAAAATGCCCAAAACTCAATTTTGTATGAAGCTAAAGAACAAAATTTTGCTGTATCTGTAGATAGTGTGTCTCTTTAAAAGAAACTTGTATTACAAATGTTATTAAAGTTATATATACACAAGATTTCCAGGAGGAAACTTAATTCATATTTATAAAAGTAAAGTATCTGCCAAACTTTAAACGTAGCAGTTATTTTTCCTCATTAATCGCCAGACTCAAAGGTGACAAACTTATTTAGGCGTTTTAAACAAAAATGAGATCTTGTTCAAAACGTATAAAATCTGTGCACTCCAAATGTCAAAATAAAACATTATAAAAAACATACATTCATCGACCTGAATTCGATCGCGTAACCTTCTACTTAGGAGGCAAGCGCGAAACCCTCTGCGCCATCTAGGCACACCTCAAGTAACGTTTTATTTGCGTGATACTTTAGATCGGCTTCATGCCCGGGATATTATGTTGTTCTAAGTATGCGTAACAATTATTAATTACAGAATTAGTAGAATTACCATTGAAACATATCCCACGACTGTTTCGGTCTTATATAACGTATCATGTTTGAGTTTAAGGATAAAAGAAACTATTTTAGAATCATTTTTATAGAGACTTGGCTTGATTTTGTTTAAATTTATGCTATATTATGCGACAGCATAATAAATCTATGCTGCGCTCGGGTAGTATGTTTTCTGCCTGGTATATATTTAGTTTGGTTACCGTTGATGTATGGTTTATACCTGTTGTATGAATTAAGCTACGCATGGTAGTTAACTACTCTGTCTGTCAGGCATTAGACTTTAACCACTAAGTCGTTTCAACGCATGTCTTTGGGACTTTATTTTTAATTTGGGAAAAACTCTAAATTATGTGTACCAAATTACTTAAAATTCACAACATAGGTTTATTTGCACCATTTCTAGCCACATGTAAAGTTTCATTCTAGTTACTCTGATACTTACACAAATATAGCGTTTTTAAAAGCTTGTCCCGATCTTCCACTGGAAAAACCTGAGCATAAAGGCTGATTAACGAGCTCGACCTCGGCTCTTGCCCAAAAAAGATTTTTGCCAAGGTTGATTGAAATCAGTTAAGTATTTTTTGAGTTATCGCTCGGATACATATATATTTCAACGGACGTTGTTTTTGGGTTATATAATTTTCCAGAAGCTTTTCATCGTGACCTCTCGTTAAGCGAATTTTTTTTTAATGAAAATTCGCTAAAAACATCAAGGAGCATTTCCATATCTGTATTATAGAAGGAAGTGAGACGTGTCAGCCATCTTTAACCTCCTATTTGAATATTCATTTTTGTCGGTTTGTGCCAGTCACAGAATATTTTACATTTGCGTTTGTTGGGAAATTAGTGTGAAATAATGCTATTATTGTGATTTGTCTGTTAGTTTTCATGAAATATAGGTCGTGTTTTGAGTATGAATAGTTTTCGACAACCAACACGTCATTGTAGTATATGACATCCTGTCGCCATTTGCAACCTCCTTTTTGGTTCGACCTATGTATTAAAATGCTCATTCCTGTTGTTTCATGTCCTAAGGTTGAAGCCTATCTGGTGTAAGTAACTTTTCTTGAGATGTGGTACATCCATTAAAACAATGTAATTAATTCAAGATCCACATTAATAACTAAATAACTATTTATAGTTATTTATTATATCTGTACAAAAGAGGTCCAACCAGCTTGTGATTGTGGCGACCAGCTCCTTTATCTGTGTCCCTTCTGATTTCTGTCCTGTTTCTGTGACTAAATCATGTGTTAGAGTGTCTGTTCCTATATTTTTCAGAACATATGTTTATGCTCGCTAGTTGCACCGTAGGCTAACAGGTTGCATAGGTTAACATGAGGTAACACTTGTGCTTAATTTAATGCATCTATCCATTGACAGTTTGACGATTATAACAAAAATTCCGCCAAAAACCAATCCACCTGGGCTTACGCTTCTTTGTTGCTGTTTGGGTACTCACCCTGCCTCTCTTCTGTCTTCTCTGAGAATTTTTACATCTTTAGTCTTAAATATCTTTAACAATTTAACGTTGGAGCCCTCCAGGCTCTCAAATTATCTTGATAAAATGAAGTGGCACTTTTGTGTCCCTTATAACACACTCTCCACTGGCAGCTGGAGGGAATACCCTGTCGAAAAGATAAGTTCCATATACAATTTAAAAAAAAAATCTATTTTTGTGATTTTATTTCTAGAGCTCTGCTGCATATGTCGACCTTTCCATGTGGCTGTTGTTTCGATAATGGGAACTCACATGTCCCTTCCTTGCATTTTGCTGATATTCTGTGCTTATGGTCAGAATGTATGGTTGTCGTTTCTATATCCAGCCGACATCTTGCTCTATGGTTTCCTTCGGGCCATCTGTCAACTATCATTTAAATCAAAAGATATTTTATTTCAATAATACAACACGTGAAATTAGATTACAATTTCCTGCAATGATCTAACAATGTTTTTACTAATATGGCGATGTTATCCTGCTTTTTAGGTTGCAAGGTAATGCCTATCTTTTTGTACCTGTAGTTTTTTTTACTTAGTTCAGTTATTTGTAAGATAATTGATGTTTTATAATTGGACTGTTTTTAGAAGTTAATGTGATTTTGTAGGCTTCCGAAAAAGTGTCAAATTGAGACGAAATGTATAAAGCATATAAGAGCCTGCTGACTTTTTCTATTTCTCATCTGAAAATAAGGACGATTGCCCTTAAATTAGATTATATATATATATATATATATATATATATATATATATATATATATATATATATATATATATATATATATATATATATATGTGCATGTATAAATTGCATGCTTGTGAAAACTCAGAAAACATTTGTGTTTGCAAACTGGCTTACGACAAGTTTCTTAATAGACTTAAATCACTTAGTAACGATACATTGATTGCTAACCTGAAAATGTGAATTTCCATTGTAGATTAAAAGTGGCGACCCAGCAAATCCGTTGCAAATATCTTTGCTCTGCTCTCCTCCCGCACAAATATGTTCTTCAGTTATTGGCAACTTCTGTCCATAGATATCATAACATTTTCTTAGACTTAATATTGGAAGGAGCAGTGCTTGCTGCTCATAGGACGTCGCTGAAACAAATGAAAATATATTTATAGTGTACATTGTCTGTCACATAAGGAATGATAATGAAAATGACTGTTTAGCTTAGAAGCAACGGTAGTAGAACAATAATCTGCAAACAGATTAGTCACAACCGTGGGGTCATTTATTTCGACACCATCATGGGTGAGGGAAACTTAAGATACCTCAGGTTTTTTGTTTATTACTAAATTAACAACATTCCAAGCCACTTGGGGCTTTTTATCCGAATCAGACACCAATTCTGAAAACTAGTTTTTTTCATCATCTGTTAGTTTGTTGTCTTATGCTACTGATCCTATAGTAGTCCCTGAGCTCATCGCTGCTATATTTTTTACGTAATATATTAAGATCTTTAAGGTTCGCAGTTTGAACTCTGACATTAACGCTTGGACGATAACTCAGTTTTTAGTAACATTTTGTAACGTTACTTATAAATGCCAGGCATTTAGTATTCCCAGCCATTTAGTATTCCCAAGCTTAAGTGACCATGATATATCTGATTATAATTATTTATATTAATTTAAAAACTTAAAGAAGTAATTTTTTTAAGATATCTTAAGAAAAATAACCGTACGATAAAAATGTAATGTTGTGTCTCTTTTTTTTGACCAATCTGTAGAAAAATCTGGTCATGTTGAACAAATATGCTATTAAAGACAACGCTCCTAACATTGAGCGCATTTAAGTCGCATGAAAGAAAGTTTTATTAAAATTAAGCATAACAACTACGAGCTGCATATATAAAGTACATGCATTTGATTTAATTATTAAACAGAAAAACTGTAGAAATTTGAATCATATCATCATACATACCTTGTTGACCTCCAACTTTGCCCCATCCGACTAAAATTCCACGGTCACCAGCGACAGACCAGGTCTCTGGCAGGCAAATTGGTTGTGCTGTAACTGACATTTAATTTTATAATTAGACTTTGTTAACGTTGATATTGTATATAATAACCAGGTTTCAGAAGGTTTATATTTCATTTATTATTGAATTTTGAAGAACAATATTATAATTGCATACATATTTTTAGCGCATTTTCTTAATAATAATAATAATGTTTATTTGTGCGCGGTGATAAAATGGTTGCAAAAGTGAACATAATAAATAAAAATCTCTGGACGCAGCAAGTGCGTTATGGTAGCGAATTTTCCTTAAAATATGTTTAATACCAATCGTCTTTCTTTGATGAAAGCAGGCATCAAACTTGGTTGCCTATATAGTAGAAACAATGAAATTTTTCTTAGGGTTTGTGGATGGGGGGGGGGTCTAGGCAGGTTTCTGAAAACAGTTTTTTGAAAAACGTTCGGGAGCTAAACTGCAAATTTACCGAAAATTCGCTATCAAAACGCACTTACTGTTGACTAACGTTAGAAAACATCCGGATTTACGATAAGGATGCCGCCAAGACGTCTTGAACATCCCTTACATTAAAGTTGGTGTGTGTGTGTGTGTGTGTGTGTGTGTGTGTGTGTGTGTGTGTGTGTGTGTGTGTGTGTGTGTGTGTGTGTGTGTGTGTGTGTGTGTGTGTGTGTGTGTGTGTGTGTGTGTGTGTGTGTGTGTGTGTGTGTGTGTGTGTGTGTGTGTGTGTGTGTGTGTGTGTGTGTGTGTGTGTGTGTGTGTGTGTGTGTGTGTGTGTGTGTGTGTGTGTGTGTGTGTGTGTGTGTGTGTGTGTGTGTGTGTGTGTGTGTGTGTGTGTGTGTGTGTGTGTGTGTGTGTGTGTGTGTGTGTGTGTGTGTGTGTGTGTGTGTGTGTGTGTGTGTGTGTGTGTGTGTGTGTGTGTGTGTGTGTGTGTGTGTGTGTGTGTGTGTGTGTGTGTGTGTGTGTGTGTGTGTGTGTGTGTGTGTGTGTGTGTGTGTGTGTGTGTGTGTGTGTGTGTGTGTGTGTGTGTGTGTGTGTGTGTGTGTGTGTGTGTGTGTGTGTGTGTGTGTGTGTGTGTGTGTGTGTGTGTGTGTGTGTGTGTGTGTGTGTGTGTGTGTGTGTGTGTGTGTGTGTGTGTGTGTGTGTGTGTGTGTGTGTGTGTGTGTGTGTGTGTGTGTGTGTGTGTGTGTGTGTGTGTGTGTGTGTGTGTGTGTGTGTGTGTGTGTGTGTGTGTGTGTGTGTGTGTGTGTGTGTGTGTGTGTGTGTGTGTGTGTGTGTGTGTGTGTGTGTGTGTGTGTGTGTGTGTGTGTGTGTGTGTGTGTGTGTGTGTGTGTGTGTGTGTGTGTGTGTGTGTGTGTGTGTGTGTGTGTGTGTGTGTGTGTGTGTGTGTGTGTGTGTGTGTGTGTGTGTGTGTGTGTGTGTGTGTGTGTGTGTGTGTGTGTGTGTGTGTGTGTGTGTGTGTGTGTGTGTGTGTGTGTGTGTGTGTGTGTGTGTGTGTGTGTGTGTGTGTGTGTGTGTGTGTGTGTGTGTGTGTGTGTGTGTGTGTGTGTGTGTGTGTGTGTGTGTGTGTGTGTGTGTGTGTGTGTGTGTGTGTGTGTGTGTGTGTGTGTGTGTGTGTGTGTGTGTGTGTGTGTGTGTGTGTGTGTGTGTGTGTGTGTGTGTGTGTGTGTGTGTGTGTGTGTGTGTGTGTGTGTGTGTGTGTGTGTGTGTGTGTGTGTGTGTGTGTGTGTGTGTGTGTGTGTGTGTGTGTGTGTGTGTGTGTGTGTGTGTGTGTGTGTGTGTGTGTGTGTGTGTGTGTGTGTGTGTGTGTGTGTGTGTGTGTGTGTGTGTGTGTGTGTGTGTGTGTGTGTGTGTGTGTGTGTGTGTGTGTGTGTGTGTGTGTGTGTGTGTGTGTGTGTGTGTGTGTGTGTGTGTGTGTGTGTGTGTGTGTGTGTGTGTGTGTGTGTGTGTGTGTGTGTGTGTGTGTGTGTGTGTGTGTGTGTGTGTGTGTGTGTGTGTGTGTGTGTGTGTGTGTGTGTGTGTGTGTGTGTGTGTGTGTGTGTGTGTGTGTGTGTGTGTGTGTGTGTGTGTGTGTGTGTGTGTGTGTGTGTGTGTGTGTGTGTGTGTGTGTGTGTGTGTGTGTGTGTGTGTGTGTGTGTGTGTGTGTGTGTGTGTGTGTGTGTGTGTGTGTGTGTGTGTGTGTGTGTGTGTGTGTGTGTGTGTGTGTGTGTGTGTGTGTGTGTGTGTGTGTGTGTGTGTGTGTGTGTGTGTGTGTGTGTGTGTGTGTGTGTGTGTGTGTGTGTGTGTGTGTGTGTGTGTGTGTGTGTGTGTGTGTGTGTGTGTGTGTGTGTGTGTGTGTGTGTGTGTGTGTGTGTGTGTGTGTGTGTGTGTGTGTGTGTGTGTGTGTGTGTGTGTGTGTGTGTGTGTGTGTGTGTGTGTGTGTGTGTGTGTGTGTGTGTGTGTGTGTGTGTGTGTGTGTGTGTGTGTGTGTGTGTGTGTGTGTGTGTGTGTGTGTGTGTGTGTGTGTGTGTGTGTGTGTGTGTGTGTGTGTGTGTGTGTGTGTGTGTGTGTGTGTGTGTGTGTGTGTGTGTGTGTGTTTGTTTGTTTGTTTGTTTCGTTTCTTTAAGGTCGGCCTATTTTCGCGACTATGGACAATCACCGACGCCAGTTTTTTAGTTTTTAGTTTAATAATTGCAGATAGAAGCAAGAAATATAAGCATAGAAAATATGCATACTTACGTGTATATTTAATGGCTGACTTTAAAACTATCAACGCTATATTGTCTTTATAACTATCTTTGTCATAACCTGGATGAATTATAACATGGCTAATTTGAATATCTTGCACTGGCAGTCCACAAAATTCTTCATTGCAATCTATTTGAGCATTAGTTGCATATTCACCAACTCTTACCAAGTACCTGCAAATATGACTAAGCGTAATTTAGAAAGGACACAATTTTTTATAAATTAATGTTCACTGACGAGCAGAAAATTTAGGTCACCTTTAAAGTTTTGATGGTTCTTGACGCCGCATATGAATTAGTAAAATGTCACGTTTTACCAAATCACCCCTTATTTATCACTTACCAGCGATCTTACCCAAAAGCAATTTGAAGCGTTCCTTTGTCGGGTGCTAACTGGATACCAAATTTGAGCATGAAATCTCAATTCATTCGAAAGCTATTGCGCCTACTAGCAGATAGACGTACATGCCGACAGACCGACAGACCGACCGACCGACTGACCGAAAGACCAAGTGAGACAAAAATGTTCGTTCCAGAATCAAGTTTTCTATACGTTTTGATACATTTTACGCCGTTTTAGAAAAAAGAATCAAAATTTTTGTCAGCAATATTCCACCCCCACGCACATTCAACCCCTAATTTAATTTCAGCACAGAATGCCATGTTTGATGAAATTAAAAGTTTTATAATAAGTAAACCCTAAAACGTTATACCTATTACTCGAGTTTTAACAAACAAATGTCAATTTTCACCAAATCACCCCCCATTCATCCCGTACCCCTTAAAGCGATTTTACCCAAAAACAATCCCAACCGATCGTTTGTGCTAACTCCATACAAAATCAGAAGCCGGCCTTTCCACATTCGAGTGAAAAAGGCCGACTGTCTGAATACGGGACTCGAACCCGCGACCTGCTAATTCAAATATAGAGATTACTCACCTCACGCACTGAGCTATTCGGCCTGTCATATGTTTTAATAACTTTTACCACGTTTAAGCGAAAAATATTTTTGAAGGTTTTGTCACCGAAGCGATCATTCCACACGTTGAGACGATGTGGAAGTAAGAACAATTACACCCGACAACAATATATATATATATATATATATATATATATATATATATATATATATATATATATATATATATATAGATGTATATATATATATATATATATATATATATATATATATATATATATATATATATATATATACAAGGTGGTGCATTGAAAACGAAACAGACCGATTTGCGTCCAGAGAATTTTTTTTTCAGAACCGCTGAAACACGTCCATTTTAATATTGAGGGGGACATGTTTTGACATAAAACTCAACTTTGTCACATCAACCCCTTAAGTGTGGTGATAAAAACCCTTATATTTTAAATAGGGAACACAGGTCGAATGTTACACGACTTGAAAGCTCTTTCTTTTCTGAATTAGGCACACAAATTTTTTTTGGAAGTTTTATTAACTCGTTTAAAAATTATTCACAGTTGAAGATGCAAAAACGCATTTCACTCATAAATAAAATATTTGTTTGTCGGTTGGTCTGTCGATATGTTGGCAGGTACGTCTGTCGTTTAATAGGCGCAATAACTTTCGAACGAATTTAGATATCATCATCAAATTTTGTATCCAGTTAGCACTTGATAAAGGAACGCTTATAATTGTTTTTGGGTAAGATCACTTCAGGGGGTAGAGGATAAATAAGGGGTGATTTGGTGAAAATTGACTTTTTGTCAATTAAGCTCGAGTTGCAAAACTTTATCGGTTCAGGAATACAAATATTTTCTTTGTGGTCAAGTCATGGGCCCTAAATTCATTCCATGAGAATGTGTTCCAGAAAAGAATAAGTTATCAAAGCTATGTGGAAATTATGATTTAGTTTGCAGCACTATTAGTGAATTTTCTTAAAAAAAATTCACTAATGAGAAGATCCCGAATTTTGAATTTTGAAAAAATTTCTTCAAATGAGCGCTAATTAGGCCCCCCAGAACACATATCCGGGGTCAGTTTCAAGTTTTATATGTTTATATATATATAAATAAATAAATATATATATATATATATATATATATATATATATATATATATATATATATATATATATATATATATATATATATATATATATATATATATATATATATATTATATATATTTATATATATATATATATATATATATATATATATATATATATATATATATATCACACCGATAACTCAAAAAATAATGCGCCGATTTTGATTAAATTTGGTGATTAAATTCCTTTTGCAAATGGCTTGGATAAGTTCGTTAGCCAGGAAAATCTGCCCAGGTTTTCCCGGAAAATTTTGTGTTTTCTTTAGAAAAAAAATTATATTTCCGGAATTAACAAAGTAGGGGAAACCAAATTTGGTACGCGGGTTTATATCCTTATTGGTAAGTTACCTATGAAAATTTAGCTATATAGATTAAAAGACAAAAAAGTTATAGGCATTTAAAGAAAAATAAATTGGGGTTTTCCTCAAAACGTCACAGTTGCGATTTAAAACGTCAAAATCGGCAACATTTAGGCAAATAACTTGAATTTAATACGGGCTATGGAAATCAAATGTCTCAAGAAGGATGTTTTACAAACCCTGAAGTCTTAGTTTCAACCGTCATTGTCCTTCATTTAACTAAAATGTTTACAGAAAATTCATTTCAAACAGACCCTTTCTTTGTAAAAAATCAATAAAGCTCAAGATATCCGTTATATATAAAAATTTGTATATATTAATTATAGGGTGTCTTGTGCTACATTAAAAAAAATATTTCTACAATCACAGGCTGGCCCATAAGTCGTAGGTGATACAAATTTTCTTTTTTTTTTTTTAATCAAACACGCCTTATATTATTGCATTTGTGCAATTTCCATCGAAATATAATGCATGTTTGTAAGGAAAGAAATTCTGGATGCAGAAAGTGCGTTATGGTAGCGAATTTTGAAATGCTTCATATTTGAATAGCCCAATTTGCTATTAACCTATCAGGTTGACCAAGAAACGAGTTTTTCCGGGAACACTTTAAGTTTGCTTTTGGAAATTTTTGTACATTTTCACACAATAAAGTTATTTTTATGAAACATGGCACATTGTTTTTACTATATAGGTTATACTGGTAACCAAAATTGATGCCTGCTTTCTTAAAAAGAAAATACACATATTTGCAATAAAAACATTTTTATGAAAATTCACTACCATAACGCACTTGCTGCGTCCAGAGTTTTTTTTTCTTTGTGTGCGCATTGTATATGGGGCGTCTATATTAACAAGCTATTTTGCCTCTATGAAGGCATTCTATTTAGAAATTAGTCAATAGAGTGTTGAAACTATGTATTTGTAGATATGTTCTATATTGATGTGTATTTAAAACAATTTCCTTTTTTTTTAATAAACGCTATTATTATTATCATTATTATTATTATTATTATTATTATTATTATTATTATTATTATTATTATAATATGTATCGCAGGAGACGCAGACCGGTTGCGTCTTCTTTATGGACCCTTTAGTCTGCCACACCTGCATTCCAACAAGTCGGCCTTATGGCATGCACTGGCGCCTAATGCAGCTGAGAATAGCGCCAAGCGCCATGTTTGGTTTTGTGACGATTCTAGGATTTCACGCACATACAGTAAATCAAGAAAGAAACTGTGGAGATAAAACTGTCGAGCGAGAAGAAGCCTAGAAGGGATGAGTCTGGAGGCTTGAGAAATGCCCGAGATAACTCACTTGCTACCAACCAGGAGATGACGAAAGCGAGTTACTTTTTTTAACGCAAGCGCTTGATTCAGGGGGTCTATTGAGGTTCTCTACCACAAAAATCTAATAAATAAGAATCAGGTTGGTCCATATTTAATTGTGCTATTGAAGATAGGCCCACACGACCTGGTGTTTTTTTCTGAGTCTAAGAAGGTTTAATATTCCCGTTGAGTTCCTGCTTTATTGGTGATGATTCGTTTACTAGTAATATCACCCTTCAAATAAAGGCCCTCACAACAGAAGATGCGGTTTTTTCATAGGTCTTAAAAAGGTATACCTATTTACGCCGGCTTAAACATACCCGACCCTACTTTTTTTGTTATGGTAATGTTGGACGCAAGTTTCAAAATTGATATTCCAAGACGACTTTTTGCGTCTCGTGACTTCCAAATTGGATGGCTTCAGGGTCGGTGTCAAACTACAGTAACTCTATAAAGACAGCGTGGTCATACGTTGGTCAAAGTTGCGATTGATAAACGATCACTTGGGATCAGCAACGCCATGTTTCATCATTTTTGTACAGCGCCTTATGTGAGAAACAGGAAAATCGAAGCATTTTTTTCTCAGTCGATGCATCAGTGAGACAAAATTTACAGGAGTCACAGGTAATAATATGATAGAAAATGTAAATTAAAATCTTGTTCTCGATTCCTGCAAAATTTCAAATGGACCGTAATGTCAATTGTCATATTAGTTGGAGAGTTTACATCCGTTCGAAAAATTGTACGCGCCGGCGATGGAAAGTAGTTAGAGCTGTGCGAGGCTCCAAAATTTCGAACCGAACCCGAACTCGAACCGAACCTTCGAAAAATTGTACGCGCTGGCGACGTTAAAGTAGTTCTGATTTCGAAATACGCAATTCTCCAAAAAAGTTCGTTGTTCAAAAATACTTCAAAATTGAACAATGCAGGCATTGAAAACGTTGCGAAGTCCCAAGAGCGGATCCATTAACTCGGTAGCGGCTCTTTAAACTCTGTATCGGCCCCATTGAGCCGGTAGCATAATTTTAGGCGATTTCACTCATGCGTATTTTTGAGAGTTGAGAGATAACTTTAGACAAAACTAATAGAATGGAAGCTGGTTTTCCACAAGGAACTTGTCTCGGACGAACTAAATTTGATATTGTTAGTGACAAAATGTAATGATCCAATCTTATAGGACACCGAAAGGAGGCAACATAAAATTGAAGTTAGTTTAGGGACACACCTTTTAGGAATGATTGATAAAATTCAACCTGATGACTTTTTGATCTCTGTTTATCCAATATGCTGTACTCATATGATGTCTACAAGATTTATGTAATTTTTAACTAGACAACTAGAATTGTAACTGTAGCTGTTGGGCCCTTTTCTCGCGGATTATGTGTGGATTTAGAAGCAAATACAAGCGCAAATATGTCAGCTTTTTATATTAACGATACGGTGAATATTCCGTCTTCTGACGCAACGGGTGCGAAAAAATTCGTGAAAAGGTTTCAACCTATAATTTTTATTATAGACCAAAAAATATTGGGTGTTGGTTGGACATAAGATAGCTTTGTCTCTTACTCATTGCTGGAAGTGATTCTTGGTTCAATGAATTGCATTTGTTTCTAGCTGATATAGAACGCTATCCTGTCTGTGGCCAATAGACAGGATCTGAAGAGGAGTCCCGAGAAATGTGTGTACATCTGCTCGGATAGCCAGGCAGTTCTCCGGGCAGTCTGCTCGGCCAGAATCAGGTCTACACTGGTTCAGGAGTGCGCTGACGCCTTTAAAGGACTAGCCAGGACAAAGGAGGTACAACTAGTGTGGGTTCCAGGACACCGTGGCGTAGCTGGGAATGAGGTGGCGAATAATCCCGCAAGGCTCGGTTCCCGGCGGCCGTTCTGTGGCCCGGAGCCGGCGATAGGTATAAGTAGGAAGACGGTCTCTGTCGCCCTAGACAGGTGGACCGAGGAAGCAATGAAGAGGCACTGGGGGTCGGTTGGTGGCTGCAGGCAGGCGAGGGCCTTCGTGGAGGGGCCGGACAGAGATAAAGCTGTCTGGCTACTCGGAAGGAGTCGACCCACGCTTCGCCGCATCCTTGGGGTGCTAACAGGCCACTGCGCCCTTAGAAGACACCTCACATTGATAGGCGTAGAGAGGGATCCCATTTGCCAGGAATGCGGCGAGGATGAGGAAACGTCCTTCCACTACCTGTGCGAATGCGAGGCTTTCGAGCAGAATTGTTCGGATCGATGACTCTGTGGAGGAATCAGATAAGTACCGTCCAATTGAAGACCGTCACGGCCTTCATCTCGAGGTCGAGGCGGTTTGGCGACGGAACCGAGGAGGAGTAGAGCATGGTTGCTGGGGTTGGCAAAAAAGGCCCATGGTGGCCTACTTGCTTGGGGTTGGCCTCCCCACCACTGCTACTACTACTACTACTACTTCTAGCTGACATAGAGGCGGCGTGAATTTTACTGCTCGGCTTTTTGCGCCAAAAACTGTTGGCAGCTTTTTTAATAACAACTGCTTTTGGAAGAGCTTCATTAAACTAGGGTTTTTTATTTGGAATTGACATGTTTCCATTAGTGAGGGATATAGGCTGCCATGCCTGCCTATAAGATAATTTTATATTGGAGTTGACGCATTCTGTGAGCATGGTATGTAGAAAAGAGACATCTGTCCGGGGAAACGAAGAATGAAACTTATTAATTCGTTCTATTTAACGGATTTATAGTGCCATATTTGTTTAATATATCCATGCTTATAGAGAATGTGTAGACTTAATAATAATTAACTTGCTTGGAAGGAGGTTCAGGTTTGTATTTTTCAGGGATAATTGCCATAAAACTTTAAGAGTACAGGATAAGCACACTTGGAAAACCCAAATCATCACAACACATTTTAAAATACCTGACGATCGTTTCACTAACCAAGTTAGCGTCATCAGAGGATAAATAATTCTAAATATTTTATATCCTCAACTCTATTTATATTCTCCTACAATTCTGCAGGTCAGGAATCCACTAGCGATTTGGAGAGGTTCAACGACACCTAAATTAACATATTTTTGTTTGGAGGAAATAACTGTATTCTTTTATGATCTTTCGGACGTGCTTCTACCGGTATTTATGTTATAAAGTCATCTATCAGGTAACTGCCCATAGGCGGCGTGTCCAGGTTCTTACATTTTTCAAAGGCGTGTACCTGTCCTGGCTGTCTAACATTTTTTATTAATTTTAGATTCTCCTTATTAAGGTGGTGATTATTTTCCGAAATATGTCGGGCGACGGAAGACCTATCTGTAGTACCGTATCTTAATTGTGCAAAATGTTATTTGAATCTAATTCCAATACATATTTTCGTTTGTTCGACGTATTTAAGATCACAACATTTACAACTTACTTCATAAATTTTTTGTCGAAAATGTTAGTTGCAAGTTGGCTTTTTTAAAAAGGTTTTCTAGACCCCCCGTGATTCGAGGTTCAAATGGTAAGCAAACAAAGTTTTTTTCGGCTTTCTCTCTTCCAAACGTCGTTGATTCCGCTAACATTTTTTGTGTTTTCTGATTGTTGATTGATTTCTCCACTATGCAAGCAGTGGATCCGTTATATTCGGCCACGTTCTTAATATAATTTAATTCTTTGATATATCTCCTTTCACTTAAAGAAAAATTAATTAACCTGTTTACTTAAAAATTCAGACTGGCTATTTTTTGTTTGTACGTATGATGTGGGTTATTCGGAATGTAGCTTAGTGTGGTGGTTTCCGTTCTGTGGACATCGAATTCTAAAGTGTCTTTATTCTTGATAATTAGTATATCCAGGAAGGGTAATTTATTATTAGTTACTAATTAGGGGGTAAATGTTATAGAATCAAACTTATTGTTTACTTTGGCAATAAAATCTTCTATTCTGCGAATGTTTGTGTTAAACACTGCGAAAATATCATCCAGGCAACAAGACTACACTTTAGGAAAGTATTCACTTTCACTTTCAAGATCTGTTTCAAATCTGCTCATGAAAAGTCTGCAATAAATGGCGATAGCGGGTTGTCCATCTCCGTGCCTTGGGTTTGTTCAAAAAATTCATTGTTGAATTGAAAAATATTTTGTTTGGTACAAATCTTTGTTAAAGTGAAATTCTTTGCAGACATTTTCATTTATATTGTTCATTTTTAACAATTCCTTTAAATCCGTTAACTTTTGCTTCGTGTGTACGCTGGGAAACAATGAGGTTACATCCAATGGAATTAAAACCTCGCCTTCAGTCAATTTAACCTAACCTCTTTAATTTTATTACTAAACTCAAGTGAATTTGTTACCAAAGAAACTTTTTTGTTTGACCGGAAAGCCTTTAAACTCATTTGTCAACCACTTTGCTGAATTGTATGTCAGGGAATCTATAGCCGAAAAAATAGGTCTCCTTGATTTTTCCGGTTTATGAATTTTTGGGAGACCGTACTTTTGAGTACCTTATGATATGCAACTTGTAACTTTCTTCCGAAGTCTTTTGATGTGAGGTTGTAAGAACTCTTTGGACTATTTTTAACGTCCGAAATCATTTTTGTTAGCGGGTTTTTATTTAATTTTTTATACGGTCCTGTCTCTATGGCGTTATTTTTAACAGCTGTGTCATTTTTTATTTTGTATATTAATTTTCTTAACGATTTTCTGAAAATTGCACCATTCCTCATATTCTAAGTTATCTAACTTAAAGCTTAATTTTTTAAACAAACTATATGCCTGTCTTTCTAACGTACTATTTAGGTTCTCCAAGCGCTCTCTTATTAGCTTTCTCGGAAACATTTTAAGTTTGTTTTCGGAAAATGTTTGTACATTTTCAAACAATAAGTTATTTTGATAAAATATGATATATTGTTTCTACTATATAGGTTATATCGGTAACCAAATTGATGTCTGCTTGCTATCACAGACATATGCGCTATTAAATATTTTTTTACCAAATTTGACTTCCATAACGCACTTGCTGCGTCCAAACACATTATTGATATAGATAAATATAAAACTATAAAGCTGATTTGAAATTAAAATGTTCAACTTACAGTTTGTAATTTTCTGCCTTTGCTGTAGCACAATGTGCTGATGTTAAAATTACCTTGTTACTTAAAATTGAGCCAGCACAAGGAAATTTCTTTTCTCCGGTTAGTACACCTGAAAATATAAAAGAACTATGAAATCCTGTACATACTATTGCCGAATAAGAAATATAAATTGCAAAAATCCAACTTTTGGACAAACAAAAAATATCAAATCAATAAAATTGGTGGTCCTTACTGGTGATCAACGTCAGAAGATACGTAAGCACCCAACTACGAGTTTATCGAACCAATGAAATCTAAAGTTTGAAAACTACGCGGTAACAAAACGCTGATTGTTTTTCCGAAGATATCTGTCAGTGACTTTTATCAGGTCACGGTGGTAACTTTCGTAAAGACTTTTCGTAAAATTTCATCAAATGAGCGCGACTTCGAGCCACTACATTTTGGAGACCGGTAAAATTTATATATGTACATGCAATCACTCGCGGTGAGTGGCCTATTAGATTATTTCTTAAACTAGATGGCATTGAGCACCGAAAATTTGCGCGTCTTGATTTTGAAAGATACTCTATCAGTTGGTGATAGTTTTCAAAATGGCGCCTTCTGGTTATACCGGAAACTGCTATGAACTTCGTTGTTTCAAATGTAACAGCCTGTATATTATTGCATTTTTGAGTTTCTCGTTCATTTTGAAGTTAACTTTGGTGAATATTTACTATACCTAAATGCAATAGTTTTAGACAAATTTCAATATATATATATATATATATATATATATATATATATATATATATATATATATATATATATATATATATATATATATATATATATATATATATATATATATATATATATATATATATATATATATATATATATATATATATATATTTCGGGAAAATATCGTAACTGTTTTAAAGGTAATAACTCGTCGTGTAGATGATCTTAAAGAAAAATATTACATCGAGAAATCAAATATACATCAGAAATATCTCATCAACTTTTTATAGCATGGTATGTAAAAGTGAGTTTCATATAGAAAGTGTTCTGAAAATTGCTTCCATGTTTCGAAAAGTTCATTCCCTATCCCTAAAATTGATCATTTTTGAGTTAACTGCTATGAACTTCGTTGTTTCAAATGTAACAGCCTGTATATTATTGCATTTTTGAGTTTCTCGTTCATTTTGAAGTTAACTTTGGTGAATATTTACTATACCTAAATGCAATAGTTTTAGACAAATTTCAATATATATATATATATATATATATATATATATATATATATATATATATATATATATATATATATATTATATATATATATATATATATATATATATATATATATATATATATATATATATATATATATATATTTCGGGAAAATATCGTAACTGTTTTAAAGGTAATAACTCGTCGTGTAGATGATCTTAAAGAAAAATATTACATCGAGAAATCAAATATACATCAGAAATATCTCATCAACTTTTTATAGCATGGTATGTAAAAGTGAGTTTCATATAGAAAGTGTTCTGAAAATTGCTTCCATGTTTCGAAAAGTTCATTCCCTATCCCTAAAATTGATCATTTTTGAGTTAATGGTAATTTTTACACAAAACACATAATTATGGAATATTTAAATGATACAATGTATATTTGTTAGATATATCTGATATATTTGCAAATTCACTTGAATGTGCGACAATTATGTACGCCGGAAAAGTTCTGGTTTTAAGTTGCACAATATTTTTCTAGGCATTTGATGAACTTTAATACGTGTAGTGTGCTATGACAATAATAAAACTGTTCGTATCAATATAAGTACTGGTAACTGTAAAATGTAAATGTTCGACTTGGTGGCCGTTTACTTAAAGACATCTCAAGATTCGGTTCATTGCAGCACCAGTAGTTGCCGTCTGTATTTATTCTGCATCTTACTCTTGGAATGCTGATTGACCCTTTCCTCCAGTTCTAATTTTTGTCACTACATTTACTTCATAGATTCTACTCTTAATTCTGCCCCATAGATAGAAATCCAATGGAGATAAATACAGTGACCTAGGTGATCAAATAGGGCCATGTCGTCCTATCCATCAGCTAACATATTTTGAGTATTCTGCTCACTTCGTCACTACTACGAGTTGGAACATGGTTGTGTTGCAGTCAACAACTCATCATCTCTTGCAGGGGAAAATCGTCTAAAAATCGCTAACTATTGTCCTGACTATTTCAATATACCGTTCACTAGTTAAAGTTCAGTCATAGATGTGATGTCAGAACTTGTCATCTTTTAACATACAGAACACATTGAACCTATACTGATTTTGGAACTTTGTTTCTCTTTTGACATGAGAATTTTTATTTGCTCATTTGGTGTGTTAAGCCTTCCCGGGAGAACTTTGACTCATTAACTCAAATAATTATTTAGAAGAAACTGGGATCATGTTGTTTACGGATAAAAATTTCTTCTTAAAACTGTATTTTGCAGTCAGCATCTCCAGGATGTAACGCCTAAAGTTTCGCATACTTATAACCAGGAAATTTATGCTTTGCCAGAATTTTTTGGATTGATGCAAAAGGCAGTCCCAAATTAACAACGGTACTATTTATTGATGTGTGTTTATGAGCCTCAAAATAGGATAAAACTGTTATCTCATTATATTATTGACTTCAACTTCAAGCTATAGATAATTGTTATCTCATTGTCTGCATTCCCAGTAATTCGACGACTAGGCAGGGTAATTTTTTGGAGATACCAATTTATAAAAAATTAGATTCAATTCTTCTGAATTTCTTTTCATTCATTGAAGTCAAAACTGAATATATTTCGTTGAAGCGTCTGCAAGTTCTGCTCACAATGCTGCTGCATTCGCCATGAATATAGAATAATCGCAATATATTGGCGTTGGAATCATTTACGTGCATTTTGAATTTCAATAGGTGTAGAGATAAATGTTAACGGGTACTTTGTCAACCACCAGTGAAAAACTAAACTGATATTAGTTTCCGTTTCTGGCATTTAGTGCTGTTGAAGCGCACTACACATGAAAGTTCATCAACTCAAATCCAGAACTTTTCAGGCATACATAATTCTCTCACATACAAGTGAAATGGGGAAGTATATGAGATATGTGAAACAAATGTGGGGCTAGATGTCATAGAGGACGCAAAAACTGAACCAGTCAATCATTTTACTGGTTTCCCTGTGAAGCGGAAGAGATTACGGGTAATATACTGGCTTAAGGAAGGAAAAACGCCAGGAGTGGACGGAATAAGGGCACACTTAATCAAAAAATTAAAGATTGCTTCATAGAACCATTTGCTTATCTGACTGATTCCTCATATAAACAGGCTGTGTGCCCAAAGGAATTGAAAAGAACAGTAGTAAGACCGGTACACAAGAAAGGTACTTGGTTGAATCCTTACAATTATAGACCAATTGCCTTGGTCACAATGTTAACCAAGGAATATGAGATAGCCTTAAAGGCAAGAAACGACAGGTTTGTGCACAGGCATGAAATCCTGTTAGGTAGTCAATTTGGTTTCCGGAATAAGAGTTCTACACAAAATGCAATTGAAACGGTGACAGAATAAATTTATGGATCATTAGATGAGAGTAAACCTTCCATAGCGGTATTCCTAGATCTGTCTAGGGCTTTCGATACTGTTTCGAGCAAGATATTGGTTGATATTTTGGAGGACATGAGCATTCGGCAAGTGCCGTTGGTGTTGATTCAGAGTTGCTTGTATGAGATAAAACAAAGTGGGTAGATAGATACTGTTAAAAGTGGGTTTGAGTATGCAGCACACGGTATCTTACATGGCCCCATACTGGAGCCGCTCCTATTTAACCTGTATGCGAATGCGATGTATGCGATGTTTGGGGAAAAGTCTATGGCTTTGACGATGATATCGTTTTGGTTTGTAACGGTGAAACTTGGGGGGGGGGGGTGAAGTTCAAGATAGCTGAGGGTCTGGCAAAGACGAAAACATTTTTGGACAGCAGAAAATCAAAAGCTAATGTTGATAAGACAGTTTTGGTTTCATTTTTCTTCTACGTGACGGGCCTGCCACAGTTTGAGGAGATAACCACAAATGGCAGGGTTACATGCTTGAAATTGTTGAGTGCGGAAGTAATTAAGTATCTGGGTGTCCACATCGATCACAATATGATGTGGCACAACTAGATGAATTTTATTACTAAGATTCGTTCGCAGTACAGTACATTTCAACACCTATCAAAGATATTAGAACACACTGAGACAAGTCTACCAGGCGTTAGTAGTACAACATATTGCATATGAAATGAAAGATGTACATTTGAATGGTCTAAATGTGGCGCAGAAGCATATACTCAAGATAATTATGCATAAACCGTATACGTACCCAAGTGATGCAGTTTACGCGAGATAAATAGAGACACAACAATAGGCCTTTATACCAACAGGCCACCTTCCCACGAACAGGACAGCTGAGTCAGCATGAAGATTGAAGGCGCCTTCAAGCGAGCAAGCTGAGAGCGACAGAATCGACGGAATATCACACGTGGGAAGACCAAAGTCACCTCTAGGGACAATAGTGCCACGCCTCGGGGATTTGATATAAATAGACTGTTCGCCTGTGAAACGACGTTCATTTCTTGTTCCGAGTTAGACTCTGCACATCGTGTGCTAAACACTGTATCACTTTATTTTAGGCAGTAAGTCAGAGATCGTATATCTATCAAAAACCACGAATGTTCAATAAACTTCCGGAAAGCATACGTACTGTTACTGTTAACACTTTCAGACGGTTTAAGAAAGAAGTGAGAGAATATATTATGGAGACTCCTAGACAGGAAATTCATTAGTTTGTTAATATAGAGACATAGAATGAAATCAGAAAACAGGTGTTGCGTGCACGTATGTGTGTTGCTGCGCGCGTATGTGCGCGTGTGTGTGTGCGTGCGTGTGTATGTGTGTGAAGTAGATAGATAAATGTTGTATCTGTGAGATGGTTGGATGTGTGATGTGAATGTAAGAGGAGAAAGTGTAGAGGGATTGAGAATATACCACATATTCAGGGTATGCAGGGATGTCCGCTGCAATGGTGACGTAGGCTGTGAGCTTGTTGGGTGGTTTTGGCCCTGTTGATGACCCTGTTTGCTTGGGTTGAGGTAACACATGTTGCAGTTGTTAGCGTTTAGCTTGTAAATTCTAAAAGTAATGTATAGAGTCTAAAGAATGGATTTGAGAGAGACAAGAAGTAGGGTGCGGCAACACCTCCCACTGTGAAGTTTATAATGCGTTGATATTGTTCCGGAAGTAATGTGACGTATTATGTTTTTTTGTCATTTACAGTGGAATTTAAGCTATAGGGTTGTTAATTTAGGACTTTGTGTATTTTCCTCTTTATAGGACACTAACATTGGAAAAGTATTGAGTACTGGTTGTGTTTGTTAGTGTTCTTTATTACTGTTGTAAAGTCGTACACTAGGTATTACCTTTCGCGACTATAATTCTATACTTTTTTATGCATCTATGTCTATCTTTTTGGCAAATAAACGTTAATCATATCATATCATATTTAACTATGCCATAATTATTTGTTTTTTTGTTGTAAAAATCGCCACTAACTTGAAAATGATCAATTTTAGCAGAGGGAATGCTAATATAGTTTGAGGGGCAATTATAAATTAAATTCTCAGAAGGCTGTTCTATTTGGAATAAGCGAGCTATCACATTCTGAACTTCTCGATATATGGAAGCAATTTTCAGAACACTCTGTAAATAAAACGCACTTTTGCATACATGCTATACAAACTTGGCATTTGTCTGATGTATAGTGTGAAAAGTTTTCTTTAAATTCATCTACACGACGAGTTCTACATTCAAAAAGTGCTTTTCAAAAAGTTACGGTTTCCTTCAAATGTTTTCAAAGAAATTGAAATATCTTTGAAACTATTGAATTTAGGTATAGCAAATATTGAGGTCCACTTAAAAATGAACGAGAAATTCAAAAATTCAACTATCTGCAATGTGTTCTATTTGAAATAACAAAGTTCATAGCAGTTTCCGGTATAACCAGGGGTCGACTATTTTGGAAAAAATCAACGTCTGATAGAATAGAACCTCGGTGGTTCAGGGGTAAGAACGTGTGCCTCTGAACCGAAGGGCCCTGGGTTCGATCCCAGGGTACTCCTTTCACTTTTTCAGTACAAACTGTACAATTAACATCAACTGAGGTTCTGGCATTGTATTTGAGCAAGTTGAATGTCTGCACGTTCCGCCCTTCGGAGGTAGCGTAAAGCCGTCGGTTCCGTGTCCATGAGATGTTCTGCTTGTTAAAGATCCCTACCCTTCTTACAGCAAGGCAGGGGTTCGGCAAAATTTCCAGGATAGTGAGGTGAAACTGCTCCCTGGCGTCGGTGATTGGCCATAGTCGCGGAAATAGGTCGACGTTGAAGAAACAAAACACACACACACACACGTCTGATAGAATATCTTTGCAAAACGAGATGTCCAAATTTTCAGTGCTCCATTTCATATAGTTTGAGAAATTATCTAATAGGCCACTCACCGTGAATGATCCTGTATGTACATAAAAGTATATATATATATATATATATATATATATATATATATATATATATATATATATATATATATATATATTCATTGATTGTTGTTGCCCTTACTTGGTGAAACTTGTCCTTCACTGAAGCCAGAGAAGTATTCTCCAAGTCTGTATGCAATATATATATATATATATATATATATATATATATATATATATATATATATATATATATATATATATATATATATATATATATATATATTCAAGGAGTAATTTAGAAACTAAATAACTTATTTTGCAACTTGGCAGTATCTTTCTTTAGTAAAGCTCTGATGTCGTTAATAGGATCAATTGGACCAGTTTTTCTGAGAAGAAAAAAAAACTTTAAAAATAATAAAGTTACTTTGATGAAACTACGTGGGTACCCATGTAGCCCTAATATAAATTTATGAACAGGTCACAATAATTGAGGTTTTTATATAAGGCTAGATGTATGATCACCGTAATTGGTGAAACGCAGACCGGTTTCGGTCTAATTAGGGCTCGTCAGCACGCTATACTAATCACAGCGAGAACACACCTATAAACTAATACCGCTATGGTAGCCAGCCTCCTAGAACATTGTTAGATGTACGACAGAGTCGCCATTTCGGTGCGAAACCAGGTAGCATGTGGTCACGGCAACTCTAGTTAATACAAAATGTTAGAGATAGAGACTGTGTACAACCAACTAACTAACAACCTACTACCTTCGCACCGAGATGCGACCCTGTCTTACATCTCACAATGTTCTTAGGTTTCTATGTTAATAGAAGAACCAAAAAAAAAAAAACAATAAAACCATTTTACAAGGTCAAAACGATGATAAATTTAATTATGTAAAATAGTTAGCTACTCGGTAGGTCTTGTTTAATCACCAGGCAAGATGCAAATATTCCCTTTGTCACAATTAAATGACTAAATAGGGGATTTCAAAACAAAGACTAGAGCAGATGCAGTTTCCAAAGCAGAAAGGTTGCATGAATTATGTCTCTCAAAGTCTTAAATTTATTGTTCAATGGTTAGTTTTTTCTTTGAGCAGTTAATTAAACGGTTTGCAGAAAACTTCACTAATTACAAGATAGCAACCACTTGTGGAGCCCGAGAAGAAGTCTACAACTGTACTGAGTATGAAACGATTTCACATAGAAAATGCAACAACACCTAATGACTTTTGAATGGCCTTTACGTAGTGTCGTTATGTGTAGAGAGCTATTATAAGTTTGCATAAAATGAATCAATCACTAACAAAAAAAAGGTATATATTTACATACTTACGAAACCCACTCTGACCACCCACGGGTACATGCCAACGCCACTGTGTTTATTTTGATAGTAAACTTGAGGCACACCACACTGTAAACTCCCTGGTAGTCTTGGGGTACCCAATGCAGTATTTCCGTTGTATGGACAGCAGTTAAGGTTAGGTCCTTCACATCTGCATAGTAAATGTGGCACTCTGAAATTTAAATATGTCATAAATGCGCTACCATAATGCACTTACTGCTGCTATCACTACTAGTTTTATATAGTTTGTCCATTTATCGTTTTAGTTCATTTTCTTACAAAAATTCACTAATGAGGAGATCACGACGTTTCAATTTTGAAAAAAATCTCTTCAAATGACGCAAACTAGGACCCCTAGAACCCATATCTTGGATCAGTTTTAATTTATATATATATATATATATATATATATATATATATATATATATATATATATATATATATATATATATATATATATATATATATATATATACAGGGTCATTCATAAGTGGTGACCAAAAATGAAACCCCATGTTCTGTGAACAAGTTTAGAGAGGGTATGTCTTATAAAAAAATTTCCTATAATGCTTCATTAAAAAGATACAGGGTGTTGAAGTTGAATTTCAAAAAATAAAATTTCCCAATTTTCTAAAAAGTAGTACATATATTTTGCTGAAACTTCGCATGTGTAGGCTGTTATGGAAGGCGCGTATTCTACCATAACATTTGAATCGGCTAATGAAGCAGTGGCGCGCGTACCCACATGTCATTGGTTATCCCTCAACAAAAAAACGGGTACGCCAATGATATATTTTTTTTGAAACTTACTTTCATTCGTGAACAAAATGACGCTTGATAATTTTCTGTACGACGCTTATTTGTCGAGTAAGCAATGAATCAGGTAGGTATTTTAGAGCACAGTTCATGATTTTTAACCAGTCGTTGTTTGGTAGAAAATCGCAATGATACACTTTTATGCCTCCATTGGCCTGAATACACGCACGACACCTTTTTGATATGGAAAATTTAATGTCTTGATAATTTTTTGTACGACGATTATCTTTGTTGTATTTTAGTAAGTAGTAGTCTGGTTTGCCAAAGTTGTCATTAAGTGTCACTTGACGGTTAGGTTAACAAGTTATTATTTTGAATAGGTGTAAGTGGTAAACTTTATAAAATTGCAAAATTTTCTACTCTTTTACTTCTTATAATGGAGTACACCTCAGAAGAGTATGCAGATATAATTTTTATCTACGGATATGCTGATGGAAATGCTCTAGCTGCTTGTCGAGAATATCAACGTAGGTTTCCCACTCGCCGTCAACCTACACCAAGGGTTTTTTCTCGATCGTTTCCAAGACTTCGGCAGTGCGGTATTGGACAACGTCCTGACGCTAGAGCTAATGGTAGAAGACAACATCAACTTGAAGACGAAGTGAGAGTGGTGGATGAAGTGATGGATCAACCTTCTACAAGTACTCGTAGGATTGCCACGCTGTTACAATATTCTCAAAGGTTTGTTTGGAGAACTTTACATCGAGAAGCCTTACATCCATATCATCGACAGAATGTTCATTGCCTTCTACCTGGAGATAATGTGCACCGACGAGTCTTTTGTGAATTGATGTTGGAAATGAACAATCAAAATATCTTATTCCCTAATCTAATCTTCTGGTCAGACAAATCAACATTTACAAGAAATGGTAGTTATAATTCTCATAATGAGCATGTCTGGTCATTGGAAAATCCACATGCAACAAGGGCACGCATATTTCAAGATAGATTTTCCATTAATTTATGGATTAATTTATTTATGGATATATATATATATATATATATATATATATATATATATATATATATATATATATATATATATATATATATATATATATATAACACTCATAACTCAAAATAGTAGTGATAATTAAATCATAACTTCCACATAGCTGTGATAATCTACTCTCCTGAGAAGACATTCTCATAAAATTAACTTGGTGTCCATGATTTGACCACAACGAAAATATTCGTATTCCTGTTCCCATAAACTTCTGAAACGTCATAAAAAATCACTCTTCGTTTATTCCCCACCTCCCTGAAGTGAACGTGTCCACAAACAATTAGAAGCGCTCCTTTGTCGGGTTCTAACTGGGGACCAAATTTGAATATGATATCTCAATTAGTTCGAAAGTTATTGCGCCTACTAACAGACAGACGTACAGGCCGGCAGACCGACAGACAAAAAAAATCCTTCCAGAATCAAGTTTTCTATAATATAATTTGAGACTTTTTACACCGTTCCTGCAAAAGAAAATCGAAATTTCTGTCACCGAAATTTCTACCTTCACAGATTCAACCCCTAATTTAATGTCAGCACAGAATACCAGATGTTTGACGAAGTTAAAAGTCTTCCAATAAACAAAGCTTGAAACGCTCGAGTATTAATGAAAAAATATCAATTTTTACCAAATAATTCCCTATTCATCCCCTACCCACTGAAGCAATTCTACCCCAAAACAATGCGAACAGTTAGTTTGTCAGGTCCTAACTGAATACCAAATTTGAAAACGATATCTCAGTCCATTCTAAAGTTATCGTGGCTACAAACACATAGACAGACTGACAGACAAAAAAATTTCATTCCCAAATCATGTTTTCTATATGTTTTGACACTTTTTCCCAATAAACACAGGTGCGTTTAATAACCGTCTATTTTACGTAGAGACGGTTGAAAAAACGTTATCAGTTATAAAAATTAACGTTGATTTCTAGGCTAAAAAGGCAACGTTACCATTTCTTCGTTGTAAAGACGTTTATTATGAAGAGTTTTTAAACATAATATTTAAACGTTATTTCAACACATTTCGCCTATCAAAAACTACGTTTAGTTGAGAATAATACGTTGAATATATGTATTTTATTAAACATTTTATAAGCGAAAGATACTTTGTGTGGTATAAACGTTATATGTAAAACAGGTATTTACCTAATTTTTGTGAAAAAAACGTGTAAAAATTTTCTCGTTGTAAAGACCTTATTGATAAAGAGTATAATATTTAAACGTTGTTTCAACACAGTTCGCCTACCAAAATCCTACATGAAGTTAGGATTCATACATAAAATACACGTATTTTATCAGACATTTTATAAGTGAGAAATATTTATGTGATATAAACGTTATATTTAAAACAACTGTTTTCCTAATTTTTGTAAAAAAAAGCAACTAAACAATTTGTCATTGTAAAAGACGTTATTAATTAAGTGTTTTTAAACATAATATTTAAAGGTTGTTTCATCACAGTTCGCCTATCAAAAACATGTATGAAGTAGGGATTCATACATAAAATATACGTATATTACCGGACATTTTTTAAGTGAGAAATATTTTATGTGATATAAAAGATATATCTAAAATCACTATTTTTCTAATTTTTTTTTAAAAGGCAAAGTACTTAACAATTTATCGTTGTAAAATACGTTATTAATTAGTGTTGTTAAACATAATTTTTAGACGTAGTTTCAACAAGGTTCGCCTACCAAAAACATACATAAAGTAGGGATTTATTTAGTGTGTATATATGTGATGGTGTGTGTGGGTTTGTGACTGTGTACATGTATGTGTGTGTGTGTGTGTGTGTGTTTGAGACTGTATGTGTGTGTGTATTTTCGCGTGAGTATGATTGTGCAACTGTAAGCTTGTCTGTGCGCTTTTAGGTGCATTTATGTCTGCAAAGGGATGTTCATGGTGCACGCCGCCTTTGGCGTACTGATTGTGTGAGAAATGTACGGCTGACGGCAGGGTCAAGCGAGCGAAACAGGTGACAACGGTGTCAAATTTTAAGTATTTCCACTAACAAGGTTCGCCTTCAGTGGATTGTTTAAATTATGTATTGTTCTGGCTCATTTTACTAAGAATTATTTGTCCTATTTAATAACCTGTACTTTTTGCATATTCTTGTAGCTTGTATTGTTTTGTAACTAATGTGCAACAATAAATATTATTATTATTATTATTATTATTATACATAAAATATACGTATTGTACTAGATATTTTTTAAGCGTGAGATATTTTATGTGATATATTATATTATGTACCTATAGTTATAGGTTACATTTTTTCCTGGCTTAAAAAAAAATTCACATAATCAATCTGAGAGGTATTCAACAATGCGTGTATGTTTTAAAAGGAGCTAATTTGCCTCTTGCATTCCACTGTGTAATACATAAAACAGATTTAATATTCTAGTTAACTACTTATGTCCTTGTAAATTAGTAAGTGTTTGTGCGCATGCCGAACGAGAACGAACAACGAATAGAAACAGAACAGGTGACATGGTGTGCAGTGTGTAATGTGGTGTTTAGAATTAGATGTTATTAAATATTATATTCAGTACGTGACACTTGTATGTTCTGGTGAATGGTGGTCTGTTCTATAATTTATAATTGTTTTATACACTTTTACAAAGAATGATTATCATCCTGTAGCGATTTCCCTTAAAAGTTTTGGAAATAGGTACAGTTAGTGCAACTCAAAGTGTCAAGTTTTATGTCTTGAACTAAATCAAGGTAAGTTGTATCACAATATGTAATAATTGTCTTCAAAAGTTGTCGAAGTTAATCACATTTCTTGTATTTTGAGTGCTATAGAGCGTTATTAGGTAGAATAAATAATTGAGACATATGAGTTTAGCCGGCGTGTTTAAAATCGGCCATGTTGGTTGCTTTCTCATATTTTCAAGTTTAATTGTATTCAGACATTAGACGTATATCTAACGTTTATGAATACACCTTCTTTTCCTGTATTTTGATTGTTCGTGAATCAAACTTTCGAATGAGAGTAATAATGGTTAGCTATGAGTTTAGCATTTATAAATTTTGATGTACCTGTTTATTTTCCACAGTTTAATTTAATTTGCACGATACATGTGCACCTATATATATATATATATATATATATATATATATATATATATATATAATTTCGTTCGAATCCACAAGACTAATGGCAGTAGTATATGGTAATCACAATTTCATGACCTATTTATTTCTATTTATCAGTTTATAATTTTAGATGCTGCAAAGCTAAATTTTCCCCAGCGTGAAAGAAGCGACAGAGCAATCTCTTGTGCTGTTAAGGATTGGTTAAAATAAGCTACTTTGAGAATGTCAAGAGCAAAAAACTAATGGAGCAATACTTTTTATTTTGGTTGAGAAGTTGACAAACAATCTAGGAAATATATTTTTTATTTCACGATAAAGACGCTATGATTGAAGAAGCTTGTTATATTTTTACAATGTGGTATTAATTATTTTCGTTTTTTGATAATGAAATGTAAGTTTTTTGAAATATATTTTTGTTTTTTAAATAAAGTGATTTTTATTTGACATTTGACTTGTGATATAATCCATTTTTATAAAGCCCATTTAAAATTAATTTACAATTAATCGTACTCATCTTCTGCTGTCAGCTGAGTTGAAATCATTTGTTAGGTATGTATTAGTTGTAATTCAAACGTTTATTATACGTCCTTAATACAAGCAGTTTAACGTTACAGATCCCCGTTGATAAACATTAATTATAAACGTATATTCTTCATGACAGATTATGGTTAAATCAACGTTGCAAAACCCTTGTTAATAAACGTATATAAAACAATGTATATTTTACGTTATTAGCGGCAAGTAGTTTAACGTTGTAAAATCCTTGTTAATAAACATGTAAGAAAAACATATATTTAAACGTTAAAACATACATGTAAAAAACGTTTTTATCTTGGTTTAATTATATGTTTATTCGGGCGACATTTTTACCGAAAGTAAACGTAAGGTAGCAGTTTCCTTTCAAACGTTTAATTAACGAACATGTGTTTACTGAGTTACGTTTAAGTGAAGAAAAAAAATAATTTTTTTCGCCGATGCCATACTTCTACACGTATTGACGATTGTGAACGTTAAATACTGCACCGATATCGGTCAAATTTTGTGGTTTCTTTGGGAAAATGTTTATATCTCCAGAAATAACAAAGTAAGGCAACCAAATTTGGAACACCGGTTTACACTATAAAAGATCAATTAAGTTTCAAAATTTCGATTTGTAAGTTAAAACAAAAAAAAGTTACAGGGAATTTCAACAAAAAACTTTGGGTGCCACTGATGACCAGAACAACGCAAAAAAAACAAACTTTTTGATATCGTTCATTGTTTTCGAGTTACAGCAATCCTTTCATATTTTTCGAACATATCAAAAATTATGATAAGGCGTTGTTACCAATATACAGCAGAGTCCTATGGAAACGGCGCATTCGGAGAGGTTTTTGTTTAGATTATTCATGAAAAAAATTGAAGTGCCTTGTAAAATTTTGTTTCCATAGAATTCATTGTTTGTAAAATTTTTGTGCCATTTTGGTAATTAATAATAAATGTTTAATAAGTTATTGTAAGGAAAAATGTTTTCGGATTTCCGCGAAAAAATTGTTTGCAAAGTTTCATGGAATGTTTTGTGGATAGTATGTCAAAAAGCGTTTTGTGTGAATAAATTACATCTTGGTAGGTGGGTAATTTTTTTTAAAATTTCAACAACACACCACGAGGGCTTACAGCCTAAATACTATCGTACCGTGGGTGTCGACAAGGAGGAAAGAGGCAACTTGTTAATTCTGGACTTGAAGGTTTGGAGGTTCGGGGGAGAAGGAAAAACATGTGCCGGCAAGGAGTTCCACAACTTGGAAGTCCTCGGGACAAAAGAGCGGGCATAACAAGATGTTCTGTGTCTGGTGACCTGGAACGTGTAAAAGGGTGCATTCGATCTGTTCCCCTGGTAGATCTGTTGGGGCAGCAGGTGGAGGAACTAAGGAAGAAAGCTCCTCTGAGCAGTGCCCATGCAGATATCTATAAAAGAGAGAGAGGTCACCAACGGCACGTCGGTGGGCAAGGGATGGCAGCCTTTGGGTAAGGGTAGGGTCACCGATGAGACGTATATCTCTCTTTTAAATGGAGTCCAGGATAGCGAGTGTAGAAGCGGCAGCAGCACCACAGATGTGGGAGCAGTATTCGAGGTTTGGTCTTATTTGTGAAGTATATAAAGTATAGAGATTAGCTGGTGAAAAATATTTGCGAGCCCGGAAGAGGAAATCTAATTTCTTAGCAGCCGCTTCTGCAATTGATGTGACATGTTGGTGCCAATTGAGATTTCGATCCACAGAGATGCCAACGAGTGTAAAGGACTCATTACTTTGAATAACTTGGTTGTTTATTGTGATGGGTCTAGGGCTGGTGTATCTCTTATGAGAAAGAAAGCAAGACTGTGATTTGGTGGAGTTGAATTGTACAATATTTCTACTTCCCCAGTCTAATATTTTTTGGAGATCCGCGGAGATAGAACCCTCAATGAGTCTGCGATCCTCATCTAGTTGGGCTAAAGAGACAGGCTTAGTGTATTATATATTGGAGTGGAGGGTTGTGTCGTCCGCGTAACTGTGAACTGGGTTGGATGTGCTAGAGAGGAGGTCATTGATGTGGAGAAGAAACAAAGTAGGGGCAAAAGCTGAACCTTGAGGAACTCCTGCATTAATTGGATACAGTTTAGAGGAATGGCCATCCACGACAACAGAAATGCTCCGGTTGGAGAGGAAATTTGCTGTCCACGTACAGAGTTTCGGTGGTAGGCCATAGGCCGGTAGTTTATTAAGCAGCAGACCTGGTCGAATGCTTTGGATATGTCTAGAGCGACAATCTGCGATTCACCGTGTAGTTCCATAGACTTGTTCCAAGAATGGGTGACAAAGGAAAGGAGATCGGCAGTTGATATGCGCTGACGGAATCCATACTGCCTGTCGTGGATTAGACTGTGTTTTTCAAGAAATTTTAGTAATTCGGTGTTTATATACTTTTCCATCACTTTAGAGATGACTGAAAGGAGAGAAATAGGCCTGTAGTTGCTAGGAAGCGCTTTCGATCCTTTCTTGGGGACGGGTTGTACTCGAGCAGTTTTCCAATTACTAGGGAATATGCCTCTATTGTAAGATGTCTGAAATAGACGAGTTAGGACAGGAGCAAGTTCTGGTGCGCATTTTTTGAGAACAATTGCTGGGATCTCGTCAAGGCCAGAGGCTTTCCTGGTATTAAGAGAAGAGAGCATCTTTCGGACCTTTTTAGTTTTGAAAGTGATATCCGTCATTTAATGCGCAACATTGGATACTGTTGGTGGTTAGACATTTGGAGGTGGGTTGAGGGTAGAATTTCCGGTGAACCATGAGGCAAAAAGTTCAGCCTTGCCCAGGGCGGTAGAAACACTTTCATCCCCTGAGACAAGAGGTGGGAACGTGCTCTTGCAGAAATTATTCCCAATAGATTTAGGACTTTGTTTTTGATGTGGTTATTAAACGAGTTTTTTGCCTCAGAAAGAATGCGGACATAGCTGTTTCTTGCGTCGTTAAATGCTTGACGGTTTTCTCGACTAGGATTGTGTAGAAGCTTTTTGTGCGCTTTGACCTTTTCAAGTCTAGCCTTGTCACAGGATTTAAATTACCAGGGCTTTTGAGTGGCTGCAGAGGTTTTCTGTGTACGTGGAATAAATAATTCCATGCCAGCTGGGATAATTTCGGTGACGTTTTGTGAGATATTAGAGGGGTCAGGATGAGAGAAGCAGACACACGCCCATGGAAAGGAGGAAAAGAAATCTCGCATTTCGTCCCAGTTCGCGGAGTTGTAGTGGCAAACGATACGTGGATGTGATGACTGTATGACATCGGGTTGCATTGCGCAGGAAGCAGTGACCATGCCGTGGTCTGAGCGACCCAGGTGGGCGGTGACTGATATCTTATAGCAGTCAGGATTTGTAGTAAAAAAGAGATCCAAGGGATTTGAGCTGTGTATTGGGATGCGAGGAAAGTAAGTAGGTTGCTGAACCATATTGGCTAAAGAATTGCTGACTGCAAAGGCCTCCGCTGATCTTCCTTGTGGATCGGTTATGGAGGTCCTAGCCATTCCTTATTATGGACATTGAAGTCACCAAGAACAGTGACCTCGGAGGAAGGATATTCAGAAATCAGATGGTCGGTTTTTTCAGAAAGGTAGTCAAAGAGCTGGACAAAGTTGTTGTCAGAAGGTGACCGGTAAATGCAACAGATGAATTTAGTTGCAGCCCTGAGAGAGAGTTTTATCCATAGTATGTCTTTTCTTCCAGCTTCTAAATTGGGGAGTCTGGTGCAGGGTAGATTGCTACGGACGTACGCGCACATGCCTCCATGCAATCTAAAAGAAGTAAGGAGCTCATACCCCGGGAAATTAAAGTGATTAGTGGCTGTTTTGGCACTGATCTGAGTTTCGGTCAGGAAGAGGAGTTGGGGCCTATTAGCCTGGAGGAAATGGTGGACAGAGTTCAGGTTAGAAATAGTTGGAAGAGGTTCGTTGGCCACGAAAATCTGTCCAGTTTTTTTGGGAACAATTTAATAGTTCATTTTCCAAAAAAGTTTGTACTTTTTCGAACAATAAAGTTATTTTAATTTAATATGGGACATTGTTTCCACTATATAGATTATACTAGTAGACAAATTTTTTGACGGCTTCATTAACAGACATATTTGCTATTAAAATGTTTTTATGAAAATTCATTACCCACAAAAAAAGTATCAAAATATTTCAAATTCGCAAATATTTTATGGAAATTTGAGAAAGTTTTCGTAGTTTATATGATATAACCGAGATTAGACAGTTGAGGTCGAGAAATCAGAGTGATCGCGTCCACCAATCCACACAGGTTAATAAATTACTGACAAATGAATCCGTAAGTTAATGACGATTATGTTAAAAAGTAAAAACTGGACGCTGCAAGTGCGTTATGTAAGTGAGTTTTCATAAAAATGTTTAATATAAAAATATGTCTTTCTAATGTAAGCAGGCATCAATCTGGTTACCGGTATAGCGTATATAGTAAAAACAATGTACCATATTTTATCAAAATAGCTTATTGTTTGAAAATGTACAAACATTTTTCAAAAATAAACTTAAAATGTTTCGAGAAAACTGGTTTCCTAGCCAACAAACCTTGGGTTAATAGCAAATTGAGTTATTGAAATTTGAATGATTTTATGAAAATTCGCTACCAAAACGCACTTACTGCGTCTCGTTTTTTTTTTACAAAGATGCATCATAATTCGATAAAAAATACAAAAATGCAATAATATAAGGGTGTTCGAAAAAAAACAATTGTAGGGATCACCAATGACTTATGGACCACCCTGTTATTGTCAAATTTTTTTTTATAAGATGCGGCTTAAGACATCCTATACGTATACATTTTTTCACGTAACTTGTATAATAAGAATTATATTGAGCTTTTATCCTTCTATATAGAAGGTGACTTGCGTATATACCGAAACAGATAAAAACGGAAAGTATACCCGGATATGGATTCTAGGGGGGCTAGTTTGCGCTAATTTGAAGAAATATTTTTAACTTTGAAAACACGCGGTCTCCTCGATTACACATTTTTTCTACAAAAAATTGCTAAAAATTATAGACCGTTAAACGATAAACCTAACGGGACCTACAGCCAAAGAATCAACTTAACTAAACCTACAAGCCAAAGCTCAGAGACAGAGTCTATTTGAAATTAATTTTCTGTAAACATTTTAGTAAAATAAAGGACAGTGGCGGCTGAAACTGAAACTTAAGAGCTTACAGAACACTCTTCTTGTGACATTTTCTTTACATAATTCGTATTTGTTTCAGGTTATTTGCCAAAATGTTGCGAATTTTGACGTTTCAAATCGCGACATTGACGTTTTGAGGAAAACCCCAAATTTATTTTTTTAATGCCTATAGTTTTTTTTTCTTTTGACTTACAGACCTAAATTTCGATACATGGGTCACTATTTATAATACAAACACTTGTACCAAATTTGGTTGCCCTTACTGTGTTATCTCCGGAGATATAATTTTATCCGAAAGAAAACACAGATATTTCCTGGAAAACCTGGGCCAATTTTCCTGCCTAACGAACCTATACAAGTCACTTGCAAAAGCAAGGTACTCATCAAATTTAATTAAAATCGGCCCATTGTTATTTGATTTATCGGTGTGGTAATATATATATATATATATATATATATATATATATATATATATATATATATATATATATATATATATATATATATATATATATATATTGTAACGGTATAAATTGGATAGCTAAACATCTAAGCTAATTTGGACGTATTTGTGGTTCCTCCCCTGCGTTGTAAAAAGAATTATTGGCGACAACTGGGGTTAATTCTTCTGGATATCCCTCGTATAATGAATCGAATTTAGATCTTTCGCAAATTATTTATATTTGTATTACCCCTGGTATATCGGGCCGGCTTACACGCTTGCGTTGCCGTGGCCGTAGTTCGGAAAGGGTCCGCATGTTGAAGAGGATAGATGGCTGGAGACGTATGTGATGCGAGAGAGAGCGAAGGATGTGGCAGCACCTGTGTTTTCGAGTCGGAGATATGAATGCGCTGAAAGTTTCGAGAGAGAGATTTCGTTGGTAATTTGTGGAGTTAACACGTGGTTCCGTCTGAGGAGCAAGTTTTGGATATTAAGTATCCTCCCTTGTGGGTTTTGTTGCTCTCAGAATTTAATCTGCAGTCTTTCTGGTGATGTCGTAATGTACGGATTTAGTGCCGAAGGCTGTGGAGAGACCCGTTTAGGGGATTTAAGGACCACATTTATCGTATCCCGTTGTGGAATTTCGTTTCCCTCTCTGGAGGTAAGAAATCATCCTCTCTCTTAACTGTAACACCTTTAGCATCCCGTTACTTGTTGTTTTTAGGGACCTTGTACCGGAGGAAGTATACCTTGTATCGGCTGGAGCATTCCTTGTACCGGCTGGATTTATCGTACCGATGAAGTCTTTGTGTAGGGCGATTTTTGTGTGCCGAATAGCCTTGTGGTAGGCAGACATTATGGTATTGGGCGATATCTTTGGTAAATTCACGTACCGTAAATTTGGAGTGGATTAGCGAATTTATATGTACCGAACAAGATATATGGCTGTCGAATTAAATGGAGAAAGGACTTAGGATCTCAGTAAGAAGGTCTTCCCTATCGTTGTCGCATTGCCGTACCGTTTTTGCATTATTCCCGTGGTTGCAGTCCCGTATTCCTAGAGGCCTTGGTTTGGTTTGGAATTTGATGATAATTAGATGGCCTAGAAGTCCAGGAATTTAAGTAAGAATTTTCCGTTTTGTGATAACGTATAAAGTGATAAGAGACATTCTTGATAAGATACATTTTTAAATATTCATCTGTGTTAAATTTATTAAAATCAAATCGAATTTATTTTATTTTAACTTCACTAAATATGGTACAGATTTTTATAAGACCACTATTAATATAATTGCTTCACTTTTGCGAGTACTATTAGTTATCATTTACTGTTAGCATTAGACCAGCTTATTGATTATTCTTTGGGACTTGATCTTTAATCAAGCCACTTACCGTACTTATTATGTAATTAAGTAAGATTTGGGGAAAATGATTTGTGAGCTTTGCGTGCACGAAAAGTGGGATTTTCCGTAGAACAACTATATTTGTAGTACCTTCATAAATAGTCAGTAAAGATCTTGAGTATTTGGCAGTAATCCATTTTTGTGATATTATAGAGACTTTATATTTTTATTTTTATTAATTTAGATCAGAATTTTAAAACAACTTTTAATAAATTCTTGTATGCCAAAGAAGCTTAATAAAAGCCCGTATTTTATCTTATTTTAGGTGTTTTGGTTTTGTGTGGTTGTGTTTTCTTTTCAGGACTGTTGATAGATTAGGTCATTACCGCTATCTTTATTTGTGGGTCTATGAGACCATACCGTTCCGAATTTTAGCTTGTGTTATCGTAATTACATCTCCCTTGTAGCTTCCTGTGCTCGATTGTGGTTGGCTATAGTTGCCAGTGTGATCCAAGAGTTCTTGGTTGTGTTGGATCTGGGCAAGGAAGCAGATTAGTAAACATCTTATTAGAATATCCGGGAGTAGAGGTTAAACAATCAAGTGGCGCCCCTAATTAAGATCTTATTTTAACCCACGCCCATCTCCACTGTATAAAAGCTGGCGGCCCTCTAACTTCCCGGTAACTTAGCTTATGCCAATGACAAATTAGATTTGTGTGTAGATTAGGAATTATTTGAGCATTTGTCATCTGGTATAAAAGGAAGCGCGGCGGCGTCATATAAATTTTGGCGCCCAACGTTGGGGGCTCTCGAGTTGTCTGGATTTCGGCCCTCGAGTTTTTTGGGAATTTCGGCACTTGAGTTGTCTGGAGATTTTGGCTTGAGTTTTCTGGAAGTTTTAGCTCTCGAGTTTTTTTTTTTGAGATTTCGACTCTCGAGTTTTCTGGAAGTTTCGACCCTTGAGTTTTCGGGATTTTAGCCCTCAAGTTTTCTGGAAGTTTTGGCTCGGGTTTGTAGGGGAATAAATTTTGGCACAACTTTTTCGAATTTTTCAGCAGTCCATTGGTGTTTGATTATTGAGTGTTGTATGTGTTTGGATTTCAGGTGTTTGATTGTGTATTTTAGAAATGATTTTTAAGAATTACCGTTACCGTTCTATCGTTTATTTATTACCGTTTCCGTTTGGTAGTGTTGGGAAGTATTACCGCTACCGCTCTACCGTTTGTTTTATTAATTATGAAGAATATTACCGTTACCGTTTTATCGTTTATTTATTACCGCTACCGTTTGGTGGTTTTGGAAAATATTACCGTTACCGCTGTATCGTTTATTTCTTTTTTTTGTGGAGAACATTATCGTTACCATCCTACCGTTTGCTAATGGAGCACACTTCGTTTATGTTGGTATCGGCATTTAGTTAGCTGTCTCGTATCGCATAATATCGGATTTCGCTCGTCTCATTCCTGACCACTTACAGCTATGGAAGGAAAAGTAAAGGCCTATCCGCCAGTTGATGATTGGATTGAAAGATTTTGGGTAAAATCTTTTAAAGTAGAGGGGGATTTTGTAACGGTATAAATTGGATAGCTAAACATCTAAGCTAATTTGGACGTATTTGTGGTTCCTCCCCTGCGTTGTAAAAAGAATTATTGGCGACAACTGGGGTTAATTCTTCTGGATATCCCTCGTATAATGAATCGAATTTAGATCTTTCGCAAATTATTTATATTTGTATTACCCCTGGTATATCGGGCCGGCTTACACGCTTGCGTTGCCGTGGCCGTAGTTCGGAAAGGGTCCGCATGTTGAATAGGATAGATGGCTGGAGACGTATGTGATGCGAGAGAGAGCGAAGGATGTGGCAGCACCTGTGTTTTCGAGTCGGAGATATGAATGCGCTGAAAGTTTCGAGAGAGAGATTTCGTTGGTAATTTGTGGAGTTAACACGTGGTTCCGTCTGAGGAGCAAGTTTTGGATATTAAGTATCCTCCCTTGTGGGTTTTGTTGCTCTCAGAATTTAATCTGCAGTCTTTCTGGTGATGTCGTAATGTACGGATTTAGTGCCGAAGGCTGTGGAGAGACCCGTTTAGGGGATTTAAGGACCACATTTATCGTATCCCGTTGTGGAATTTCGTTTCCCTCTCTGGAGGTAAGAAATCATCCTCTCTCTTAACTGTAACACCTTTAGCATCCCGTTACTTGTTGTTTTTAGGGACCTTGTACCGGAGGAAGTATACCTTGTATCGGCTGGAGCATTCCTTGTACCGGCTGGATTTATCGTACCGATGAAGTCTTTGTGTAGGGCGATTTTTGTGTGCCGAATAGCCTTGTGGTAGGCAGACATTGTGGTATTGGGCGATATCTTTGGTAAGTTCACGTACCGTAAATTTGGAGTGGATTAGCGAATTTATATGTACCGAACAAGATATATGGCTGTCGAATTAAATGGAGAAAGGACTTAGGATCTCAGTAAGAAGGTCTTCCCTATCGTTGTCGCATTGCCGTACCGTTTTTGCATTATTCCCGTGGTTGCAGTCCCGTATTCCTAGAGGCCTTGGTTTGGTTTGGAATTTGATGATAATTAGATGGCCTAGAAGTCCAGGAATTTAAGTAAGAATTTTCCGTTTTGTGATAACGTATAAAGTGATAAGAGACATTCTTGATAAGATACATTTTTAAATATTCATCTGTGTTAAATTTATTAAAATCAAATCGAATTTATTTTATTTTAACTTCACTAAATATGGTACAGATTTTTATAAGACCACTATTAATATAATTGCTTCACTTTTGCGAGTACTATTAGTTATCATTTACTGTTAGCATTAGACCAGCTTATTGATTATTCTTTGGGACTTGATCTTTAATCAAGCCACTTACCGTACTTATTATGTAATTAAGTAAGATTTGGGGAAAATGATTTGTGAGCTTTGCGTGCACGAAAAGTGGGATTTTCCGTAGAACAACTATATTTGTAGTACCTTCATAAATAGTCAGTAAAGATCTTGAGTATTTGGCAGTAATCCATTTTTGTGATATTATAGAGACTTTATATTTTTATTTTTATTAATTTAGATCAGAATTTTAAAACAACTTTTAATAAATTCTTGTATGCCAAAGAAGTTTAATAAAAGCCCGTATTTTATCATATTTTAGGTGTTTTGGTTTTGTGTGGTTGTGTTTTCTTTTCAGGACTGTTGATAGATTAGGTCATTACCGCTATCTTTATTTGTGGGTCTATGAGACCATACCGTTCCGAATTTTAGCTTGTGTTATCGTAATTACATCTCCCTTGTAGCTTCCTGTGCTCGATTGTGGTTGGCTATAGTTGCCAGTGTGATCCAAGAGTTCTTGGTTGTGTTGGATCTGGGCAAGGAAGCAGATTAGTAAACATCTTATTAGAATATCCGGGAGTAGAGGTTAAACAATCAAGTGGCGCCCCTAATTAAGATCTTATTTTAACCCACGCCCATCTCCACTGTATAAAAGCTGGCGGCCCTCTAACTTCCCGGTAACTTAGCTTATGCCAATGACAAATTAGATTTGTGTGTAGATTAGGAATTATTTGAGCATTTGTCATCTGGTATAAAAGGAAGCGCGGCGGCGTCATATATATATATATATATATATATATATATATATATATATATATATATATATATATATATATATATTTATATATATGTATATATATATATATATATATATATATATATATATATATATATATATATTGAAACTGACCCGGATATGGGTTCTAAGGGGTCCTAGTTTGTGCTCATTTGAAGAAATGTTTTCAAAATTCAAAAGTCGGGATCTCCCCATTAGTGAATTTTTCAAAGAAAATTCAGTAAAATTATTGTTTTGCTCTAGCCTTTTACTATGTTGGTCACAGAGGGAACATGAAAGGTTGTCCTAGTATATACCAAAGACACAAAACGGTAGTATTTTATGAATCACAATTAACAAACTTATTTTGAAGTTTTTAATGCAAAAACTTTGTTTTTCTTTTCTGGAAATTAAGTTCTTATTTATTTAAAAATATAAGGCAATAAAAATATTAAATGAACCACTTACAGCTACTACGCAGGTGTCAGCGATACTAATAGCGCTTAATAATATCTGTAACACTTGTTTAACAAAAAACTGTATGACACAATAACCTTCATATATCGAACTAGGTAATCCAATACTTTACGGTCAATTGTTCAATCAGATTACATTTTTTTCAACTTAACCTTGTTTATCTGTTACTCTATTTTGATTATTTCCATTACGTTATTATTTTTCTAGTGACTACCCACATAATATAACACCTATTAATTTTCCACTTACGTATGTTACACGTAATTTAAAAAGTTACTAAAGTCCATCATAAAACATACGTTCAATAAAATCCGTCAAATGTGATTTATAAAAAGCTATTCAGTTTATTAGACATATTTTTGGTTGGACATTTCATTTAATACGAGTAAATAAATAAAAAAATTCAAAATGTTTGATTTTTACGTAAAAAATTAATAAATAGCTTATATAAAACCGTGGCTACAGACGTATAATAATTTTGTCTATAAAAGCTTTCTCCATTAAAGATTGTGTGATCCACAAATTTGGCACCTCCAATTTTTAAAGAACTTTTGTAGCAAAACTAGCAAACAGTTTGACGAAATTGCGACTTTTGACTCTGAAAAAATTTCAGCAAACGGTCGCGAACTGGTCTCTCTAAAATCCATATACGGATTCAATTTCAGTATATATATATATATATATATATATATATATATATATATATATATATATATATATACACTTTATTTGTTTGCTGTACTTTTACCAATAAAAAAACTCTGGACGCAGTAAGTGCGTTATGAAAGTGAATTTTCATAAAAATGTTTTTAATAACAAATATGTGTGTTTTTTAAGAAAGCAGGCATCAAATTTGGTTACCAGTATAACCTATATAGTAAAAACAATGTGTCATGTTTCATCAAAATAACTTTATTGTGTGAAAATGTACAAAAATTTCCAAAAGTAAACTTAAAGTGGTCAATGAACATTTGATCAAAATTCGCTACCATAACGCACTTGCTGCGTCCAGAATTTATTTTCTTACAAACATGCATTATATTTCGATGGAAAATGCAAAAATGCAATAACATAAGGCGTGTTTAATTAAAAAAAAGGAAATTTGTATCACCAACGACTTATGGACCACCCTGTGATTGCAGAAATATTATTTTAAGATGTAGCTCAAGACACCCTATAATTAATATATACAAATTTTCTTCATATCTTATATAATAACGGATATATTGAGCTTTATTAATTTTTTACGAAAATTCGACAAAAATTATATACCATTAAATGATAAACTCCATAGCTAAGGCTACTGCCAAGCATCAGAGAAAGGGTCTATTTGAAATGAATTTTCTGCAAATATTTTAGTAAAATGAAGGACAATGACGGTTGAAGCTAAGACTTTAGGGTTTGTAAAACATCCTTCTTGAGACATTTTATTTCTATAGCCCGTATTAGATTTAAGTTATTTGCCTAAATGTTGCCAATTTTGACATTTTAAATCGCTACTTTGACGTTTTGAGGAAAACCCCAATTTATTTATTTTTAAATGCCTATAACTTTTTTATCTTTTGACCTACATAGCTAAATTTTGGTAGGTAACTTACCTATAAGGATGTAAGCCTGCGTACCAAATTTGGTTGCTCTTACTTTGTTAATTCCGGAGATATAAATTTTTTTCGAAAGAAAACACAAAATTTTCCGGGAAAACCTGGGCAGATTTTCCTGACTAACGAATTTATCCAAGCCATTTACAAAAGGAATTTTTTCACCAAATTTGATCAAAATCGGCCCATTATTTTTTGAGTTATCGGTGTGATACATATATATATATATATATATATATATATATATATATATATATATATATATATATATATATATATATATATATATATATATATATATATATATATATATATATATATATATATATATATATATATATATATATATATATATATATATATATAAACATATAAAAATTGAAACTGACCCCGGATATGTTTTCTGGGGGGCCTAATTAGCGCTCATTTGAAGAAATTTTTTCAAAATTCAAAAGTCGGGATCTCCTCATTAGTGAATTTTTTTTAAGAAAATTCACTAAAATCACAAATAGTACAGCAAACAAATAAAGTGTATATTTAAAAGTGATTACAGTGTAGTGCAACATTCCAATATATATATATATATATATATATATATATATATATATATATATATATATATATATATATATATTTGATATATATATATATATATATATATATATATATATATATATATATATATATACATATTAGTTTTCCTCTTATCTAAGCTCATCAGTGCGTTATACCAGTAATAATCAAAATATATCTAAATTACCTGTCTTAATATAAGGTAGCCTAATTCTGAATGAATCGTATGATATATCAAGCTGCTGACATCTAAGACCCAACAAAGTTCATTTATATATATATATATATATATATATATATATATATATATATATATATATATATATATATATATATATATATATATATATATATATGCATAGTTTGAATAAATACGGTCTATTTGTTTCGTCATGGACTTTTAAGAAATAAATACATAAATACAATCCATTGGACGAAACTGCCCTTTGAACAGTTTTGTACATTCAATAATCTACAACATTTTCCAAAATATATATGCAGATCAAAGAAACCACTGAATTGTTTAACTAAAAAAGGTGAAATATTATATATCGCATCTCGGAATTAACTGGGTTGGGTTGATATCTTTTTTTTTTGGTATTTTTTCATTTGCTATTAATTTTGGTATGGGTATAATAGGCAGCGATCCGCGCTGTTGCTCTGCCCGCATTTTTTTTTTCATTCTGCAAGTGAATTTTCACAGAAAAAATCGTAATAAAGAGTTTCTTGATTTTAAAAAACGATGTTTTCAAAATGCGAACTAGGACCACTAGTAACCCGTAATCGAGGTTGCTTAAAATTTTTGTGTGTATTATATATTTTAAAATAATATTTTGTGGTAATATGTAAAATATTTTGTTTGATACTCAAATATTTTGGTATTGTGCCTTCCTGGGACTTCCAGTCACACCAATTTTTCCGGTAAAATTTTTGGTCTTCCTTCAAGCAATGTTTGTATCTTCGAAATAAACAAAGCTATGGCAACCAAATTTGTGAGCAGTTTTTTATTATAAAAGGTAAACTACATACCAGCATTTATTTTCGATGTTAAAAGAAAAAAAGTTTGTAAGCATTTTATAAAAAAAATTGGTGACACTTCAAGCCACAGCAGTACACAATACCAAAATATTCGAGTATTTAACAAAATATGACATACAATTTTTTTGGCATATATATATATATATATATATATATATATATATATATATATATATATATATATATATATATGTATATAATTTTCGCAAAAAAATCCCGGAGATGACTTCTATGGAAATTTACTACCATAACGCACTTTATACGTCCATAATTTTTAAATTATTTCATAGTTTTTTTAAATTTTTTGTTTGTATTATTAGTTTTAATATTAACTAGCCTAGCATCTTATATAAATATTAGTTGTTTTTTCAATCTGCTACCGTTGATAAATCTGTAATAACGTCCAAAAAACAGACATGTGCTCGTATTTTTACCACTAAAAGTATAATATCCTCTAAAAGGTACAGTTAAAGTATAAGGTTGGATGTGTGTGTGTGTTTGGTTTACTGGCTGTGGCTTTGATCAGCCATTAGCACATTATGACCCGCCTCTGCTACCCTATCCTAAAGTCGTTAGATCACCTTTACACTTTTCTTTTTAATATGAATATACATACTTAAATTTATTCTATGCTATTATTCTAAATACAAGTATTCATCCTTGATTATATAGGTTTTTTTTTTATTTCTCTTAGGACTTTTTTTATTTCTCTCTTTTTTGGCTTTTTTTTTATTTCTTTTTTTTATGTTGCATTCTTTTATTTCTTTTTAAAAATGTGGAACGCTTCACGATTTTGCGTGTCATCCTTGCGCAGGGGCCATGCTAATCTTCTCTGTATCGTTCCAATTTTAGTATATGTACCGCCGAAGCGAGTACATAAGGTTGGATTAATTTATAATAAATAATAACTTGATATTAAATCCAAATAAACATCATATAACAAACAAGTCTTCTGATTAAAATAACAAAGTTGCAATCGACTTCGATTGGAACAGAAAGCTTAGAAAGCTAAAAAGTATTGTAGATGCGTTCAAAAGTTGAATGAACTACTGGTGTGAATTTTTAAAACTGTGAATCTATTGCTTTTTTTTTGTAAATTTTCAAAGGAAAGTAACTGTAAATAATTTTGTGTAAGTAACAGTCATTTTTGAAAACTTCTTGTTTCTATGGTAAGCCGTAAGGTTTTGGCATTAAATTTTGTTCACTTTTAGTGAATTTTCTTTAAAAAAATTTACTTATGAGGAGATCCCGACTTTTGAATTTTGGAAAAATTGTTTCAAATGAGCGCTAATTAGGCCTCCCAGAAACCATATCCGGGGTCAGTTTCAATTTTTATATGTTATATAATGGGCCGATTTTGACTAAATTTGGTAAGTTCCTTCCTTTTGCAAATGGCTTGGATAAGTTCGTTATCCGGGAAAATCGGCCAAGGTTTTCCCGGAAAATTTTGTGTTTTCTTTCGAAAAAAATTTATGTCTCCCGAATTAACAAAGTAACGGCAACCAAATTTGGTACGCGGGTTTACATAATTATATGTAAGTTACCTACCAAAATTTAGCTCTGTAGGTCAAAAGACAAAAAAGTTATAGGCATTTAAATAAAAATTAATTGGGGTTTTCCTCAAAACGTCAAAGTGACAATTTAAAACGTCAAAATTCGCAACATTTAGGCAAATAACTTGAATCTAATACGGGCTATGGAAAGAAAATGTCTTAAGAAGAATGTTTTACAAACCCTGAAGTCTTAGTTTCAACCGCCATTGTCCTTCATTTTACTAAAATGTTTCCAGAAAATTCATTTCAAATAAACCCTTTCTCTGATGCTTGGCAGTAGCCTTAGCTATAGGGTTTATCATTTAATGGTATATATTTTTTGTCGAATTTTCGTAAGAAGTCAATAAAGCTCAATATAACCGTTATTATACAAGATATGAAAAAAAATGTATACATTAATTATATGGTGTCTTCAGCTTCACCTTAAAAAATATTTCTACAATAACATGCTGGCCCATAAGTCGTTGGTGATACAAATGCTCTTTTTAGTGAATTTTCTTAAAAAAACTTCACTAATGAGGAGATCCCGACTTTTGAATTTTGAAAAAATTTCTTCAAATGAGCGCTAATTAGGCCCCCCAGAACACATATCCGGGGTCAGTTTAAATTTTTATATGTTTATATATATATATATATATATATATATATATATATATATATATATATATATATATATATATATATATATATATATATATATATATATATATATATGTATCACAGCGATAACTCAAAAAATAATGGGCCGATTTTGATTAAATTTGGTGAAAAAATTCCTTTTGCAAATAGCTTGGATAAGTTCGTTAGCCAGGAAAATCGGTCCAGGTTTTCCCGGAATATTTGTGTTTTCTTTCGAAAAAAATTTATATCTCCGGAATTAACAAAGTAAGGGCAACCAAATTTGGTACGCGGATTTACATTATAGGTAATCCACCTACCAAAATTTAGCTCTGTAGGTCAAAAGACAAAAAAGTTATAGGCATTTAAAGAAAAATAAATTTTGGTTTTCCACAAAACGTCAAAGTTGCGATTTAAACGTCAAAATTGGCAACATTTAGGAAAATAACTTGAATCTAATACGGGCTATGGAAATAAAATGTCTCAAGAAGGATGTTTTACAAACCCTGAAGTCTTAGTTTCAACCATCATTGTCCTTCATTTTACCAAAATGTTTCCAGAAAATTCATTTCAAATAGACCCTTTCTCTGACGCTTGGCAGTAGTCTTAGCTACAGAGTTTATCGTTTAATGGTATATAATTTTTGTAGAATTTTCGTAAAAAATCAATAAAGCTCAATATATCTGTTATTATACAAGATATGAAAAACAATGTATATATTAATTATAGGGTATCTTGAGCTACATCTTAAAAAATTAGTTCTACAATCACAGCGTGGCCCATAAGTCGTTGGTGATACAAATTTCCTTTTTTTTTTTTAATCAAACACGCCTTATGTTATTGCATTTTTGCATTTTCCATCGAAATATAATGCATGTTTGTAAGAAAAAAAAATTCTGGACACAGTAAGTGCGTTATGGTAGCGAATTTTGATCAAATGCTTAATATTTGAATAGCTCAATTTGCTATTAATCTATAAGGTTGACCAAGAAACGAGTTTTTTCGGGAACACTTTAAGTTTACTTTCGGAAATTTTTGTACATTTTCAAGCAATAAAGTCATTTTGATGAAACGTGGCACATTGCTTTTACTATATAGATTATACTGGTAACCAAATTTGATGCCTGCTTTCTTAAAAAACACACATTATTGCTATTAAAAAATAGTTTTATGAAAATTCACTACCATAACGCACTTGCTGCGTCCCGAACTTTTATTAATCAAACACGTCTTATATTACTGCAGTTTTGCATTTTCCATCGAAATATACTGCATGTTTGTAAAAATAGAAATTGTGGACGCAGCAAGTGCGTTATGGTAGCGAATTTTGATCAAATGTTTCATATTTGAACAGCTCAATTTGCTATTAACCTATAAGGTTGACCAAGAAACGTGTTTTTCCGGGAACACTTTAAGTTTACTTATGGAAATTTTTGTACATTTTCAAACAATAAAGTTATTTTGATGAAACATGGCGCATTGTTTTTACTATATACTATATACCGGTAACCAAATTTGATGCCTGCTTTCTGAAAAAAACACACATATTTGCTATTAAAAACATTTTTATGAATTTTTTTATTATTACAAAAACTAGGCATACAGTTATACTGATTTAAAATTTTTCTAACGATTTATTATGTTTTTATGGTCATACGTTTTGGTATTTATTAATAATTTTGGTGTATATATGTGTGTAAATACTTGTTATTTGTATGCAAACCTTTTAATCCCAGACATATCAGCGGTCACTTACATGTGCAACGATATAATTTAATCAATGAGTTATTGCTGTGCCCATGTTGTTTGAGAATCTAATGCGACACAAGAACCATGGCTATATGAATTGGGTGATCAATCCGAAGGCAACAATAATTTATTTTATTTATTTATTTATTTATTCATACACCATCCAACAGCTTAAAAGCCAAATTAAGGATGGGCCGATATACAAAACATAATAACTAACAATAATTAAGTTAACAATACAAGAAAAGAGTAACAAATTAGATCGCTTTGAAAAACATTTTTATCTCTGATATGTTACATGAGAAGATATCTAGGCGGTCTTGCAGTACAGAGTAATCATTGCACATCTGGTAAATTGGACACGATCGCAGCAATTGTGTACGAGCAGTCGGGAGATAAAATGTGCCTGGAAAACGTGCTGCAATACGAGGCACATTGAAATTAAGTTGCTGAAGCAGACTAGGGCAGTCGAATACAGAATTAACCAGTTTATATAAAAATATAATGAAACTACACTGCCTGCGCATCGACAGACTCTGCAGACTAAAGCAAAGAAGTAAACTTTCCTGAGGAAAACCAATAGACGGATATCGACCATCCTCATAAAAGCTAAGAAATTTTAGAAATTTCCTTTGCACTGATTCCAGGCTTGCCACATGTATCTCATAAGTAGGAGCCCACACAACTGAGCCATATTCAAGTCGGGACCTAACCAACCAGCCAAAGAGCAGGAGGAGGGTGTCAGTCTGGGAGAAATTTTTGCTGCTTCTTATCAGAAACCCTAGAGTTTTGTAAGCAGAACTGACAGTCTGCTCATAGTGTGGTTTAAAAGATAGAGTACCATCAAAAACAATTCCAAGGTCCATAACTGTCCCGGGGCGGTCAAGTGGAGGCCCTCTTATATTGTACCCGAAGGTGATTGCGTGCTTGTTTCGAGTAAAGGACATCACACAACACTTGGAAACATTCATAGAAAGACCACTCCGACAGCACCATTCATCAAGGATCTGAAGACAGTTCTGGAGCCGCAAACAGTCATCAACACTCGAAATATTTGCGAAAATCTTAATATCGTCTGCATACATTAAAAAAGGAACATGTAAAACATGTTTAACTGGGTCTATAAATATATTAAACAGCAATGGACCGAGTATGGAACCCTGCGGCACTCCCGAAGTTACGTGATAGGTGTTAGATTTGAAGCCCCCAACCTCAACAAATTCCGTCCTTCCATCCAGGTAAGATCTGAACAATCCAAGCAAGCTCTCGGAGAATCCGATAGCCCTCATCCTGTCAATTAGAACAGAGTGATTTAGAAGGCCTTAGATAGATCAGTATACACAACATCAACCTGTGAAGAGCGGTCAGGAGCGGACGCAATGAACTGTGTAACGTCAACTAAATTCGTCACAATCGATCTCCCTGGAATGAAACCATGCTGTAAACTAGAGAGTCTGTTTTTGATGTGAAACAGTATTCTCTGAAAAAGGCAGGCCTCGAAAATCTTACAGAAGATACATAGTATGGCTATTGGTCGATAGTTTGATGGATCACCACTATCCCCCGCCTTGAAGACAGCTTCCAAATCCGGGGAATGTTCCAGATCTAAGAATCAGTTTAAAAATTTTCTTAAGTGGAGTCAGGAGAGCATATAAGCAGTCGCGCACCAAGAAACCAGGAACCAGATCAGGTCCACAGGACATGTTAGCCTTAATTCTCTTAACGGCTGTAATAATTTCGTCATCTGTAAAGTCATCAACAAAGAATATTGTGATGTCACCCGAAGCCAGGCTGGAGGCTGTAGGCGATGAGGTGGGGGTGGAACCAGAACATCCCGCAAAATAAGAAGCACAACTGTCAGCCGCCTGTTGCTGGCTAGATGAATTCCCAATAGAAAAGGTTTGACGGCGTCGAGAAGAGCAGTTACAGAATTTTTTAGGATTAGACCTAATCTCTCTTTCAACCCTCTGAAAGTAGTTGACTCGAGAAAGATAAATGTCTCTCTTGAGTTTTTGTCTCAGCTCCCTAAATCTATCCAAAAACTCCATATTTCCAGACATCTTAAACTTACACCATAATGAATATTTATGTTTGATACTAGCGTTAATTTCTTTAGAAAACCACGGGTGGTACCTATTACATGCTCTTGGAGCAGTCATGGGAACATACTGATCAAACAAGTCGTAAATTCTGGAATAGAAAAAGTCAAGCATAGAATCAACATCCCAGCACAAGCCGCCAAGCTCCGCATACAATCTGACAAAATCACATTTTCGAAAATTATACATCTTCGGTGCTCTACAAACATCAAATGACCTAAATGAACTATTCAAAGAAATATCAATAAACAAACAAGGATGCTGTAGGTCTTCCCTCGCCAAAGGCGCACCTTCATGTGAAACTTCACACTTCATATCCGAAAAAACTAAGTACAGAATTCTTCCATTAACATTTAGTATTTCATTATATTGAGTGTAGCCGAAAAAACTAGCAAAGTTTGTAACAATAAGTTTCTTACTATCTGTACTAGCATTAAAGTCACCTAAAAACAATACATTATCCCCAAACAGTTCACTCACTTGCTGAAGAGTTTCGAAAAAAATATCATAGTCATCCAACGTGACCTATATATATATATATATATATATATATATATATATATATATATATATATATATATATATATATATATATATAATATTAATTTTGTAATAGAATACCTACTTACAAAATATGCTTATTTACCATAAATGACACAACTTACCTCTCACGTGAAGTGCATTTATTGTTGGTAAGAATATTCAGTGACGGTTGGTTATTTGATAAACAGTACCTCTCATAAGAATGTTCGTTAAAACCATTACTATACCTTTGACCTGAAAGATATATTTTTGTAAGATAAAGAAATAAGACATACGGTAATTGTATCTCTATAATCTATTAAAATGTAGTTGCTCTTTACTTTTCTAAATTAAGCGTTTCGCACAAGTAGAAATTAACAAACAAAAAACTACAGGAAATTTGCTAAACGCTCAAATTGACCAAACTACCAATAGCCTATGATCAAACATATTTGCACGAAATAATAGTTAGGCGGGGAGAGTTTACAGACCTGACTAAGCCCCCATAAAAACAGGTAGTTCCGACTCAATTTCGGCAGGATACCGTTTACTTGAAAAGACAGAAATGTTCATTCAACGCAGAGTAGATATTTGGTATCTTAAAATATGACTTTTATTATGTAATTGACAAAGCCGAGAACATCAGCAAACTGCAGTTATACATACAATAAAGTAGTGTAAATTTTTTTTAAATTTAACTCAGTGAGATAAAATAAGTAGAAAAAAATCAGTACTCTTGCTCATTTAATGTCTACTGGAGTTTTAAAGATACCAGCGTGTTTTGTTTCAACATTTATCATCAAAACCCCACTGGTGTCGGATATGCAGAGATTTTATGCACCCACGTCCAAAAAATATGGTAAACTTACCGATACTAAAATAGATGAGCTGCTGGTATCAACATGACAGAGGTTCAGTGCACAATACAAATCACGTAATTTATTTGCTAGACGAGATGTTTGAAGACTGCTAGATTGCTGCTAATGGGCTATTTATATGGCCATCAAGATCCCTCAACTTAACTTCTCTCGCATATTATGTTTGGGCAAAATAAAATATGCAAAAGTTTCAACCACTCTAGACATGAGATTATCAGAGAAGCCTTTCGTTTATTAAATAGAAAATAAATAGAAAATTACACAAGGATTGAAGGACCGTATAATTAAATGTTTAAAATTTAATGGAGAACGATTCGAACGTTTTATTTAATTCTCCACTCGCCAACAAAGTTATAATGTATTGAAAAAATCCCACGCATTTTTGGACAGAATTGGCTAACCTTTAGAAACAAAAAACATTTAATTATTTATTATTTTGCAGGACTTCAGGTCCACTTTCAATTCTCATTTGGTTTCCCAAAACTCCACACTTGTTTTTTATTTCTTTTTCTTTAACTTTTAACCACTACAATGTTCTAGCATAAATGAAACTATTAAAATAAAAACTAACTAAACCTATTTCTTTACAATTATTGTTATTAATATTATTATTATTATTATTATTATTATTATTATTATTATTATTATTATTATTATTATTATTATTATTATTATTATTATTATTATTATTATTATTTATAAAAATCACACAACATGCTTATAAACTAAGTATCGACCTTGTGCTCTATGATAATAAAATCTAACTACTTTAGGTATCAGAAGACGCCCTCGTGGCGCAGGTGGCTAGGTGCCAGCCTGCTAAGCGAGAGGTCCCGGGTTCGATTCCCGGGCGAGCCAATTTGACTCTGTCTGGCAAATTTTAAAAAATATTTAATGATGGGAAAAATGTGCTAATGGCCTGAGATGCCGCAGCCAATAATATTAAATTAAAAAAAAAAAAAGGTATCAGAAACACCAGTATCACCTGAAAGAAAATCAGGTGCTACTTTGATTAATCTTAATATATAGGGTGGTATCATTTCAATTATTAAGTTGTTTCCGTCTAAAATTTAAATTTTGCACATTTTCTTGAATAACGATTATACAATTTTTAATGTTTCTACAAGCAGTTGCTATATATATATATATATATATATATATATATATATATATATATATATATATATATATATATATATATATATATATATATGATTGGTAGCTTCTAGCGATAATTTTGAGCACGTAATTGAATTAGAGCCTTAGATGCTAAATTTTAATTCAACTTCACTTGCATCTGTGAAAATTTCTACACGATCGTAAGTTATTAAAAAACTATATGTACAAAATCAGTCCCGAATTTAGTGTAGAATACAACACTGTATAACCAGAGGAAGTAATACACAAGCGCTAATATTTTACGTGTGGATTACGCGAACACAGCATGGAAAAGTATACACTTTCTTATTTCAAATCAAACTGTGTCCTGAGATATTTCTACTAATTCTTCATCGTGACACACCCTATATATATATATATATATATATATATATATATATATATATATATATATATATATATATATATATATATATATATATATATATATATAATATAATATATATATATATATATATATATATATATATATATATATATATATATATATATATATATATATATTAACTTTAAAAGGGCCGTCAGCATGGGTTTGGGGGTTTCCAATTTATACTAATTTTCAGAAATTTTACTAAAGTTGAAACGTCATAACTTCCCTAATTACAATTTTTTTTTGTAAAGCAAAAGTTTATTAAAATATCGAGTTACTTGATGAATTTTCGTAAAAAAAAAGACATCGCGACTCTTGAATTTTAAAAATGATTCTACAAATGAGCAAGAACTAGGCCCCCTAGAACACATATCCGTGGTAAGTTACAATTTATATATCTTTACATATATGTGTGTGTCTATTTTGCTTCTTCAACGTCGGTCTATTCCGCTACTATGGTCAATCACCGACGCCAGGGAGCAGTTTCACCTCACTATCTTGAAAATGTTGCCGAACCCCTGCCTTTCTGTAAAGAATGTAGCGATCCTCAACGTGTCCAACATCACAAAGACAAGGGGGCGACGGGTTTACGCCCCCTCCGAAGGGCAGAACTTACTCAAATACAATGCCACAACCTCGGTTGATGTTAATTGTATAGTATGTAATGAAAAATAGAAAGGACTACTCTGCGATAGAACCCACTGGACCAGCGAGGCTTATATATATATATATATATATATATATATATATATATATATATATATATATATATATATATATATATATATATATATATATTAATGCATATACATGGTGCCATGGCTACTGGGACATAGAGTAAGCGCAGGCGATTTGGACCAAAATATGAGGATTGGACCAAATATGCCTTTATAAAATGTTGCTGTGGAAAAAGATGCAGGGAGTTAAAAGTGACATGTTTTTTTTTCGTTATTTGCTAATAATTTTACAACATATTCATAAATCGTTATCAAGAGTGGCGCAATGGTACAATTTTAGGCAATCAATATTATTTTTCTTGTTATTTTACATTTTGTTACAGAGGGGCGCCACATGACCTATCTCTGATGCTGAAATTAGACCATGCCTTTTTAGAAGAAAGTTTTTAGTAATTTTGACTATAAAACATGATATAAACATCATTTTTAGGTAAAATTTTTAGACTAGTTACAGCTTCATAATTTCAATCGTTTTCGAGAAAAACGCAATTGTATACTCAGAGCGTCGGAGAGAAGTTTAATATAAGATACAGTAGAAAAACTAGTAATTCAAAATAGTATACAAAATGGCTCAATAAGAATAACAAACTCGAATGAACTGTTCTATGTGTATGTAATAAAATTAGCCACATCTTGTATTTCTCCCAGAGTTCATTTCGTGATGGAATTTCATTGGCATAAACTAAGGACTTTATATGTTCCCAAAAACAGAAATTCATTGAGTTGTAATGAGGTTTTTTTGTGGAAAGTCACTTCCTCTGCCAATTTATCGTTGAGGAAATGTCTCATTAAGATAATTTATAACTCCTACTAAGTACCTAGCAGGTAAAAGTTTGGGTTATACCTTGTGCGTCAAAAGTTGTTCGCCTTATAAGAAAACTTGACGAGTTTCAAGTTTATATATATATATATATATATATATATATATATATATATATATATATATATACACAAATCAAACTTCACGTGTCTCAGAGTTTTTCACAAAAACTCTTTTTTGCTGAATAATGAATTTTATTCCATAAGTGTGTTTCATACTGTATATATATATATATATATATATATATATATATATATATATATATATATATATATATATATATATATATATATATATATATATATAGCGTGTGAAACACACTTATTGAATAAAATTCATTATTCAGCAAAAAATTGTTTTTGTGGAAAACGCTGAGACACGTGAAGTTTGATTTGTCGAACATTATCTTATAATCATAGTAAAAAAAATTAAACTGCCACCATTTTACACCCACCACTTTATCATATTTTTTTTTAAATAGCACCCCTACATTTTTTCATCACAATTCGATTGATCACATTTTTCTGAATGCGGAGATACCCCATATGTATGGTCTAATATTACAATTTTCAATACAGGGTGAACATTTAGTACCGGAATATTAAAACTAAACAGTTTACCCTGAAATTCAAATTTCGAAAATAAACTTAATTAAAACGTCCCTTTCTTATAACAAATGTTAAAAATGTTCTCCATTCACTTGCACACAACGAACTAATCTGCTCTAGAATTCTTTCCTAACTCTGTTCAACACGTCAAGCGTTACGTTCCTAATTTCTGGTATTATTTTCATTTTCAAATCAGCTAAATCAGCAGGTTGCATTTTATACACTGTTTTTAAGGTATCCTCATAAAAAGAAATCAAGAGGTGTACGATCTGGTGATCTAGCGGGCCATTCTACGAAACCTCTTCGTCCATTCCATCTTTGTGGAAAGACTGTGTATAAGTACTCCCGTACTTGAAGAACAAAGTGGGGCGGTGTACCGTCTTGTTGAAACCATATCCTTTCATGGGGAATATTAGGTTCCAGTACATTTGGATACAATTTTTCTAACATTGGGACAACCTGTTCTCTTAGCATTTCTAAGTAGCTTAGACCGTTTAGATTTTCTATAAAAACAGGCACAACTACGTGACCACCAATGATACTAGCCCAAACGTTCATGTTCTGAGGACGCTGAGTGTGTGTTTGTCGCATCCACTGGGGGTTTTCGGAAGTCCAGTATCTGCAATTTTGCCTGTTTACATCACCATTCAAAAAAAATGTTGCTTTAACAGAAAACAAAACGTCAGCAGAAGAAATAACATTTCTATGTAACATGTCCAGCAGTTGTTCACAAAATTGCCGTCTTCTATCAGAATCACCGTCTATCAACTCTTAAACATCTTGCAGTTTATAGGGATGCATTTTTTCGTTTTTGAGACACATTAGAACTATTGATTGACTAACATTATTTTCACGTGCAACTTGACAGGTAGAAGTGGTTGGTTCTTTTTGAAAAGCCAATACAATATTGAGTTTTACATCTTTTTCAACAAACTTGGGTCTACTAGGTAGTGGTTTAACCTGTCCATAATCACGAAACTGTGAATATATCTTAGACACAGTTTCCTGTGTTAGTGGGGGCAAATCTGGATGTTTTTCATTAAATAGGTTAACAACTTGTGTCTGTGTTCTACACATATCACCATACCTAATCATCATTAATATTTCTGTTCGCAGAGTTTCAGTTAAGTATCGCATTATTTGATCAAAAATTAATTGAGACAATCGGAACAATATTACGACTAACTTATTAGGAGACCGTTTATTCAACAAAATACACCACAAAATAAAACAGAACTGTTAAATTTCACCTTTCACACTGCAAAAATTGGTGGTTAATAAGAAAAAATTAATGATACCAAGTACGTTTTAGATAAAATACAAGATAAGAAATTTAAGATAAGAGTAAGTGAAGAATTCCAGAGCAGATTATTTCGTTGTGTGCAAGTGAATGGAGAACATTTTGAACACTTATAATAAGAAAGGGACGTTTTTATTAAGTTTATTTTCGAAATTTGAGTTTCACGGTAAACTGTTTAGTTTTAATATTCCGATATTAAATTTCCACCCTGTATTGAAAACTGTAATATTAGAACATACATGTATACGCATTCAGAAAAATGTAATCCATCGAATTGTGATGAAAAAATGTATGGTTGCTATTTAAAAAAAAAGATAATGTGGTGGGGGTAAAATGGTGGGAGTTTAATTTTTTTAACTATGATTATAAGATAATGTTCGACAAATTAAACTTCAATGTCTCAGCGTTTTCCACAAAAACTATTTTTTGCTGAATAATGAATTTTATTTCATAAGTGTGTTTCCCACTATATATATATATATATATATATATATATATATATATATATATATATATATATATATATATATATATATACAACAAGAAAACAATAGAAAATCTAGTTAAACAAATCAAAAAGAAACAAATCAACAAAACCGAAAACAAAACACCAGACACAAACACAAAATACACAACATTCACTTACTACTAACTACCACATCAAAAAAATAACACAAAAAAATATGACTTAAAAATGAGCTACAAAACCAATAACAAAATAATAAACAAAATAAATAAAAAACAAGAACACAACCCACATGAATTAAATGGAATATATCAAATAGAATGTAACACATACAATAAAAAATATATAGGAATGACAAAAAAATCAATAGAAACAAGATTCAAGGAACATATAACAGCATTAGATAAAATTCGTATACCTAGCTACAAATCAAACGTAGCTACATACATTCACAACAGAAAACACCAAAAACCAGACATTACCCAATTACAACTAATGAAACATGTTAAAGACCACAAAAAAATGGAAATCTGGGAACAATACTAGATTCAACAAACAAACTATAAAAAGCAATTAATGCCAGAATAAATCCAAGTACCAACATTTAAACAAAACTTAATAAAGGCCATACAAATAGACAAATTATCAAACCACAGTGATCAAGACAGGTGACTGACACACACGACACAGTCCGAAGGCACAACCAACCAGAGAACAGTAAACCGACCAATAGAAGCTCACAGCGCAAGCGCCACGTACAATCTCAGACGTAGACCACATAGGAGCGATAACAGTCAGTAGCGTGCTGATGATGAGCCGGGAATGTTGCAAAGGTGCAAAAAAGGGGGTCTTTCATATAAAAAAACTCATACACCCCTCTTCTGTGGAAATAAAACCCCTTAAAGGCGGTGCCAAAAAGTGGTTTATATTTTTTTAAATATACAATAAGTGGAATTAAATTAAGTAGATGTTGTCTGTTATCGAAAAGACTCTCAGTGAACAGTTTGTTAGGATGTAAGTGGTAGAAAAAGCGACCGTCCGGTTAGTTTTGTTGTTCTAACTTGGTTAAACCATTAAACCGTAGAGACTCTTTCTGTGGCTTCACAAGTGCTTGTTTTCTTCCCTGAAACCTGTTTCGCTATTTACGGCATTGGCAGGCAAAAGAAAAAATTCATTATGGAGACCTTTCTTACAAGCTTTTATATAATTTTTTTTTAATTTTTGGGAACTCCTAAAAAAAAGAGTCGTGCACAAGAGACCCATTGGGGTCGCATCGCTGAAGGGCCAGTGGTCTCTACGACTTATTGAACAATCTACAACCTACAATCTAGAAACATTTTAGCAAAATTCATTGAAACAAAAAATTATTTTAGCGAAGTTTTGATGGAGCGTTATTTTAACGAAATTCGTGAAAAATAATGTTGATGAATTTTCCTACAAAAAAAAAATGTTGGGGGAAATTTTTGAAAAAAATATTTTATAGACTCTTTTACGTACATTTTTTTAACCAATTCTTGTAAAAGTACTTTTTTAACATATTCTCATAGAAAAAATGTTTTTCAATAGTTTTGTTGACTTATTCTTCTGGGTTTTTATTGAAATTTCGTTGCAAACACTATTTTATTATGTTTGTATAGAGAATATTCGTTTTTGATGAAACTACAATTTCAAGACTTTTCAAAAGTTTCAAATAGTGACCGTACAACAGTGAACTAGTTCACTCTTATAAAATAATTATATATATATATATATATATATATATATATATATATATATATATATATATATATATATATATATATATATATAATTGTAGATAATTTATATGATAATTCTCTACCGTAACGCACTTGCTGCGTCCAGACTTTTGTCCTTTTTTCTACCAGACTAAACATATGATGTTTCAATTTCTTAGTAGCCGTTAGGGCCTAAAACATGCTCTCCACAAACCTTATTCCAAGAACAAAGACGCAGGGTTCGTACGGCGAATAACCTGTGAAGTTTGGACTATGAGGTCTAGGGTTCGAGTTCCATATACAGAGAGTCCGTTTTTTTACTTGAATCTGGAATAGCTGGGTTCTAATAAGTTTATGAGTAGTGTCCTTTGTCTATAAGCTCCTCGAGCAATATTGTGTTAGAAAGACTTAAAGGTAACGAGTTTGTCTATTGTGGTGTTATCATGGTTATTACAATGCCCAGATTTCCGAGAAACGTCTGCAGTCGATCAAAACGCAAAACTGGGTGCAGAAAAGAAACATTTAAGAAGCTGGAGAAAAATTATATGCATCTGTATTTAGTCGGAAATCTTCAACCCCAAGGGAACAGCTCATATATCTATATTTAGTACCAAAACAGTTTTACAAAGTGAAGACAGCCCAAAGTAGTGACATGTATGTACATTTAAAGGATTAGTAGATCTTCTTGGAAGTTTAAGAACCTTGAAAAATGGATCTTGACTTGTGTATTATTATATCCAGGTTTCATTGCAGGATGTATAATAATATACATATAATTTTGCAGCGTAACTGTATAGAATTTGAATATAAAATATAGGTATTTTAAAACGGTCAGATATGATCAAATATAAATACGGCAATTTGTGGTATTTGAACCTAAAAGAAATTAAAGGTAGATTATGCTATCCAGGTGAAGTCAAGCTAACAGAACAAATTCTTGTGCATAAAACCTAATATTATACCAGGCGACCACGGATTTAGTGCCAGCTCTATAACTTCGTACCCCATCAAACAATTGCGATTCTGAGAGTTGAATACTGGGAAAAATTTTAAGTGCAACGGCATCAAAATACAAAGAGACAGCAGAATCAGCTTCAAACCCACAAAATAATAATAGAGAGTTATGCGCTAAATATCTATTTCGACAACGAAGTGAAGTTAAAACCAATGAAGAACTGATTTCTTTAAATGAAAGGTCGTTCCCCAGCATCCATCTCGACAAAGCTTTTTTTTTAAGTTTCTTCTGGGCATACTTTATGATAACCAGCTATCGGACATGCAGGTAGAGGAATATATTGAGTAAACTTCACTATGCATCTCTGAGAGTTTCTTTCCAGGTGGCGGTAAGCTTTGTCGGCATACGAGGGAACCACAATAAAAAACCCATTGTCCACATTATTTTTGCCATATACCTTAGTAAAGTAACATCACTAATTTTGTTACTAAGTCAAACAGTAGATTATCTTTAATCAAAATTACCTACGAAATGGCGAACACTGTAGATAAGTTAGAATTTGACATTTGTAGGAAAGAAGCTTCGACAAATCGCTTTATACATCAGATTGAAATCATCCTTCTGGTCACAAAATTTCGAGTTTTAGTTCTCTTGTTCGGAGGTTACTCAGTTTTCGCTTTCATTTCTCTAACCAAGTTAGCGTCATCAGAGGATGAATAATTATAAATATCTTATATTCACAACTCTATTTATATTCTTCTGCAGGTAGTCGGTTACTAACGATTTAGTGAGTTTCAACGACACAAAAATTAAGATACTTTGTTTGGCGGAAGTACCTGAATTATTTTATGAGGGGATAAAAAATTCTAAGGTAAAATCTTAGAATTCTTGCTCCTCTAATGACGCTAACTTTGTCAGTGAAACTAAACCTGAAATTTTCCTGGAAAACCTAGTTTGATTTTCCTTAATAACCAACTTATCCAGGCCACTTACAAAAGGAAAGTATCTGCCAAATTTTATCACATATAAAAATTGAAACTGACCCCGGATATGGGTTCTAGGGATTCTAGTTCGTGTTCATTTGAAAAAAAATTCAAACTTCAAAAGTGTGGATCTCCCCATTAGTGAATTTTTTCTGCGTAAATTCACTAAAAAGTGAAGTCACTAACTAGGACTAGAACTCGTCTTATTATGGGTCTCGATTATCTGATGCAGACCGCTCAGCCCACTCGACCACCGTCGACATGACAGATGCATATACTGGCAGATATACACGCTAGTATGTCAATTTTCCAACGTATTTATTATTTATACCAAACAACTTTTATTTGCAATGGATTTTTGCTCACATTTTAACAAAATGGAGAAAAATAACGACTTAGACACAGATCTAGGAGCTTGTTATTCATCTCGTCTCATATTTTTCACTCACATTATTACGTCTACCATAATTATCAATTTTGACGTTTTAACTTTTTTTAATCACAGGCTTACCAATAACTTTATTGCGTTTTAACTTAGAGATCTAAGTTTTGGTGCGTAGTATACTCTTTAGGACAGACACCAGCATACCAAATTTGGTTGCCCTTGCTTTGTTACTACTAGAGATATAATTTTTTTCCTAAAGAAAACCCAAGGTTTCCGGGAAAACCTGTGCCGATCTTCCTCGCTAACGAACCTATCCAAGCCACTTGCAAAAGCAAGGAATTTTGACTTGTGTTGTATATAGTGACATAATTTAAACAGTTTATTCTAAAAATACTTGACACTGCCTTATCCAAAAACGCACATTCTTGCATAACATATACGTTTCTTCCACTCCTGCTTTTTAAATATGACGTCATCGACATTCTTTTAAATGACAATTACCGTTTATATATATATATATATATATATATATATATATATATATATATATATATATATATATATATATATATATAGTGTTTTTTTAAAGAAAATTCCCTAAAAACGGTGGTATATATATATATATATATATATATATATATATATATATATATATATATATATATTTGTGTGTGTGTAGAAGTTTTTCAAAAGTTGGGATCTCCTCAATAGTGAATTTTTTTTAAAGAAAATTTACTAAAAACGGTGGTTGTCAATTAAGAAAATGTTGATGACGTCATATTGGAAAAGCAGGAGTGGGAGAAACGTAAATATTATGCAATAATGTGCATTTTTGAAAACTAGAGTTGACGTGTCCGAGCATTTTTTCACAACACTTTCTTTCAGATTTTAATGAATCTATTCCATGATTTATATATATCTCTTATTTCTTGTACTTTTTGCGCTATGAAAACCTAATCCTTGTCTGTAATATATTTTTTTATCCACACAAAATGTTTCAGTTTTGTGTATTTCTTTGGTCATCAGTGGCACCCAATTTTTTTTCAATGTCTATAATTTTTGTTCTTTCAACAGAATTTTGGCATGTAGCGTAAGTTTAATAGTGTAAACCTGAGTACCAAATTTGGTTGCGATAGCTTTGTAATTTTCGGAGAAAAATTTTCAAAACCCAAAATTTTCCAGGAAAAACTGTTCCGATTTTCCTGACGAACGAACTTGTCCAAGCCACCTACCAAGAGAAGGTACCTGCCAAATTTTATCAAAATAAGTCAATTATTTTTTGAGTTATCATATATATATATATATATATATATATATATATATATATATATATATATATATATATATATATATATATATATATATATATATAATATATATATATATATATATATATATATATATATATAAACATCAGAAGTATGAAAAAGACTTGAAATATGAGTTTGTCTGTGCCTAGTTTACGTTCAAATTCACAAGTCGCGATCTCCACATTTTAGATTTTTTTCTAGAAAAACTTTTCGAAAATTGTGACTCTGGTGTCGATTTTATTACTGTTTCAGTTTTGGTGGTTTATTTGTAAACATGTCCTTTTCTTGACACAAACAATAGTTTATTTGAGAGCCATAACGTAAATATATAAATAAATAAGTGCTAATATTAAAATAAACAACTAATTACCTGTTATTGAAGTTGAAGTTGCTGCCACCAAAACACATATTATTGATATTTTAATCATTTTCAGTTTAGAATCAAATAGCAATATCACTATACCAATTCAGATGCAACAACCACTACAGTCAAAATGGTACTCAAAGTGAATATGAATATCACAAGGCTTCAATGTGCGGCAATGAAATAATAAACATAACAATATTCATGGTGTCAAGGTAACGTGTAGTACATCATGTTACATTGTGATTCAGATATATGTACCAGATATGTTTTTTAGGAAAATTTGTTAGTAATATGCAAAGCAGCAAAAAGCACTAGGCGTTCAAATTAAAATAAAATTTATATGTAGCGCAAATTGGTATTTTTACGAATTGCTGAACTACGCTGAAAAAAAATTTTTTTCTGAAAGTACATGACTACGGAAGCGTGCCATTCGCTCGTTCTTACCCACACATTACATCACCGTATTATTATTTTTCTTCCACATTATCAAAACGTAAGGAAGTATGGCAGCGGCGACAAACATTTAAATTTTTTTGCTTAAACGTCGAAAAAAATGTCAAAACATATAAAAAGCATGATTTGGGAACGAACAATTTTTTGTCGGTCTGTATTTGTGTGGAGAATGGAGAATAGTGGCTTTTAGGACCCCGGTGCTGAAAAATTGGAAGTTATAGGAAAACGACATTTAAACATTTGTTTTTACCTGTAACTTTTTTAATTGTATTTTTTATATCCATAAGCTAAACCTTCTTCTAAGATGCACTGTAAAATTAAAATTGAGTAACGAATATATCATATCATATATATATATATATATATATATATATATATATATATATATATATATATATATATATATATATATATATATATATATATATATTTGTGTCGGTAATATTATTCATTGCTTAAAAATTGTGGGATAGCCGTCCGTTGCAAAAATATTTTTTTAAATTAATTTCCGAGCATTCGGAATAATTCATTTAATTATCAAGGCTACATGACAATATGGAAAGAAAAAAAATTTACAATTTACATAGGAAAAATACAAATATTTACAACTATTTATTAGATAACAAACATGACAAAAACCTTTTTGAAAATTTGACTGAAGTCTAAAGAGTCACACTCACATATACATCTATTGTGTATTTAAATTTGTTTTTTGCTTTTGTCTAGGAAACATAAATAAGGGTAGTGATTTATAAAATCATTATCTTTCTTTAAGTTCTTTAAATTGTCGTTACAAGTAATTTCAAAGTCTTCTAAACACATTATTTTATTATTTAAGGTTTCACAATGTAAAATAGAAACATTACTAAAACTTATATTATAGCCAGTGTCGAGATTATGTTCAGACAAAGCAGAAGTGCTTTTTTGTAAACGTATATCATTTTCGTGCTGTGTTAATCTATCTTTAAGGACTCTGCTTGTTTGGCCAATGTATTTCAAATTACAATTACTACATGGAATACAATATACCACTCCAGATACTTTGGAAATGTCATCCTTACTTTTGAGTGTACTGAAAATGTTATTAATTGTTTTTGAATATCGAAACGTTATTTTAAAATTGGTTTCATATTTAGATATAAACTTTAATCTACTGGAAATATTCTTAATTCTAAATAAAGTTCGGGACGCAGCAAGTGCGTTATGGTAGTGAATTTTCATAAAAATGTTTTTAATAGCAAATATGTGTGTTTTTTTTTAGAAAGCAGGCATAAAATTTGATTACCAGTATAACATATATAGTAAAAACAATGTGCCATGTTTTATCAAAATAACTGTATTGTTTGAAAACGTACAAAAATTTCCGAAAGTAAACTTAAAGTGTAACCGAAAAAATACGTTTCTTGGTCAACCTTATAGGTTAATAGCAAATTGAGCTTTTCAAATATGAAGCATTTAATCAAAATTCGCTACCACAACGCACTTGCTGCATCCAAAATTTCTTAACTTACAAACATACATTATATTTCGATGGAAAGTGCAAAAACATAAGGCGTTTTCGACTAAAAAAAGATTATTTGTATCACCAACGACTTATGGGCCACCTGTGATTGTAGGCATATTTTTTTTTAGATTTAGCTCAAGACACCCTATAATTAATGTATACAATATTTTTTCATATCTTATATAATAACGGATATATTGAGGTTTATTGATTTTTTACGAAAATTCGACAAAAATTATATACCATTAAACGATAAACTCTATAGCTAAGGCTACTGCCAAGAATCAGAGAAAGGGTCTATTTGAAATGAATTTTCTGGAAATATTTTAGTAAAATGAAGGACAATGACGGTTGAAACTAAGACTACAGGGTTTGTAAAACATGCTTCTTTATACATTTTCTTTCCATAGCCCGTATTAGAATCAAGTTATTTGCCTAAATGATGCGAATTTTGACGTTTTAAATTGTCACTTTGACGTTTTGAGGAAAACCCCAATTTATTTTCCTTTAATATATATATATATATATATATATATATATATATATATATATATATATATATATATATATATATATATATAAATTGCAACTGACCCCGGATATGTGTTCTGGAGGGCCTAATTAGCGCTCATTTGACGAAATTTATTCAAAATTCAAAAGTCGGGATCTCCTCATTAGTGATTTTTATTTAACAGAATTCACTAAAAAGGCACATTAAATAATATTCCTTAAAAAAAAAATATGTTGACGACATTATTTGTAGTATTCTTATAAATTCAACAACACAGATTTTAGATGTTTTTAATTCTTACAACCAATTTATTAAATTTACATTAGAAGAGGAAACATAACAGTGTACCATTTCTAGATACAAAATTAACTAGAACAAACGATAACATAATTTTAGATTGGTATATAAAACCAACTAATTCTCAAAGGTATACTAATTTTGATTTATATCATTTATGTAAAACCAAAATTAACATTTTGATAGGTTTAAAAAATAGAATATTAAAGATATCCAAATAAAGCCATTCCTCTTTCCATGAAAAAAATTCAAGAAAACTTTATAACATTTTTGTAAACAACTCGTATTCCCCCAAATTACTCAATAAACTATTGTACAAGTCTTCAAAAAATCACCATTACAATACAAGACACTATTTACAAACACTATCAAATTTATCTGACAGACATAACACACATATAATTTCGACTTCGGAAACATCTAACTTTTTTACATATCGATCGCTTACATTAAGAATATTTTCAATATATTAAAGTTTATATTTAAAATGAAACCATAAAATAACGTTTCGATATTCAAAACCATTAATAACATCTTCGGTAAGCTCATAAGTGAGGATGAAGTTTCCCTTACATTAAGAAAATTTTCAATATATTAAAGTTTATATTAAAAATTAAACCAATTTTAAAATAACGTTTTGATATTCAAAACCATCAGTAACATCTTCAGTAAACTCATAAGTAAGGATGAAGTTTCCAAAGTATCTGGAGTGGTATAATTCCATGTATCCATCCTGCGATTTTTGAATTGTGAGAAGATTTCCTCAATAGAACGCGAACTTGTTCCCCTAGAATCCACATAAACAGAGTGATGCATTTCTACGGTGAAGCTCAATATATCTGTTATTATACAATAAACGATAAAAAATTGTATACGTTAATTATAGGGTGTCTTGAACTTACAAAATTATTTTAGTAATTACAGGCTAGCTCATAAGTCGTTGGTAATCAAAATTTTCTTTTTTTAATCGAACACCTCCTGTTTTATTGCATTTTTGCATTTTACATCGAATTATAATGCATGTTTGCAAGGAAAAAACTTGATAGTGTTTACCGTTTTCAAGTTATTTCAATTATATTACAACTTTTCACATTTCTGGCGCATATAAAAAATTATCACACGGCGTTTTTACCCATAGATAGCCATTCAAATGAAAATGACACCTTTAGAGATGATTTCGTTTATATTGTTTGATAATGCTTGTACGTGTTCAAACAATAAAGTTATTTTGATATAATATGGTACATTGTTTCTACTATATATTTATATATTTCAAAATTTATATTTAAATTTTAAACTTATTTGATAAATATCAAATGAAGACAACGATTGAAACTGAATATAGAATGAATAGCTGGTAAAGTAAATTTGATTAAGTTGATGGATGAAAATGCAAGCTGTCAGTGTCAGAATGTGTGTTTTTGAGGCAGTAATGTTTGGAATCGACCTTAGACCTTGCATTAGAGGCAATCACAAGTTTAGAACGTATTTACCACATTGTACAATTAACTTCGATAAGTAATATTACTATTGTTATCAAAAAATATTAATATTATGTAGTTATCAAAAACATTTTTATGAAAACTCACTACCATAACGCACTTGTTGCATCCAGACTTTCTTTCCTGAATCAATCAATTTCAAAATAGAAACTACTTTTATTTAGCTTTTTCTGATTTTCTTAATTAATCAAATCTAAAGATGAAAACTACCTTTAACTAGACTTCAGCTAGGTAACCTCAATTAATTTTTTTTCTAAGCTTGATGTAATGTTTTAAAACAGGTGTTAAAAAAACAGCCGGAGAGGTATAATTAGAAATCCTTATTTGTTACCCTTTTTCAAAATTAAGTTCTACCGTTGTTACTAGTAAGTACAACTTGGAGAACCCAGTTCATCACTAGAGGGATGAATACACTAATTCAATAAAGACTAGAACTAGTCTTTATGTGTTAGTTGCCAAGCAGTTACGAACAGCGTCCTCTACAAAGGTATACAGACAGACCCCCACTGTTGACTCTTAATTCCCTAAAATACCTGCCTTTGTTATACTGTGCGTCGTTATCACAAATATTCCTTCTAAGAAGGACAGGCTGGTTACTAAGCTAACCGAACACTAGACTACATAGAACCTACTCTATTCATCGAAATATTTTTGTTCAAATTGCTGAGGATATATATATATATATATATATATATATATATATATATATATATATATATATATATATATATAAATATATATATATATATATATATATATATATATATATATATATATATATATATATATATATATATATGAGATAGCTGCACTAAATGTTCTTTAAATCTAGTTTCGATGGTTCTTTTAGTTTGCCCAACATATTTAAGTTCACAATCCTTAAAACCTATTTTATAGGTTCCCGACATTTCTGTGGTTTTATCTTTATCCTTTGGGTTACTTAGCAAATTTTTTAATGTATTTTTGGTAGAAAATGTTAGCTGCAAATTGGTTTATTTTTAAATGCTATTAAAACCTTTCGTAACTTGCGATTCAAATGGTGAACAGACAACGGTTTTGTCTGGTTAACTTTTCCGAAAACCGTAGATTCCTCTAACATTTTCTTAGTTTTATGTTTATTGGCTGGTTTCTCCACTAAGCAGACAGAGTAACCATTATACATAGCTACATTTTTAATATATTCAAGTTCTCTGTTGTATCATTCTTTATTTATGGGAAGCTGTATTAATCTATGAACCAGAAAATTCAAACTAGCTGTTTTTTTGTGGAAAACTATAGTGTGAGTCAATAGAAATGTAACTCACAGTATTGCTTTCCTTTCTGTGGATGTCAAATTCTAAAGTGTCTCTATTTAAAATGACTAATACATCAAGAAAAAGTCTGGACGTAGCAAGTGCGTTATGGTAGTGAATTTTCATAAAAATGTTTTTATTGCAAATATGTGTGTTTTCTTTTTAAGAAAGAAGGCATCAATTTTGGTTACCAGTATAACCTATTAAGTAAAAACAATGTGCCATGTTTCATAAAAATAATTTTATTGTGTGAAAATGTACAAAAATTTCCAAAAGTAAACTTAAAGTCTTCCCGGAAAAACTCGTTTCTTGGTCAACCTTATAGGGTAATAGCAAATTGGGCTATTCAAATATGAAGCACTTGATCAAAATTCGCTACCATAACGCACTTGCTGCATCCAGAATTTCTTTTCTTACAAACATGCATTAAATTTCGATGGAAAATGCAAAAATGCAATAACATAAGGCGTGTTTGATTAAACAAAAAAGAAAATTTGTATCACCAACGACTTATGGGCCACCTGTGATTGTAGAAATATTTTTAAGATGTAGCTCAAGACACCCTATAATTAATATATACAGATTTTTTTCATATCTTGTATAATAACGGATATATTGAACTTTATTGATTTTTTACGAGAATTCGACAAAAATTATATACCATTAAACGATAAATTCTTTAGCTAAGACTACTGTCAAGCATCAGAGAAAAAGTCTATTTGAAATGAATTTTCTGGAAACATTTTAGTAAAATGAAGGACAATGACTGTTGAAACTAAGACTTCAGAGTTTGTAAAACATCCTTCTTGAGACATTTGATTTCCATAGCCCGTATTAGATTCAAGTTATTTGCCTAAATTTTGCCGATTTTGACGTTTTAAATCGCAACTTTGACGTTTTGAGGAAAACTCCAATTTAATTTTCTTTAAATGCCTATAACTTTTTTTTCTTTTGACCTACATAGCTAAATTTTGGTAGATAACTTACCTATAAGGATATAAACCCGCGTACTAAATTTGGTTGCCCTGACTTAATTCAGGAGATATAATTTTTTTTCGAAAGAAAACACAAAATTTTCCGGGAAAACCTGGGCAGATTTTCTTGGATAACGAACTTATCCAAGCCATTTGCAAAAGGAATTTATTCACCAAATTTAATGTAAATCGGCCCATTATTTTTTGAGTTATCGGTGTGATACACACACACACACACACACACACACACACACACACACACACACACACACACACACACACACACACACACACACACACACACACACACACACACATATATATATATATATATATATATATATATATATATATATATATATATATATATATATATATATATATATATATATATATATATATATATATATATATATATATATATATATATATATATATATATATATATATATATATATATATATAGTATTAAGTTTTCGTGACGGTAATAGTGTTATTTTCTTAAAAAATTGTGGGAAAGCCGTCAGTTGCAAAATAAAACTCTTTATTAAAAGCCGAGCTTTCGGAAAAGTTTATTCCATTTTCAAGGCTACAACATGGAAAGGAAAAAGTTTTCAATTTACTTAGGAAAAATATAAAAGTTTTAAAATACTTACATCTAACGTGAGTTTTACTATAACTAATTATGAAAATACAAACATGAACAAAACCGTTTTTTAAAATTTGACTGAAGTCGGAAAGTGCCAAACTGACATATGAAGCTAACAATTGTCTATTTGAATTTGTGAAACCTTAAGTAATAAAAGAATGTGTTTAGAAGAATTTGAAATTACTTTTAACGACAATTTAATAAACTTAAAGAAAGATAATAATTTTAGAAATCACTACCCCTATTTATATTTCCTAGACAAAAACAAAAAACAAATTCAAATAGACAATTGTTAGCTTCATATGTCAGTTTGGCACTTTCCGACTTCAGTCAAATTTTAAAAAACGGTTTTGTTCATGTTTGTATTTTCATAATTAGTTATAGTAAAACTCACGTTAGATGTAAGTATTTTAAAACTTTTATATTTTTCCTAAGTAAATTGAAAACTTTTTCCTTTCCATGTTGTAGCCTTGAAAATGGAATAAACTTTTCCGAAAGCTCGGCTTTTAATAAAGAGTTTTATTTTGCAACTGACGGCTTTCCCACAATTTTTTAAGAAAAAAAAAAAAAAAAAAAAAAAAAAATATATATATATATATACATATAAACATATAAAAATTGAAACTGACCCTGGATATCTGGGGTGCCTAATTAGCGCTCATTTGAAGAAATGTTTTCAAAATTCAAAAGTCGGGATCTTCTCATTATATAAAATCATCTACTTTGCTTACATTTGTATTAAATGGGTACTGCAAAAACATCGTTCACATAACGAAAACATACTCTAGGAAAATAGTCATTTTCGTTTGCTAGATCTGTTTAAAATCTACTCACGAAAAAGTCTGCAGTCAATGGGGAAAGGGGGTTGCCCATTACTGTGTCATGGGTTCGCTCAAAAAATTAAATTAAATGAAATTGAAAAATTTTCTTATTCATGATAAGATTTGTTAAATTTATATATTCTTTGCGGACCTCTTCATCTATGTTGTTCATTTTTAACAAAGGGTCTAAACACGTTAGCGTTTATTTTATTGGAACACTGGGAAACAACGGGGTCATATCAATGTCACGCAGTCGTGTCAGCTAGATGCTTACGGAAGTATATATATATATATATATATATATATATATATATATATATATATATATATATATATATATATATATATATATATATATATATTGTTAGAAATTTGAACAAAAATGTTTCAATGAATAGGGTAGGTCCGGTTCTATGTAGTCCATTGTTCGAAATGTGTGCTTAATAACTAGCGTGTCCTTCTTAGAAGGAATATTTGATCGCGACGCACACTATAACAAAGGCATGTATGCAGTTTTAATTACAGGGATTTAAGAGTCAACAGTAGGGTCTACCTGTATACCTTCCTAGAGGACGCTGTACGCAACTGCTTGGCAACTAACATGTGTGTGTGTGTGTGTGGAAGGAATTGGCTTCGGACATTACGTCCATTGGCCACAAAACTCTGCAGTAAATTTGTACCATTGTTATATCTATACATTGTTATAAAAAGCGATTCTCCTTCAAATATATTTATAATTTGCAGCATGGATATCAATACTTACAGCAATAGGGAGGGTTAAAGCGATAGACGTACCTTTATGTGTAAGCTCTTACAGAGTATGACTATTTCTAAATGGCTATAGCATAAGCAATATTTATCTTCTAACATATCGATTTTGGCAAAATATAAATGTTTGTGTTCTTACTTATTATTAAGGATAGAAACATAGGATACTCTCTTCTCGCCCAGGTGTCCTTCAGGGCATTAGGCAACTAACATATAAATAGTAGTTCTAGTCTTTATTCACTTAGTTTATTCATCCCTCTGATGACGCTAACTTTATTAGCGAAACGATTGCCAAGTATAAAAGCTGTATTGTGATCAATTGGGTTCTCCAAATTGTACTTATCAATGCTCATCTCAGGTTCCAATATTCACTAATCGTTGTTACTAGCTTGTAAAAGTAATATATGAAATATGTTTTGTAACTAGTTGGTCACAAAAGTTACTTATTTAAAAATGGCGACCCCTTTTTATTAAAAAATCCGACGTTTTTATTTGATTGAATGTTAAATTGCAAAGTAGGTAGGCTTTCAAAAAGTCAAATTTTTAGTCTCTATATTTTTCGCCAAGATCAAGTGTTTGAAATGGCGCCGACTGACTTTGCAAACATAATACTCTAAGAAAAGCTCGAGCTAACGGTTCCAGATTTGGTACATACACATACCTCCTTAAACTAGTGCTACTTGATTTTTGGTGAATTTTCGTAGAAAAAATTCACTAGTGGGGAGATCCCGACTTTTGTATTGTGAAAAAAATTTTGCAAATGAGCGCGAACTAGGACCTCTAGAACCCATATCCGGGGTCAGTTTCAATTTTTATATGTTATGTATATATATATATATATATATATATATATATATATATATATATATATATATATATATATATATATATATATATATATATATATATATATATATATATATATATATATATATATATATATATATATATATATGTATGTATGTATGTATCACACCGATAACTCAAAAAATAATGGGCCGATTTTAATAAAATTTGGCACGTACCTTCCATTTGTCAATGGCTTGGATAAGTTCGTTGGTCAAGAAAACCGGACGAGGTTTTCCGAAAAAAATTTGAGTTTTCATTCGAAAAAAATTTTTATCTCAAAAAATAATGGGCAGATTTTGATAAAATTTGGCATGTGCCTTCCTTTTGTAAATGACTTGAAAAATTTCGTTAAGCAGGAAAATCGGATGAGGTTTGCCGGAAAACTATTAAGTTTTCATTAGAACAAATTTTTATCTCAAAAAATAAAGGGTCGATTTTTATATAGTTTGGCACATACTTTCCCTTTGTAAATCTCTTAGAGAGTTTGTTAATCAGGAGAATCTGACGAGATTTTCGCGAAAAATTTTAAGTTTTCATTATAAGAAAATTTTTATCTCAAAAAGCAAAAAAGCTATGATAACGAAATTTGGTACGTAGGTTAAGGATATAAAAAGTAAACATATACCAAAATCTATATTTCTATGTTCCAAGAAAAAAAAGTTATAATAAAATATTTTGTGCCAGATAATTTCTATGAAAATTCACTACCATAACGCACTTGCTGCGTCCAGGCTTTTATTATTGGTTAAATTGCTCTTGACAACACCAGTCTGAGCTTCTTTAATTCTCGATAGGTACTTACTCACCGCCATCTGCGCAAGAGTATCCATTTTCAGCTGATAACTTATAATCACTTAATTTAGGACAAGCTAAAGAACAAGCATTTCAAAGTAACCCCATGAAAGGTGTACCATACAAGTGAGCTCTTCGCAGAAATTAGAAGACTATCTTTAAAAAAACTCTAGAAACTTAATTCTAGAAAATCGACAAACTCTCACAGATTGATAAATCCAGCATTGCTACACTTATGCGAGCCAGCCAAATACACTAACTTGAACAGGATCAACTCCACGACGTTGTTTCAATTGTATTACCCAATCACAAGAGGTATCCAGCTCAATTGCATCGCATAGGAATTATTCTAAACAATGACAACTTCAACTGTAACTGCAGGTGATGACAATCACATTATTTTCACATGCTTGCCCTACGAGACACAGCAAACCCATTTATTAGCTTCATTAAACAAGTACACGACCCATTAAGTCTGACGTATTTGTTATCTCTAAAAAATAGTTCAATTTATGTATTGTTAGTTTCCTTTTCATTGAATTTTTATTAAGAAAATTCACCACTAGAGAGGCGACGATGGTGAGATTTTAGGAATTTTTTTGTTAGATGAGCGCCAACTAGGGCACCTACAACCCATATCCAAGATTCGTGTGAATTTCCCTATGTTTATATATATATATATATATATATATATATATATATATATATATATATATATATATATATATATATATATATATATATATATATATTTGAGTGTGAGTGTGTCCGAGCGATAAGACAAAAGACACTCAACTGATTTAAACAAAAGCTTGCACATGTCTTCATTTCTTTGCAATAGCGAATGAGTTCGTAAATCAGCCATATATATTTGCCCCCAAAAAAATATTCAAAAATATTTTTGAATGCGGTATATTTTGGAAGTATTAATTGTTCAAGTAACTGAAACGAAACCTTACATGCAGCTAGAGATGATGTAAATAAACCTCTGCTGTGAATTTTAAGTAATTTGCTTCACAAAATTTGTAGTTTTCCCAAATTAAAAATAAAATCTAAAAGACATGAATTGAAACAACTTAAGTGGTTAAAGTATGATGCCAGACAAAGAGAAAGTAGTCACCTGCCATGCGCAGATTGATACATATACCACAGGATACATCATAATGCAGCGATAACCAAACAAAATAACACACGTAAGGCGGAATCGCCACAACATTCTAATGTGCAACGAACGTTCACATCTGAACTATGGTGATCCCACCCTGATGAGCGCCTTCGAGTATATTCGGATGCACGGATTTGTAAAATGTTAAGAAATATCCTAATCTAAAAGGGAGAGGGGAAAATAAGGAAGTTTTATATCAGCTATGTGAAGTAAATACCAGATGGGATAGTGTGTTTTGTTTATTTATTATGGTGTGACAGTTCTGTTTTGAGGTGAAGTAAATGATTGAATATGCTTCCAAAATTGATAACTAGAGTATAATAATGTGTTTTGTTTACTTCTGATGGCTTGACGATTCTGTTTTGAGATTAAGTAGTAAATGATTGTCATTGAAATAGCTACAACAATTTTTATATCCTTCTGAAATTTCGAACTTAAGAATAATGACATTTTGTGTTTATCATGGTTTGACAGGTCTGTGTTGATGTTAAATAGTAAATGACTGTATAATATGCTTCTAAAATTGTAAATCAAAAAATAACATTATTAACGTTAATATTCGTTGATTAATTCTTCAAGCAGGTAAATTAGTTGAATACTGAATTGACTTCTGGACTTTCATGAATTCAGGAGTAGGAACATTTTGTTCAGTGCTAAACAGGATTCAACTTAGTTTAGAATACCGTAAACTTCCTCATGTTTTTCCTAATGTTACCCTCAACTCTTCGTGCTCTTCCACTTGTCAATAAAATACCACGATACACTTTGTGGTCGAAAGAAGAGTGTCCCAGTGAACGATATATCCCCAGTCCTTAATTAAGTATACAAGAATTACATTCCTTAGATATCAGTAGATAATGATTAATTCTGTTAAAATTCTACAGTTGAATGCACACATGTCTACTCAACCTTTTTTTTGTGGGTAATGGTATCAACAACCATCAATCCATATTTCCGCTATACCACCGGCACCCATCACCACACTTCATGTAGGCTCTTGCAGATTGATTACTGTCTGATTTGGAAATGTTATACTTTGACAAGGACGTTAATACAGAGGTGCCTAGTATTGAAATGACAGAATCTGATAAATATAGAGGAGATATATATATATATATATATATATATATATATATATATATATATATATATATATATATATATATATATATATATATATATATATATATAGGTCAATTGCGGAGCATAAAGATCTGTCCTCGTCTTTTATTAAATAGTCCAAATAAAAGAGGTAATTTCCAGTTATTTAATTATATTACTTGCACATAACCATACACAATTTTAATTTTGAATACCATGTAGTTTTATGTAAGTTCTACGTATTTATCTCCCGAGTTGACTTCTTCTGTTAAATCCGTTGATTACATTATATATTCAGTAAACTCTATTAACATATCCGTTGTGATGTCGACACGGTCTGCTGGTTTGAACCGTCCCAGTTTTCCAAGTTTAGTTTCATTTCCTTATCTCAACTACAACCACTAGTGCATTCAACAAATAGCGTACGCTCAACACTAGTCATTCCTTTTCATTTTTTATATCTTGGCCTTGAATATTAACACCGACCGACGGTCAGCTTTTTGACCATGTTTGTAATGGGTACATTAAGTTCGTTAATTAGGTACATGTATAATTATAATGTAATGTAATTATTCGTTGATTTGTTTTTTGCTCTATGTTTATATTTTAGACCTTTAATTATTTTGTGCATTTTTAACGAGCGTTTAGGTCCCAGTCATGTATAGACAATTTTGTTCTTTTTGAGCTTCTGTCTAAAATCCTTTTTGATTTCCGGCGAATTTTAAATTTAACGAAAGGTCAGTTTTAGACTTTATATATATATATATATATATATATATATATATATATATATATATATATATATATATATATATATATATATATATATATATATATATATATATAACATGATTGCGAAGCTTCATTGTGCTGGAAAACTATTTTCGAATGACGAGTTTGTTAGCCAGTTCTAAGGGTCTAGTTCCCATGGAAAATTGAAAATCTTGTTCTCGAAAATGGTATATTTTTATAACGGTCTACTTCCAAAGGGTAGAGTGGGTCGGTGTTTTGTTTGGTCGCAAAAGAGGGTTAACTCGAGCACCTCCACGTTACTTAAAAAATTTGGTATTTTAGGAGGAAAGTGGAAGCCCCAAAAAGGCAGAAGAACAGGGTCGTACCACCCTATGGAAGTAGGGTGCCCAAGGGTAACACTTGTGGAGAAAGTCTGTCTTCAGGGGTCAGTTCTGCTAAGGGAAAAATATTATAATATGATATAACTAAATAACTTCGGGACGCAGCAAGTGCGTTATAGTAGTGAATTTTTATTAAATGTTTCAAATTTGTGTAACTCAATTTTCTATAAACTTAGAAAGTTTAATTCTGGCACTTAATAAGGTCTGTCCTAAGGAAATATATCCACCAAATTTCATTTAAATGACTTTGTAATTTTCGGAGAAAAAATTTTTGGGGAGAAAATTTTAAATTTGAATAACTCAATTTTCTATGAACTTAGAAAGTTGAATTTTGGTACATAGTAAGGTATCTCTCAAGGCAACATATCCATTACATTTCATTAAAACAGATTTGTAATTCTCAGAAAAAACTCAAGATTTTCCCGCAAAAGCCTGTACCATTTTCGTGGATAACGAACTCCTCCAAGCCATTAATAAAATAAAGGCACTTGCCGAGTTTCATCAAAATCAGTTTGAATTATTTTTTGAGTTATCAGATGGATACACACACACACACAAATATATATATATATATATATATATATATATATATATATATATATATATATATATATATATATATATATATATATATATATATATATATATATATATATATATATATATATATATATATATATATATATATATATATAAATTGGCACTGACCCCGGATATGGGTTCTAGCGGCCCTAGTTCGCGCTCATTTGAAAAAATGTTTGCAAAGTCTCACCATCGATACCTCTCTATTAGTGAATTTCAGTAACATAGATTTATTCGCTGACGATAATATATATATATATATATATATATATATATATATATATATATATATATATATATATATATATATATATATATATATATATTATCGTCAGCGAATAAATACATATAATCATTTACAAAACTATGGATTTGATGAGGTGTTCTCACTAGGGCTGACTATATAAGGAAAACATATTATCAAAAGGGAAAAAGAAAGAAAAACGCGAATGCCGAAATACTGTTTCGATTCTACCCAAACTCGAAGTTTCTAATCACGGTTTTATTTTCGCTCTCAGCGAATGCGGTTCCCTGATTTTGGGGAAGATTTTAATACGTTAGGTCAATAGCAAAATTTCGATACCCTACAATTCTTCAACCCTCTGATCTCACTTGGGGTCGTAAGAGTTTTATCGCCGTTTTAACGAAATAAAAGACCTGCCTCAGCTGCTGTTTACACACAATCCTCCAAACTGACTTTCCTGACCTGACCAGACATCAGTTTGCCAAAACCAAAAGCTAAAAGTAGGAAAAACAAACCCTACCATATATCAAGGTCATGTGAGTATAATATATTATATACATTTCCTTCTTTTAGCTGTTAATTAGGCAAGCTGATGTCAAAGAAGGTCAGGAAGTTCAGTTGGGAGGACTGTTTGTAATCAATACCACAGGGAGGTCTTTTATTTCGTTAAAACGGCAAAAAATTCGTGAGTTGCAGGCCATGTTAATTATCTGGGTAACCCACTGCGCGTGCGGAAAGCCGAAAGCGAAAGTATAATTGGTATCACTAGACGCTAGTTTTTAAAATAGTTTCTTTTTATCTTTAAACTTAAACATAAGACGTCACATAAAATAGAAATAGCCATTGAATGCATTGCAATGGCAATTCTACTAATTCTGTAATCAATTGTTACGTATACCTTTAATAATAATATATCTCGGGCATGAAGCCCGCGTCAAGTATCATGTAAACAAAACGTTAGTTAACGCATCCTTAGATAGCTCAGTGGTAATTGGCTTGTCTTCTGCGCATAAGGTTGCGTGATCGATTCTAGCTCGATGAATGTATTGTTTTTGTTTTGTTTTATTTTGACATTTAAAGGAGCAATAGTGTCCAGATTTCATACGTTTTGAACAAGATCTCATTTTTGTTTAAAACGCCTGGATAACTTTGTCACATTTGAGTCTGAAATTATAATTGTCAGCAGTCATTTTGCTTTTGTTGATATTGAAAAACCGGTTTGATTAGGTTGACTAAAACGGAATAATTCAGCCGATTAATAAGGAAAAATAATTATAATTTGCAGATATTTTTCTAAATATGAATGAAGTTTCCCTCTGGAAAGCTTTTGTAACTTTATGAAATTTGTAATACAAGCTTCTTTTAAAGAGACTTACACTACCTATCTATAGATATAGCAAAATTTAATTTGTGGCTTAATTGAAAATTGAGCTTTGGGCATTTTTCTCAAAAGGAGTTAGAACATATGATTTTTTGATAATAGGGAGATATCGATGGTAACACTTTCGAAAGAATTCTTCAAATGTGCGCGTACTAGAACCTCTCAAAACGATCTTCAAGATCTGTGTAAGTTGTAACGAGGTCTGACTTACGGGGTGAATTATATATTGAAACGGATTAACGGATTTACGGGAACGGTCCCGGGCGCCAGATTTTGAAAGGGTTTACTCCCTGCGAGGGTGTCTGCGACCTCGTCACAAGACTCTGGCCACGGTTGTGACCAGAGTGCCTGGATAGCTCTGTGGAGAGGGTCCGGTAGCCTTTGCTGTAACAGGCTGTGTAGTTATCTCCGGGGTGGCGGGCTATAATCGCTACCCCGACAATTCCCTGACCTTCTGAAATTCTATATAGATGTAGCAGATTTATTAAAGACCAGATATCCTATTTACAACGTTTATTAAGAAACTATATATATATATATATATATATATATATATATATATATATATATATATATATATATATATATATATATATACAAAGATTCGCTAAGGTTCACAATCCTGGTAGTGCCTACTGTACTACCCTATCACTTATAATATAGAGGACGGACGAGGCGAGATTAGTCAATTACTTGCACGGAGGAGGATCCGGCGTCGGTTTGACCCTCTGTACCTTGGGTCGAGAGGTCCGGCCACGAATACCCTGAGTACCGTGGTGTATGACTCGAGATGCAGGTAATAGATGGACCGCCACGGCGGGCGTTACATAATCGCATAAATAGCGTATTCTAGGGCGAAGCCGATCTCGTGTTAGTCGAGATACTTCGACACCTGTGAGAGTCGAGAACGAAAAGGAAGTCGGTGGGATTGAGTCGTGACGGGATACTGCCGCGAACTGATTTGATCTAGCTTACTTGTTTCACTACAGCGTCTAAACCAGGATCAAATCAAGACGGACGGGCGTAATCCACTTGAAAAGTCTGTGTCACTACAGCATCACTTTTCGAATGGCTTACAACACGCTAACAATACTAGGATACGGGGAGACAGGGGTCTTGTCTGAGACGCACGATCTCGACGTCGCCGGAGGGATACGATATTACGATAAAATGTATGAAAATTCACTATCTTTACAGTATGAAAATTCGCTATCACTAAATAGTATAAAATTGACAATGGTCTTACATATTCGGACAAACTAACGGGCCAATTCTTACGATGTATAGTACTACACGGACGGTACCTAACTACGCAAACTAATTACGATTAAACGGTGGAATCCGCTATCTCTCTAACGCAACACTTGTTCTATAAAACCTTCGACCTTACTCTACCAGTCGCCAAGTCTTTATGCCTTCAGTCGTTATTGTATCTCCAGCCACCGGCTGAAAAATCTAATCGGTGGAGATACCTTATCCTTATCTTCAGCGCCTCCGTGGCCGTGCGGGAAAGTCGATTCAGGCTTTCCAATACGGACTCGGGGGTCGACGGTTCGAGCCTCACCGGCGGCGGATGATTTTTCAAAAATCACTGTCGTCGTTGACATCGAGCTCAAGGTGGAGGGTAGGTTAGTTTAGATGAGCAAAAAGGGTCAGCAATGGCCTAATTGCCAGTAAGCATCTTACCTTTACCTTTTTATCCTTATCTTGGGCAGATATGTTTTTATTCTGAAGCGATAATTCGAAAATGCGTGTTTGTTAAAAATATTACTGATAAATAAATAAAATAATTTAACTGCGGAGAATATTTTTATCGGTATGATTTGTATTAAATTTATTTCCGAACAGTCGCTTTTGATATCTACGACTGTCCCGAAATTATACGCTTCATTACAAAGTTTAAAGTATTAATTTTAATAATATGCCGTATAATAATAGTGTACAATTCTTATGAAAATTTGCTACTATAGGGCATTTGCTGCGTCCCGAAATTTTTTATACCAACTCTCGTACTGCAGCTTAACTTTTCTAAATGCGTCTTGGTTCAGAGTGTGATACTGTCTTTCGCGTAAATCATATAGAACATCTAAAAGACTGATTACAAAGTAATCTGAAATTTAAATTTTACTTTATTTCCGTATACATTTTAAGTTACTGCAATATCAACACCCTCTTTGGTTGATTATTTCTGGAAAAAAATAATAAAACGTGAGAGATAAAGCTCTCACGGCATTTTCATGTGAAATATGGTATGAAAGCAATCATCGCCTTGATTTTGTGCAAGAAATCAATAACCAATAAAAATGTTATTCAGAAACACGTGGCGATGTGAGAACCAAACTGAAGTAAGACACTTGTCTTTCCTTATACTATCGCAAAAATGCCATCAGGTCTAGTAGTTATTTTAGTGCTGAGGGCCAGAGGAATGCATTCTCTAGAAGCAATTTTAGAGGAAGTGAAGACAGAAATGTCAGGGCAGCTCTGTTTGGAATCTATGTCGCACGTCTGTGTCTGATTCGAACTCACATAGGTATTTTGCAGAGAATATATTGAAAGGCTACCCTTATCATTTTCCACATTCAGTGTCAATAAATGCAGTAAATACAGTAAATAGCAAGCTATATCGCCGGTCTCCTTTAGAACGACACTAAATGAGTAAAAGAGCGCTATTAACCGATTTAAAAGAATGTACAGGGTATACCACTTTTGTTTGCACTCTATGTAAACGATTTGCGGCAATTTATACAAGACGGAAAAGTCTTCATGTACGCCGATGACACTTCTATTGTTGTCTACGGCAAGACGGTGGAGGAAACTAAATTTAAATTAAAATCATTGGTACAATCTTTTGATGAATGGTGTTATAGAAATCGACTAATTTTAAACTATGACAAGACTTTTTCTCTTGAAATGCGTAACTGCCACCGAAGAGTGATGACGTGCGACAGCACTATTTTGGTGAACGGAAATGCGGTGCAATTCAAAAAGGTGACAAACTTTTTGTGTGTTAGAATTGACAGTAGCCTGTTATATATATACACCAGATTGATCACGTGTGCAAGAAATTAAGTTCCGCGTTCTATGTAATTTTGATGCTTAAGCTCGGAACATCTGCTGAAAGTCTATTACGCGGCTGTCTATTCACATCTAAGTTACGGTATCGTTATCTGGGGCCAATCTTCGGACTGCCATAGAATATTTGTGCTACAGAAACGAATCCTGAGATTAATATACAATCTACCTTATGGGCACTCTTGTCGTGACATTTTTTAAGAAAAATAACATTATGACGTTAATATCAGTTTATTTGTTCCAACTTACATTCATAAAAACAAGAGAAAATTTGTTATCAACTCGGATTTTCATGGGTACAGTACTTGTGAAAAAGGTACTTTTCACCTGAATAAATGTCACCATTCTTTTTTTTTAAAGTCGCCATGTTATGCGGATTGCTTTTTGTACAATCAGCTGCCTTGTTCTCTGAAGGACACAAATTGTACAAAAAAATTAGAAAGCAACTGAAGGTTGCTTTAATTACTCATAGTTTTTATAGTTTGAGTGAATTTTGTGAAGCTGCACTGTTAACGTATGTTTTTTGTTGTGATGTGAAGCTCGTTAGATTTTAGATTTTTGGGCACGTACATTTGATGAGTTGTGATACGCTTTTTATCTTGTTTATCTTGTAAGTTTTTTTAATTGTCCGATTTACAATAATTGTAACTAAAGGACCAAATAAATATTATTATTATTATTATTATTATTATTATTATTATTATTATTATTATTATTATTATTATTATTATTATTATTATTATTATTATTATTATTATTATTATTATTATTATTATTATTATTATTATTATTATTATTATTATTATTATTATTATTATTATTATTATTATACCACGAAATACGTTGGCTACACATTGTTTCTAGTTATTAACATGGTTGAATTCTGAAAATTTGCATTCATATATAAGACATAACGCTCTTTCCATGTAAATAATTTGGAGTCGACATAACTTCCGGTTTAACCGGAAGTAGCGATCAACTTTGTTATTTTAAATGGAACACACTGTATATTTTAACATATTTGGATTTTATGTGAAATTCTGTGTACAACAACCTCAACTATCTTAACGTACATTCCAATGTTTCAAAGTTGGTGTGATTTTTTTAAAAGGTTTATTCATTTGATCGTCTGGTAGTAAAGCCTTTTAGTGAATTTTCTTTAAAAAATCACTAATGAGGAGATCCCAACTATTGAATTTTGAAAAAATTTCTTCAACTGAGCGCTAAGTAGGCCCCGTAAGACACATATACAAGGTCAGTTTCAATTTTTATATGTTCATATATATATATATATATATATATATATATATATATATATATATATATATATATATATATATATATATATATATATATATATATATATATATATATATATATATATATATATATATATATATATATATATATATATATGCGTGCGTGTGTGTGTGTCACACCGATAACTCAAAAAATAATGGGCCGATTTTGATTAAATGTGACGAATACCTTCCTTTTGCAAGTGACTTGGGTAAGTTCGTTAGCCAGGAAAATCGGTCCAGGTTTTCCAGAAAAATTTAGTGTTTTCTTTCTAAAACAATTTATATCTGCAAAAATAACAAGGCAAGGGCAACGAAATTTGGTACGCGGATTTATATCATTTTAGGTAAATTACCTACCAAAATTTAACTCTGCAGGTTAAAAGACAAAAACGTTATAGGCATTTAAATAAAAATAAATTGAGATTTTCCTCAAAACGTCAAAGTCGCGATTTAAAACGTCAAAATTGGCAACATTTAGATTGTATATATTAATTATAGGGTGTCTTGAGCTACATCTTAAAAAAATAGTTCTACAATCACAGGGTAGCCCATAAGTCGTTGAAGATACATTTTTTTTAATCGAACACACCTTATGTTATTGCATTTTTGAATTTCAATCTAAATCTAATAGATGTTTGTAAGAAAATGAATTCTGGGCGCAGCAAGTGCGTTATGGTAGCGAATTTTCATTAAATGCTTCAAATTTTGAATCAATTTGCTATTAACCTATAGGGTTGACCAGAAAACCAGTTTTTTCAAGAACACTTTAAGTTTATTTTTGGAAAGTTTTGTACATTTTCAAACAATAAAGTTATTTTGATGAAAGATGCATTCTACTATATAGGTTATACTGGTAACCAAATTTTATGCCCGCTCTCTTTAAAAAACACACATATTTACTATTAAAAACATTTTAATGAAAATTCACTACCATAACGCACTTGCTGCGTCCATACTTTTTTTGGGAACTGGCGGTATCAAGCGACGTAAAGTCAACTCTACAAAGCCTGTTACAGGTGACGAGCTACATCAGGTAAACGTTTTGGGTTATCTTCAAGCTTATCCGCATAGCTCTATATCGGCTGCCACCCAAGATTTAAGCATTTCAAGAATGTCAATTCAGCGAATCCTGACACAACATGAAATGCATCCTTATTCAGAGATTCCGGTACATGTCCTTCATACGGGTAATGAACTTATAAAGCTTATAATAACCTACCAGGAAATTTACGTAATAATTGTTGGTGTCAGCTAGATGGTGCGCCTGCCCACTCTGCTACAGTAGTTCGTCAAGTGCTGATACATATGTTTGGAAACAACTGGATCGGTCCAAATGGACCTTTAAGCTGGCCTCCACGATCAGATCTCACCTCCTTAGACTTCTACTTGTGGGGAGATATAAAGAGGAAGATTTACTCCAGACCCCTGGAAAGTAGGGAAGATTGATTAAATCGAGTAAGGACGGCTTTCAACACATTAGATCCTGGTGAAATAAGTAGAGCATCTGTAAATGAGTCTAAACTAAGAATACTTAATTGTATTTAACGGCGCGTATGTCATATAGAACACTTATAATATTCCCTATCATTCTATTTGTATTTACCTAATCTAATTTTTGGCTTTTATTATTTACACATAATATTGTTTGTTTGTTTATTGATGTCTCGTTACTTATTATTATTGAAGGGAATCATGCTTTGTTTGTATGTTTTTAAACAACCTAATAATAAAGAATGTTCTAATAATTTAATTTTCAATTATTCACTGATTACACTATAACAAACTCATTATAACTGATACTGTCAACAATATTATTGCCATAACCATCTACTCTTAGAGCCTCGGTGGTTCAGTGGTGAGATCGTGTGCCTCTGAACCGAAGGGTACCGGGTTCGATCCCAGTGTACTGCTTTCACTTTTTCAGTACATACTGTACAGCTAACATCAACGGAGGTTGTGGCATTGTATTTGAGCAAGTTCAATGTCTGCACGTTGGGCACTTTAAAGATCCCTGCCCTCCTTACAGAAAGGCAGGGGTTCGGCAAAATTTCCAGGATAGTGAAGTGAAACTGCTCCCTGGCGTCGGTGATTGGACATAGTCGCGGAAATAGGCCGACGTTAAAGAAATAAAAGGTTAATAACAGGAAAACTATCGCAGATAGGTACAGGGTATGCTATATCTAGTCGACGTAAAATTAAATTTTCTATCCAAATATGTAAAATATATAGTGTTCCATTTGAAAAAAAAAATGAGCCTTTGATCTTTGAAGTTTTTCTGATTCGCCATTAAATTTCGAACATACTGTATAAATGAGATCCATTATCCGTACACATTCTACAAACCTAATATACTAGCGACCAACAAAATTTTGCTTCTTACTTATGAAAAATAAATGACAACGAATGGCTTCAATATTTCAATGCAAATAAATAAATATTGTTTCTGAACGTCACTACGTCTGGGTTTGACATAATTAAATGAATAAATAAAAAAGTCTGGACGCAGCAAGTGCGTTATGGTAGTGAATTTTCATAAAAATGGTTTTAATAGCAAATATGTGTGTTTTTTTAAGAAAGCAGGCATCAATTTTGGTTACCAGTATAACATATACAGTAAAAACAATGTGCCATGTTTCACCAAGCTTACTTTATTGTTTGAAAATGTACAAAAATTTCCGAAAGTAAACTTAAAGTGTTCCCGAAAAAACTGATTTCTTGGTCAATCTTATAGGTTAACAGCAAATTGAGCTATTTAAATTTGAATAATTTAATGAAAATTCGCTGCGTCCCGAATTTCTTTCCTTACAAACATGCATTATATTTCGATGGAAAATGCAAAAACGCAATAACATAAGGCGGGTTCGATTAAAAAAAAAGCAAAATTTGTATCACCAGTGACTTATGGGCCACCATGTGATTGTAGAAACTTTTTTTAAGATGTAGCTCAAGACACCCTATATGTACAACGGACTGAATAAGTAATTTAAGAAAATGCAAACAATGTTTTAGGTTAACTATAGTATAAACAGTGAGTTATAAATTTTGAACTTGCCGCTTATTATGAACATAGTTTTTTTACCAACCTTTGAATCAAGCAGTATTTATATAAATTCATGAACTCCAAGGGAAGTGATTGTTTTTGACTAATGTGTAAATAAACTCCATTCATTGGATCAGGTGGCATAACCATTTGCACATTTGCAATTACTGCAACCGGATTGGCAGAGAAGAATGAAACGACATCCGGCATCTTGGATATGAAGAGAAAACGTTTTGAACAGGGCAGGCGAACATCACGTTTAAAACATCCATTGTATTATTCTCCAAAAATTATAATAAAACTTGTGAAACGTCCAGCCAAAGTGTTTTAAAAGTACAGTGTCGTCATCGTCGGTGCATATGTGTTCACAACAAAGAATAACCTCTCCAGGAAATAATTGAGTCTAAATAGTACGTTACAACAGAATACAACTTCAAACAGAAACTACTCAAACAAGTAACACAATTGTCAATAAGAAATTTACAACGACCTAACTGTCATTTAAGTCAAAAATCTAAAAGAAAAAGAATTTAGCCCGTTAAATAAAAAGATTCAAAATAATATCAATAGATGTCGCTACGATATCCTCTCGAGAATATCGTAATAATTCAAACATCAGCCATGTTAACAGCAGAACCCGTTGCCACAGGAACAGAGTAACAGTTTTGCAGAAAAGCATAGAAAGAAATTTTCAATTGAAGTCGGTTCGAACTGCAAACTAATTATTTTTAAGTAATTATTAAACTTGAATAGCCAATGTAAACTAGAGGATCCAATAAGACACTAATAAATATTAAAAGCCAAATACAATTGTTTATATTGTTTTATCATTTGTTTAAGTAGAAAACACTTATTAATAGAAATTAAGATATTAACTTGAAATATTTGTGGTTTCATTTCATATCAGGGTAAATAATTTTAATAAAACTTTACAGAAAATTTAGGTAAGAGGTTTAAAGGTAAGAATTTTCATTTGATCTCACTAAATCCCTGAAAAATAGAGCCTACATAAAGCCGAGGTTACAAGTAAGAAGAAAACAAATTTAAAAAAAGGTAAATTTATTCAATTTAATATAAATATAAATGTTTAATGTTGAATATAATTCTTAAAAGATAACAAAATGTTTACTTGCACATATACATATATATAGGTGTTCTAAAAGTGTCAGAATTTGAGTTACAAATTAATTTTAATAATATTGAACCCTATAATTAATAAATAAATAAATTTAAAGACGCCCAACTATAAACATATATAATCTGAGATTCATCAGTATAAATCATAATATCCATTACAATACCAGTATACAAATATAGGAAACTAAACATTTACAAATATTACACTAATAATTTCATAAAAATTAAATTAAATATACAATAATTAAACTATATAATAATAAATAATTATACATACGCATATAGACCATTACAATTAACGCCCATATGCGTGGGGCAGTAAACGTAAGCACACCTTACACCATATAATAGCTCTGTTCACGAGGTGAGTAGCCTCGAGAATCGTACTAGGAGGTCGCGGGTTCGGGTCCTGTATTCAGACAGTCGATCTTTTTCACTCGAATGTGAAAAGGCCGGCCTCTGATGAGTTATGGGTGATATCCCTTGTCTATATCGGTATGTAAGCTCCCCCGCACAAGTCAAAGACTTCTGGGTGAGGAGTTTGTCTACTGTGGTGTAATTATTATATATATATATATATATATATATATATATATATATATATATATATATATATATATATATATATATATGCAGGGTGACGCATTTCTATGGAAAAGCTCAATATATCCGTTATTGTGCAAGAAGATACAAAAAAAATGTATACGGTAATGAGGTGTCTTGAGCTTACAAATTTATTTTGAAAATTACAAGGTGGCCCTTAAGTGGTTTGTGGTACAAAGCTTCTTTTTTCGAACGACCTTTATATTATTCCATTTTGCATTTTTCATCTAATTTTAATGCATGTTTGTGGGGAAAAAATTTGATAGTGTTCATCCTTTTCGGTTTATTTCAGTTGTCTTGGTACTTTTTACATTTTTGACACACACCGAAAATTATGATACAGCGTTTTTACCAATAAAATGCAGGGCTGAATATAATAGACTCATTTAGAGAGCTTCTCTTTTAGATCATTCTTCGATAAAGTCGAGATGCCGTATACAGGCGCTCGCAAATAGTAACTGAATTTGAAAATGTTGACACTGTCGTGGCTCGAACGAAGAAACGGGCTACATTTGTGTTTCATAAGTGAAGGGCATGCCCTTTATTTTAAATTTCTTAAAACACTCCCTATACATACAGACTCTAAAGTATTGTAAATATTTACGTTTACAATCGCATACCATGATTCGATCAGACTACATTATTTAGCAAATTTTTTTTTAATATTAAAATATATAAATCAACTTTGGTACAAAACGGTAAGACATAATTAGGTAACTTAATAGGATTATCTGCATTGCATTTTCATAATATACAAGTAATAGTTATAAAAGATAAGAGTATTTTTCCGCATAAGTATATTTTTCTTCACTTCCACTGGTTCAAATATATAAATAAATATAAAATATAATTATGTATTGTTTAAGGAAATCTTTTTGTAAAAACAGTTATTTTTGGTGCTTCCGTAGAAATCATTGTATGTAAGATTTTTTTGAAATTTAAGTAATTAAGAATAAATGTTTAAAGTTATTGTAAAAACAAATCTTTTCGGATTTTCGTTTGCAAATTTTCATATATTCATTTTTTTTGGAAATTTAATCGAAAAGCCCTTTTTGAATAATTATGTCTTGCAGGTGAACTTTTTGTGAACTTTCCTGGAAAGAATTTCTTGAAATATATATATATATATATATATATATATATATATATATATATATATATATATATATATATATATATGTGTGTGTGTGTGTGTGTGTGTGTGTGTGTACACCGTATGCAACAAAAGGAGGGCACCTATGGGAATCTCCAAAACGGTAGCAGACAAAGACTTGGTTAAATGGGAGAGAAGTTACGCACTAAAAGGCCCAACAAATCGACGGTTAAAAGTCTCCGAAATTTTATTTTGGTTTTTGAGATATTTTGAAATTTGATTTTTCGATTTTACATATTATTTTTTTCTTGCCTTAATAGTGGATCCACAGCAACACGGGTGACACGTCTGCAGAATAACTTTTTATTTTTTTAACGTAGCATTGCTAATTTTTGAATCCGACCTTTCGTCTTTGCATCAGCTTTTTTTTTTAGATACGGCGCTCATTTTCTAATATCATAATCTGAAAGCCCTTTCTGTTCCAAATTTTGCCATGTGTCACACTTTGTGGTTTAGTACCGTTTTAGTTGTTTTAACTTGACCTTAATCAAGAAAATTCGTATTACGGACCTGTACATAGCTTTTAAACTTAAGTACTAAACAACTAGGTATATAAGCTAACACTTTATGTCATTTAGGTGTTCAATAATAATCCCATGACTGAATTGAGGAAATAATTTAATGGAATAAACACAGAACATATAAAATTACATTACTCGAAGACCTAAACATTAAAAAAAAAACGGAATAGGAACAAAACAACTAAATTTAGAGCGTATGTTCTAAATCGTTTTGTAGCAAATGTAGGTAGCACTCTGTTGTTGAGGTATGGTGGTCAAAAAACGGTCCTACAATCGTTGTACCGAAGATACCAGCCCGCATATTGAAAGCAAAAGGGTGTTGATGCCTCCACCTCTTATTTGAGCGTTGATTGGTTTCAGACCAATAATGAACATTTCTTCTATTGAAAATACCTATATTCGTAATCATGCTTTCATCGGACCATATTATTGGACGTGGAAAATTAAAATTGTTCTGACATTTTCTTGTGCACCACTCATCGAATGAGCGACGTCGTTGAGTCGTCTGAGTCCTCGACAAATTCTGTACTTGTACGGATGTAATTTTTGTATTCGTAAAATAAAATTTGCCGTTGATTTTTATATACTAACGTTGCGTTCAATCCGCCGGACTAATGTACCGGGATCCTCAGTAATTGCTAAGAAAACATTATGTGCTGCTTCCTCATTGCTCGACTTTTTCCGATAAACTACAGGTTTTTTAAAATAATCATATGCTTTAAGGTTTGGCACTGATTTGCTCTAAGAGCTTTTATTTAGCTGTCTTCTTTCCAGATATTTCTGCAAATACGTACGCTCCACAACAGAAGAATTTCGGTTGTATGAAATGAAACATTCCAAAATGCAAACTTTTCTCCGTTAGAAAACATATTTACTAGAAACAGTTACTAATTCTTACACAATAAATTAAAAAAGAAACTAATTTGTCAAAAATTTATGTTACTGTCAATCCAAATACGGCTATTGTCACATCCATTTATTTTCCGAAGCATACCTTTTTCTTGTTAATTTAAGTTTATTTGTTGTGTGTTTATTCCATTAAATTATTGACTCAATTCATCCAATTGGATTATTATTAAACCCCTAAATCAAATAAAGTGTTAATTGATACATCTAGTTGTTTCGTACTTAAGCTTAAAAGAGATGCACAGGTCCGTAATAAGAATTTTCTTGACTAAGGTCGAAAAAAAGACTTAAATGATACTAAACCACGAATTGTGACACGCCGCTGAATTTAGAATAAAAACTGCTTTCAGAATATGATATCAGAAAATGGAGGTCGCTGTTGCGCCTTTAGTTCATACAAACACAATATAACAACAGACGTTAGAAAGTAGGTTAAGGAAAAGAAAATCTCTGGGTGGCGTCACAAAAGATGCCGGTTGCTCAGCCTTGGGTAGGGTTCTTAACCTTATTAACCCAGAGATCTCAGCGCCACACTGTCGAAAGAAGTAAATGAAAATATGACTGGTGACAGTCAAGTAAAATAGAGTGAGAAGACCTTATCTAACTAACCTTGACGGTGAAAGGTTAGCAAGACATCTAACGAAATTGCAACTTAACATAATAGGTTGAGAATAATACGCACACATAATATGTGAAACTTCACATTTATATATTATACAAAAGAGAAACAAAGATTACAATAAGTATGTTATAAAAGACAGAAAGTAAAACAGGTATAGGTATAACTTCACATTTATATATTATACAAAAGAGAAACAAAGATTACAATAAGTATGTTATAAAAGACAGAAAGTAAAACAGGTATAGGTATAACAAGCAGAATTAGCAAGAATCAATGCGTGGAATATAAATATAGGTATTCAAAAACAGCGTGTAACTTTTACAAAAAAAAAGATTGGTGCCGGAGGTAACAGATGTCTGTGAACCCCCGCAAAACGATCATTGTTCCTTTTACCAGAAGAAGGTTGGACAAATTAAAACCACATATTCTTATGGGGGAAACCATTCCATTTTCGGACCAAGCAAAAATCTGGGAGTTACCCTAGATAAGAAGCTCAACTGGGACATACAGTTAGAAAATGTTATCCGCAGGGCTAAAATGTCCCTGTGGACCTGCCGGAGAATATGTGGTAACAACTGGGGAACAAACCCCCAATAGATGTACTGGCTCTATGTAGTGGTTATCAGGCCAATGATAACATATGGAGCCATAGTTTGGTGGCCTAAAGTACTTCGTGGTACCGCGAAGACCAAACTGGCTCACCTACAGAGACAAGCTTGTCTGATGATAACGGGAGCGATAAGCACCGCACCATCAGCCGCTCTGGAGGTCCTCCTCAATATTCCCCCACTTCACATATGGTTGGAGAGGGTGGCGAGGTGGACAACGTACAGACTAAAACAAACGGCAGATAACATGCCGAGGGAAGTCAGTCGGAGAAGGTCCGGTCTCCTTGATGACAGTGATTGTCACAGGATTCTGGGAATGGTCTCAGACTTGATGCCTACAAAAAGCAGCAGAGATCTGTCTTTCAAGATCGTCCTCCCGGAAAGGGAGGACTGGGACCGGAACCAATCGACCCTGTTGAGAGCGGACCTCTGCTGGTACTCTGACGGCTCCAAACCAATTTAGGAGTAGGGGCCGGCGCATATGGGGGAAGCACTGATGCTAGACTATCAGCTAGCCTCGGCAAGTACGCAACCATACACCAGGCAGAAGTGTATGCCATCGAGATGTGTGCAAGGGAAAGTTTAAAAGACCTGTGCACAAACAAATCGATAAAGATATATGCAGATAGCCAAGCTGCAATAAAGACTCTTGGTTCCTACCGGTGTAATTCAAAGACGGTATGGAGTTGTAAATCTGCCCTGAACGAATTGGGCAGCTGTAATGAGGTGTCGCTGGTCTGGATACCGGGTCACTCGGACCATGATGGCAACGTTGCGGCCGACGCGCTTGCCAGGAGTGGTGCCCAAAGTGACTTTGTCGGACCAGAACCGGTGCTGGGGATAACATCTTGCACAGCAAAACGCACCTTAAAGACCTGGACAGAAAGAATGACAATCCAATATTGGCAAAATCTTCCAGGATTAGCTCACTCTAAGGCCTTCATAAATGGCCTGTCTGAGTCAAGGGCTAAGAAACTTCTAGAGATAAACAGACAACAACTGAGTACTCTAGTCGGCCTGTATACAGGACACTGCCGCTTGCGGCATCACATGCATTGGGGTCGGTCAGGAGACCGAGTGCCGGCTGTGTATGGAGAATGACGAGACAGCAGAGCACGTGCTGTGTTCCTGTCCGGCAGCGGACAGGACTAGACACCTGCTCTTTGGCAAGGTAAAGCTTGCTCCAGAGGATCTGGATCAACTTTCGCCCACAAAGGTTATCGACCTCTGTAGGAGGCAGGATTTGTTGGGCGAAATATAGACATTAGGCGTGAGCCACAATAGACCTTATGGTCGCGGTGGAGGGACCGATATGGACCACTCACATTCAAACCTAACCATAACCTAACTTTTACAAAATATTGTATAGCAATCCGTAAACCTTTTACGGAATGCGACAGATAAAACAATGATTAATACATTTTCAACTAACTTATACAGTACAGGTATTTTAATTCAAATGAAATTGGTAAACACGATTGTACTACAAATAGTAAATGGTTTATCTCAGATGAATACAACCAATCAAAATGGCTCGAGATTTACGAGGCCTGTAAATTTGTACACTTCACCGCAACCGCCGCTTCAGTTGTAACATCTGACGAAAATGCTCCGAACGTTGGGAATTCCGCAACTTGCGCAAGCATAGGATCAACGTATAGCTGGTGTATATATACTTGTATTTGCCAAATATGCGGTGTTACGTCAATAGCGAGAAACTATTGCGATGTGACGTTGGGATTGCGCCGAGTGCACATACAAACTATAAGGATGTTTACATTAAAACTAAAGAATAGTAACCCAATGCAACCATGCACGCACACTTTAACCAGCGAGTTAAAAACAACAACAACAAAAATGTTAAACAAAAGATTCAGGTTGTTACCCTGTGAAAGAAAAAAATTGTTTAATACTGCTCCACTGAATCCATATATTTTCTTAAGGGTAAATGTACCCACACACCTGCATTGAAAATAAGAATACTAAATCATCGACAAAATTTTGTATAATAAATATTAAAGGAAAATCAATAGTTACTCGCAAAAGAAACCCACTAGGAACTAATCTGTTTTTAATTAGTTTAAAGAAAGCTTATAAGGTTTACTAGCTTTAAACAAGTTAATTTAACTATATCCACGATGTTATCTATTACTATAGATATAAGAAATTCAACAGACAATGTCCATGAACACTTGTGGCCCTTTAAAAAGATTGCCAAATTATTTTTAAGCAAATTATCTTACATGAAAATTCTCTACAAGTTACAATCTATAATTTACACCATACAAAAACACCAACGATAACGTGAATATTTTAACAAATTTTAACTGATATGTACACTGTAAAATGAAGGTAGTTATAAATCTGCCAACAATAACATACTAATTAAGTTTCTTCAAACTGCTGTTACTTTGAAAGTCAGTAGAGGCAATCACTTATGATAAATAAACTCTATACAGCTCCCAATTAGCCCGGAATATAAATTCAGTCAGCAAAAGGTAAAATGGAACACACTTACAGTTTTCTATTGACGGGAGAATGACTTCCAGTGCGTAGATTATACATTTACTCTCTGGAATCTAGTTTTGATACTAGGCGCCCTTTATAAATAGCACCAAACCTCCTTGTTTAATTCGGCATTTTTAGAACACAACTGACAATCCATTTTCTAATTAATTTCCACTAGCGGTTTCACCACAACGACTCACACAATAAAGTCATCACTAAAAATTCCATACGAAGAAAACCATGTTAATTCATCGGCGATTCCATACCTAATCAATTTTTAACTGGCGTTTCTTATCTTCTTTTCTTTCTCAAATTATCAGCGTCCTACCGTTAAATTATTTGTTGTATTGTATTTTGAGTTGCCTAGGGATGACCTCTACGAAACTAACTAGCGTTTGCAGCGATATATTTAATATAATATAATTAATAATTTCAAAAAAAAAATCAGAGAAAATTGTTGCACAAATTGCAGGCCGTAACATTGTATTTAAAAAAAGTTAATGATGGTCCCGCAAAAACGAAACGTCGGATTAAAAAAATAGCCATGCTACCTTAAACAAAATGAAATGTTGTTGCGAAGAAGTGTCATTTGTATTGGTGTATGTCCACCAGTAAGTCCAGAAAAAAATAATACATAACATCGAGAAATCCCAATTTTTCAAAATATCTCAAAAACCAAAAAAAAAAATGTCGGAGCTGTCTAACCGACAGCTTGTTGGGCTTTTGTGTGCGCAACTTCCCCCCCCCCCCTCTCTCTCTCTCTCTCTATATATATATATATATATATATATATATATATATATATATATATATATATATATATATATATATATATATATATATATATATATATATATATATATATTAGCACTAGCTTAGATGATATGATGATATCTCAGTGCACGATACAGGCACAATGAAAAGAGCTCTAGAAATGTAATAATTATAATTCTGATATTTTTATGTAATGTATAATTAGTATGTAATTTGGACTAAATGAATAAATAAATAAATCAGTAAAATAAAATAAGTGTATTACACCGATCACTACAAAAATAATGGGCTAATTTTAATGGAATTTGGCAGGTACCTTCCGTTTGTTTGTGGCTTGGATAAGTTCTTTGGTCAGGAAAATCGGACCACTCTGTAGAGGTATTTAGTTTGTTAACAATTTTGGAGAAATAAATAGACTTTTTAGTTGTTGAAATCCCAACACTACAAAGTATATTATGTCTCACCCAATAAAATCAGGACTTTAAAGATATGATATAATAAAATTTCTATTTATTGGCCCTTTAATGTATTATATAAAGACGCTACTTGCCATAAATATGATCTGCGGGCATTTATTATTGCGATCCGAATATTATTTATGGGTAATAGAATTTTATGTTCCTTCTTAGAACCAAAGAGCGTATGGTCTCTACTAACTATAGGTCTTAAAAGAGTTTATCGGAAATATTGTACTTATTTTTCTATACTCTAGTGTACCGTTGAACATTTATACTATGAATTGTCTTAGTAGCAAAGTTACGTAAGTACAGATTTATTAAATGTAACCGCTCATTAGACTAAAAATTCGCTGATAAGTATATTGCGACATTTGAATTTAAAAGAAAACTCTGTAAATATGCGCCAACTAGGGCACATAGTACCAATATTTGGGGCAAGTTTCAATTTTCTATGCTTTTATATACAGTGTGATGATAAAGTTTGGAACATGATTCAGAAATGTGCTAATAAATTTTTTGCAGAAAAACGCTCGGACAGGTTAATTTTATCTTCTCAGTTGCCAACTTATGACGTAAAAATTACATTTATTACCTCCGCTATTTCTGAATGATGACGGCATCATAAGTTTTCTAATGTATACCATATTTTTTGCTGTTTTTGCATAGACCTGCTTACTACTTAAATGATGAAAGAAAATGGCAAAAACTTGAATTATTTACTTTAAAAAATGGAAATCTAAATTTAATAAGAAATAAGAAGTATGTCTCACCATCTGTATATAGGACGAGTTGTATATGAAATAATGAGGTTCTCCTTCACTTTTCTAAACTAACGAACACGCGATTTTGTCTTTTTTGATACGTTGTCATGTATCTATTTGACAGGTGGAACAAAAAAAGTCAAAATCAATGTTTAACAACACTTGTGATAATTTATTGATTATCTGCTGTTATCAGTATTTAGTTATCGGACTTTTATCGCACGTTAGATTTTGTATTCAGTGAATAAAGACAATAATGTTGAACCGTGAATTAATTTCAATTATTACCTGCCGCTTAATTCATAGTCTTAGTGGTGTGTGTGTGTTTTGTTTCCTTAACGTCGGTCTATTTCCGTGACTATGACCAATCACCGACGCCAGGGAGCAGTTTCACCTCACTATCCTGGAAATTTTGCCAAACCCCTACCTTTCTGTAAGGAGGGTAAGGATATTTAACGTGCCTAACATCGCATGGACACGGGACCGACGGCTTTACGCCCCCTCCGAAGGGCGGAACGTGCAGACATTCAACTTGCTCAAATACAATGCCAGAACCTCGGTTGATGTTAATGTTACAGTTTGTACTGAAAAGTGAAAGGAGTACCCTGAGATGGAACCCAGTACCCTTCGGTTCAGAGGCACACGTTCTTACCCCTGAACCACCGAGGTTCTAGTCTTAGTGGTGAAAGTGTAAAACTGCTAAAAGTAGTCAATTATTATTCGAATTTAACAAAAATAGCACGCTTCACCGAAAGGCAAGGAATAGTTTTGGCAGTAATTATTCCAAGTAATCAACAGGCAGATGTGTCCGATCAAGATATTTGATTTCAACAAGAAGGGCCTCCTCCCTTTGGTGTAGACGTCCGTCAATATCTAGATGCCACATTTCCTGAAAGATAGATAGCGCGTCTAGGGGCAATTGAGTAGCCTCCGCGTTCCACAGGCTTGACTCGCTGGATTTTTTCTGTGGGGTTATTTGAAATCAAAAGTTTATTTCAACACACCAGATAACTTAGAGAAACTGTACGTATCAGGTACACAAAAAACGTATGAATGTTCTACTGATACCATTGTGTGCTTTTTTTGTAATTGATTCACAATAATTTTTTATCTTTAGCCTTGACTCCTAAATACGATGTGTCTACACATACTTTACATCTATTCAATTTTACCATATAAAAAGTTTTCCTTCACCAAAACAATATAAATGAAATTAAAGAATTGTTCTGTATTCTTTATATTCCAATGATATTTACTGTTCAACCAAAATATCCAACATTCTCTTCAATATACAGGGCATCTAAATTTCAGGATGCATAAATTTTATATACATGACTCGTTTTTCTCCACAAAAAGGTTTCTATTTTTAAGCCATATTTGCTATTATATATATATATATATATATATATATATATATATATATATATATATATATATATATATATATATATATATATATATATATATATATATAACATATAAAAATTCAATCATTCCTGTTCGTTTGAAAAAAAATTCCGAAATTCTCGCCATCGTTACCGCTCTATTAGTGAATTTCTTAATGAAAATTCACTAATATGAAAGAAAAAAATGCTTCTTTTTTTCTCAATAAAAAAGGGTTTACTATTTTATAAAATAAAAAATTAATTATATTATTATCCCATTACAACAAATAAATATTTTAAGATATACATTTTTAAATAAAACTACGTTATCCAGATAAAATATAATGAAGGGGAGCTAGTTTAAGGAAACCTCAATGGCCCAGGACAACCCCCTGTCTAATTTACTGAATGAACTAATCGTTTCTCGTGTTGCTTCTGTCCATTCTGTCTAGTGTAAAAGCTTGGATAACACCACCATACATTAGTGCAAATCAGCCGGGACCGGGAATAGAATAAAGGTCACTTTTGATGGCCCTGCATGTATAATCTTGCAATGAGTGAAAGTCCTGCGGGAAAGGATTCTAAGCATGGACACTGTGTCCTCAAACTTTCCGCGACAATAACAAGACACATTGGGGTTTCATTATTAACTTTATTGTTCCTAACTTTTGTGTTATCTTTAAATAATACACACATCTATGATTGTCAACTTTTATTGCATGCATTTGTATGAAATTGTTGCATTACATAACAAGCACCGTTTCTTGCAGCATCATAAGATAAGTAGCTTTTGTTTTTAGAAGACTATAAAAAGACTGGTCCTTTCACTTTACTTATAACTTATTTACAGATGTATGATGATTTAGAGTGTTAGACTTCTCGTTATTTAACACCTACAAGAGTGGATTAAAATGGTAATAGCCTGGCGAAGAACTAAGCAATTGTTTAGTTTTTAGATACATTTAATATCAAGCTATGTTGCTAGAAAGGAATAATTGTATAACATTTAACTTATCCAGCGTTGCAAGTCAAGATCTTATGAGTCCCTAATTAAGTCAAGTTTTCGATAGTTTGTAAAATGAAGAACACAATTCTTGGCAACTAAGTTTTTTTCTTTTTTACAACCGGGAGCGGGGCATCTATTATGGATACATTCACTCAGATACCGTAGTGTGTGGGAAATTGAGGTAGTGTGGTACTCGCACCCACTAAACCTATAGTCCAGTCAAACCAATGTTTAACCTGCTGAAAAATCCGAAAGTTTTGAAACTTCGCATACTTATTTAAAGGTACGTAAGAATGAATATACCAAAAGTCCTCATGAATATGAGGCGAGCTCTAGCGGAAATTAGCGAAAATAGGGCACTTTCCTTGGTTTTTCGTTAATATCTCAAGAACCGTTGGTCGGGGGCAAAAGTTAATTACATACATAATTAAGGATTATCAATTTTGATACAAAAATGGTTATATACATTTTTCTCGTATTCCCAATGGTTCCTGAGTTATAGGCGCCAAAAGAGAGCGTTTTGTAAAAAAACCACATTAGGGCGGTACAATGTGGCATTTCTAATAATATGTGACAATAATAAATTACTAAATTAATAATAGTACTTACAATGCCTACTAAACCGGCGCGGAGCGGCAGAGTGGCAGTTAATTCCAGTCAGGTTTCCCTGCTATCCGCGTCGTTGCATGAGTCTGATGTGAGGTCATTCGTTTCTTTATTACATTTTCCTGCGTTCTTACCATCTTCGTTCGGTCAGTGCCTTAGTAGTTTTTCGCATAGTAGACGTATGTTGTATTTACATAATAGACATATGAATTGAAAGAGAACTGTTTGTTGTGCGACAAAATTCTTGGTTCACCTTCTGGTGTAACGAAAGTTGGTTTGAAGGGAATCAGATTGTTACTGCTCGCTAGTGAGCAAAGGAAAGATTATTGGGTTCTAAGCTATGTGGTATTGAGATCGTTAGATTACACACTGAGTGCCGAAAACGGCACACACGGGATGAGTCTATAAAGGCTGCAGACCCTTCTTCATCAACACAAGATAGCTATTTTCCCCAAACAAGGTCGCCTGTGAAAACATTATTTGAATGCAAAACAAAATGTTTCTTCTGTGCAGATGTTATTGATGAAGAGTATTTTAAAAAACAAATAAAGAAACCTATAAAAGCCCGCAGAGATGCATTCTATTGTCGAAGTAAGGAAATGATTACGACTGTATTCAATTCTGCAGACAGGAGAAATGATGAAAAGGCAGAAGAAGTTAGGCTGCGTCTGTCTGGCATTAGCGATCTTGTCGCTGCTGATGGAGTGTACCACCTGGACTGCTGCCAAAAATGTGTGTCCCACAAGCCTCCAGAAGAGGGTAGAAAACGTGGACGTCCCAAGGCAGATTACATTATAAAGGCTATGGAAGAGATTTACTCCCTCATTGAGAATAGTGAGGAATGCCAACTTTCCTTTGAACAATTACGTTCTTCAGTATCTGGCGATGTTCCTTTAAATGATAAAATTAAAAGCAAACTCAAAGACAAATATGGAGAGATAACTATAATTGCTGTGGGAGTTGGATGGAGGGATCCAACCATCCGTTTCAATGATGTTGGATTCAAAATTTTGAACTCATGGTATGATAGAAAATCTGATCAAAGTAATGAGCGACTAAGAATCGTACAAGCTGCAGCAAAAATAATAAGGCAGGATGTTCAGAAAAATGTGTATGATACAAGCGCCTACCCTCGGGGCAACAACTTTTTAAAAGAAGCAGCTTCTTGTGTACCCCCAACTCTACAAGTTTTTCAGGAGACATTGATAATGAAAAAAAGCAGATAATGCAAATAAAAAATGAAAATGCATTTCTATTGCTCACAGTATTATCTCTGCGATACGTCCAACCTCTTTAATATCAGCAATAATGAACAATGTTGCTTTGTTTGTGTACAGAAGATTTGCAAGCAAGAAGTAGGTAAAACTTTTATCAAGATTAGGGTTCAGTGCTTCATATCACAGCGCACAGCAGCTGAAAATGTCAGCAATTCATCACATTCAGCCTGATAATGATACTCCATTTCAACAATTTGTGTTTGACAATGCGGACTTTAATGTTAGAACACTGGACGGTCTCAACACATTCCATTCTATGGGTAGCATCAAATGTGTGCCTTCTGGAAGCACAACCGGAAGCGAACATGAAAAACCAATACCGAGGCTCACCAAGGTAGCACCTACTATGACAGTAGGGGAACTTGGAGTGATTCCTTTACAAACTTACCAAAAATCACAAGGTGGATTTAGTAATGTGATTGTAGAGGATCTGAAAAATATAGTCAAGAAAACTGATCAGCTAACTCCATACGATACTCTTTGGTTGGCAGCAAAATAGCTCAATATTAACCTTCATCTCATGCATACTTATCTATTGTTTCAGGCAGCAAGTGTAGAAGCTAGCCAAGATAATCAAATTGCAGGCCTTTTACCAAGAAGCTATTCAGAGCTGATTGATTTTTCTGTACAAAATTTGCCTTTGAATAACTTCAGCATTTTTTTTTCTTCATATATTTCATTGTTTAATATACCTATATCATGTGCCTCGCCAATATACATCATAAGTAACATACATCACGTGCTTTTTATACAAAGTTGTAAAGTTTATCTCCTCAAGTATCCTTAGTATATAAAAATGTAGGTAAACCATTGTCAAATATTATTAAAAATGCCATATTGTACCGCCCTAGCGTGGTTTTTCACAAAACGCTCTCTTTTAGCGTCTATAACTTGGGAGTCATTGGAAACACGAGAAAAATGCATATAAACATTTTTGTAGAAAATTTGATAAGCCTTATTAATGTATATAATCAACTTTTGTCTTCGACCAACGGTTCTCGAGATACTAACGAGAAACCAAAGAAAGTGCCCTATTTTCGCAAATTGGCGCTAGAGCTCGCCTCATATTCATGAGGACTTTCGGTATATTCATTCTTACGTACCTCTAAATAAGTGTGCGAAGTTTCAAAACTTTCGGATTTTTCAGGAGGTTGGGTCATTTTTTAAAGTTTTTTGACTGGAGTACTACTCCCTGGAGTACCCGACTTTCGTCCATACCTTCGTCAGAGTGACTTCACGTATGACATTGGGATTTTTAATGTTGCCATTCTATTTGTCACATTGATGCAGTAGGACATTCGGTGCACATTTGCCAGGAATAAGTACTTTGTTGATATCCAAAGTGCATATGACGCCATAAATTTACAACTCCTGGTGCAAGACCTTATACAAATAGGTATACCCGAGAATTGTGCAGTCAGTATAGTTTAAATATTCTACAACAGAAAAGTGTACATCAGAGACAACAAAAATATTCTATATGGACCCAGAATCACACATCAAGGTCTTCCACAAGGAGCATCCCTCAGTCAGATATTATTCAACATCTATACACAAAGCTTCCATAAAATGTGGAGCTCTGAAATAGCTTGTCAGTAATACGCTGATAATCTATGCACAGGTGTAGAAAAAGACTCATACTAATAATGCATCCTGGCCTTAAGATATATCGTATTCGTATTAAAAATATGGACTCAAGAGAGAGAGGATTCACGTTAGGTAAGTAAAAAACCGCGGCCATGTTCTTCACACGGCACCGAGTACAAATTCCAAACAGTGTCCAAACCAGTTCCTACTGTATTAAAACAGCGAACACCTACAAGTGCCTGAGCGTTCATTTGGATAGCAAATTATTATGAAGAACACATATAAATAATATAAAAACCAAAAGTGAACGAGGAATTAACATACTCAGAACCGTAATCCATAGAAGATGGGGAGCAGACACTCCAACCGCTCTTCTTTTTTATCGAGCATATATTAGATCCATATTAGATTACGGATGTATCGTTTATGGCTCATCATCAAAAACGAACATTAGAATCGTTGAAGCCATCCAGTTAAAAGCCTTTCGAATTTGTATTGGAGCCCTCAGATCCACACCAATACCAATTATATTTGCAAAAGCAGCGGAGCCGCTGTTTTACATTAGAATCCAGGCATTAGCTGAGAAATTTGTGCTGAAGAAGATAAGCCAAATAGATCAAGTAGCCAAACAATTGTTCTATTAGTCTTTAGAAATCTTGGGCAAGCCATGTTGAAAAAGCAAGAGCAGTCCACCGCTAGCAGAAGCCTTCTTCAACACGGGAGACCTCAAAAATCAATTAATATGTACCACAACACCAGCAATGTTGAATACGAATACTAATTATATACCAACAATTTTTTTCTGTTACAATACCGCAATACACTGAACATCCAAATATGAACCAGAAAATAGTATTAAACATTTTAGACGAATATACAAATTATACAAAAATATTTACTGATGGAGCAAAAAACAATATAGGCACAGGATGTGCCTTTTACGATGAGACATTTAAATTTGCCGCCCTATAGAAACGCAATTCGTATGCTACGATATATACAGCAGAATTATATGGCATTAAAAAGGCAATAGAGTGGTGCGAAAATCAGCATCTAAAAAAATTGTAATACTAAGTGATAGCCAGGCTTCCCAATAACACTACAACAATTTGCCACAAAGCATTGCAACACAATTGCAAACGAAACTGCCAACATACACACCAAGTTAATTAAGCAAGGCAGCACTGTGGAGTTTATATGAGTGAATGGGCACGAGAACATTAGAGGCAATGAAATAGCAGATAAATATGCAAAACAAGCCATAGAAAAAAAGTTATTGACATGGAAAAAGTCACCTTGTCACAGAAATTAAGCAAAGAGCAAGTGAAGATTAGACAGTAGAATCGAGGGAATATGTTGAACGATCATGTGATATATAGAATATTGTGGTATAAATAAAATTTTGACTAAACATTTTTTGAACATGCAGCTAATTTTTGAAACTTTAAATTGTAACAAACACACTGTAGGCAGCTCGTAAGAAAATAATATTTCGTACCGAGATGAGTGTTAATATATAGAATATGGTGGTATAAATAAAATTTTAGCCAAATATTTTTTAACATGGTTTTTCGCCACCAACTAATTTTGGAACTTTAAATTACAACAAGGACGCTGCAGACGGCTCGCAAGAAAATAAGATTTCGTACGTAGATGAGTCTGAAGTATATACACAATTTTTGTATAGGTTTTTTTCAATTTTTATAGAAACTAGTGGGCCAACATTTAAAATTGAGTATATCTAAGAGGAGATATAGTAAGTCACGCGCGTCACTGACCGTTGGGGTTGTTTCGGTAAATTGGCTGCTAACTTTCGACGGCGTAAGGCCGGTGAAGATGGCTCACTAGTTTTTTTTAGCAAGCTGTCTAATTTTCAGATTTTTATTTTCTTTGATGTGCAGAGAATATTCAGTTCCTTTTTGCTTCAGTTTGCTCTTGATTTCCATCTATTTCTTTACCGCACTTGCAGTTATTCAAATGTGTTTTGGTTTTAAGCTTCGCCACCAATCGTTGAGCCGTTGATTTCTTTGGTACTGGTCTATGTTGATATAGAACTCTAAAGAAACCACATACATGTTACCTGCATAGTATAATTTTATAATTTGAAGTTTCTCTTCGATTGAGTAATTTATTCTCGGAAGGTTTGGGATATTAATAACAAATCATGAACATTACAAACCTTTTGATTTGACATTAGTATTTATTTAAAATTTGATATCAGAAGTTTTGTCTGCCTAGAGTTCTAGATTTTCTTAATAGAACTCCTGTATTCGTTTACATGATTTGATGATTTTTACAAAAATAGGATGTTAAAAAACAACAAAATAGTACAATAGACTTCTAATGTGTTACTCTTAAAAAAGTCTAACACAATTTTGCTTAAAATAACCATATTTATTGAATATTTGTAGACATTTTTTTAAGAAATTTTTTTTGGTGATATACGTAACATATTTTTCGCGGCATTTTTGGAAAAAAGTTAAGCAAAGCAAATTTGCTTGAAAAATACTATTCCAGCCAATTTGTTTAAAAAAGTTGTTAATTAAAAAACAATATTACGAGGGGTAAATCACTGGGGTATTTTAGTGTACAAGGTACGGAATTACAGGGGCATTTCGAGGTATTTCGTGGAATTTCAGGGTATTTCGGGGAATTTTGAGGTATTTCAGGGTATTTTGAGGTATTTTGGGGAATTGCAAGGTATTTCGGGGAATTTCCAGGTATTTCGGGGCATTTTAAACGTATATTGCAAATTTTTTTATGAAATATTCCACAGTTTGGCAACGTCGTACTAAAAGTCGCCAGGCCGCTATTTTTCTGATGCAACGTGCGGCGTCCATCGTGCCACGTTCACAAATTTGTGTTGTTATTTACATTGTTTCGGTGATTTTTTTTGTGAAAAATCAACAAATACACAACCTGGTTGGATTTATACTAATTACTATACCCATTTGAAAAGAAAACATTCAAGATTAGATTCTAGATTAACTGACAGTATCAAAAATACGCAAGATGGGTCATGTGGAGAATTGGGTAAACTGTCTGTTAAAACTAGTTCTACCAGTATTAGCAACTATTTCGTAAAACTCGATAAAGCAACAACTATTGACGAAAGTCTTAATATAAAGCAAGCAGTGTCACAGATGATTTCGTCGATCAACATTATCCTGAAAGTAGTAACTTTGCCGTGAGTTTTGGTAACACGCAAAAGTCGGAATCGAGGTCGGAATGTAGCAAGTTCAATGAATGATCCCAGATAAATGTAATTAAATCCATAAAATTGAAAAATTTTGTTCCACAGTTATTAGAACAGATAGAGGAACAGACCGAGGTACAGACTTATATTCGATTCAAGAACAACCGGTTACAATATTGCCGAGAATATTGCCCACCACGGCATATACGACGAGTAATAAAAACAATGTCTAAAAATTTGATTACTTCAAAATGGGCCGCTTGTAAATACAGCCGTGAAGAACGTAGCAGAAGAAAACGAGAAAAGCTTTATGAAAATCAAACATTATTAACAAATTTTTATTAAATCTTACCAGAAATCCGTTCTGTTATTAATGCTAATATTAACAGCAATCCAAGTATTGTAGATATGCTAAACGACACTGTAAATAGGCTAAATGTGCATAATGATAACTCAAGTGGTAATTTGTCTACTCGCTCATCTTTAACACGTAATACATTTTTGGAAACTTTGACTAAAAATCGGCCTTGCCAAAAATATGTTTATCATGATGACTTTAAAAAAAATTCTTTATATCTTTTTTATTTAGGAGGTAAGCTTTTGTACGAAACGTTACATGCAAATTCAACGAGTATTTTGCCTTCTTTTTCAACGTTGTACAAATGTAGAAATAAGTTACAGGATAGAACTGAAGAAGGGCAGTTTGATTTTAATGGATTGAATACGTTCTTGAAACAAAGGGATTTGCCAAAATATGTATGGATATCAGAAGATGGGACGCGAATTACTGGCAAAATTGAGTATGACTCGGTCACAAATAAAATACTGGGACTTTTTCTTCCATTAGAACATGGTGTTCCCAATAACTCTGTTTACGTAGCGACATCGGCAGAAGTAATCAATAGCTACTTTCAAACAGCTGTAAAGGCAGATTATGCCTACTGTATCATGGCGCAACTATTGGATATAAATTCTCCCGCTTACTGTTTGGCAGTATTTGGAACAAATAATAAATTTAATAGCTCGGATATATCTATGAGATGGAAGAAAAAGATTGCCAAGGCATCAACTTATGGTATAAAAATAATGGGCTATTCGTCTGATGGAGATGTTCGCCTTCTTGTGGCAATGAAAATAGGAGCAGATTTCCCAGATAAATTGATCGAAAATCAGAAATGGTTCCACATGAATAATAACAATAGCTTTTTGTGGTTGCAGGATCAAACTCATGTTTTAACGAAGCTAAGAAAATATTTTTAAAACCAGGAGTAAAGCTACCAATGAGAAAATATGTGGCAACAGTAGAGCATCTCGATACTCTTACAAGGTCTGACATTATTTTAGAAAATAAAATGAATTTCAATTCAGCAAGAAAAATAAGTACCAACGTTGTGCAAAATTACTTAGTGAAATTGCAAATAGTAATGTACTTAAAAATTATAGACTATTTAATGGCTGCATTGATTAATAAAGACGAAAGTTTGCACAATAGAATATACAAAATTTGATATTCAGTATTTTTTGTAAGACTTTGGCGTCAGTGGATTAAACGGGAGTCACAATACAGGTTACAAGAAAATTATATAACGCTTAATTGCTATACTTGCGTTGAGATAAATGCACATAAACTAATTAAACTTATTGAACTTTTCAAAGAAAGCAATGATCTTGATGCAAAGATGTTCTGTCCTTGGCTCCTCAGCGGTCAACCTTGCGAGGCAATGTTTAGATCATTAAGGTCATTAACGTCAACTTTTTCTACTGTAGTGAACTTTAGTATAAAATATATTTTATGAAGAATTGACCGGGTACTGGGTTCGATCCCGGCGTACTCCTTTCACTTTTTCAGTACATACTGTACAATTAACGTCAACCGAGGTTCTGACATTGTATTTGAGCAAGTTGAATGTCTGCACGTTCCGCCCTTCGGAGGGGGCGTAAAGCCGTCGGTCCCGTGTCCATGCGATGTTGGGCACGTTAAAGATCCCTACCCTCCTTACAGAAAGACAGGGGTTCGGCAAAATTTCCAGGATAGTGAGGTGAAACTGCTCCCTGTCGTCGGTGATTGGCCATAGTCGCGGAAATAGGCCGACGTTAAAGAAACAAAACACACACACAAGAATTGACCGAATATATTTTATAAATTACGTAATAAATGATTTAAAAAACGCGTACATATTTCCGAGAGACACAAAGAGACACAAAGAGACACAAAGAACAAAACAGTTATACTATTAATGAAGACATCTTAAAAAATGTGGACACAGAGAAAATAGTAAATACTGCACTACAAGCTGCATTAAAGGATGCAAGATATTTAGATATGAAAGTAACAGAGGATGGTTGCCATTCTTTAGATATTAAACAAAGTGAAAATATAAGTAATTATGCAAACTTAGATCTCGATCTCGACATCGACTTAAAGAGAGACTTAAAGGAACAAACAGATATTGAAATAGATTCCGAAATTACAAGACACCAAGAACAACCTGAAGATGTCTTGCAAAAGCAGATATTAATTAATGATTCTATTTTGGATAGTGAAATCAGGGACGCCAATGAAGAAGGTGCTACTAATTTAATAGTAATTTACGTTACAAGTCCGGAAAATACTGTTTTTTTGGACGAGTCGACAAAATTCTAGGACGAGCCGTAGGCGAGTCCTGGAAGTCTGCGAGTCCAAAAAAAACTGTTTTCGGACGTGTTGCGTACACTATTTTTTTGGCAACCGTGTAGAATAACAAATCAATGAGACACATTTCTTTATTATATTTCTTTGTAAAACAAAATTTCGAACATTTTTATTCTTATTTGTATTAAATATTGAAATTCGAACAGAATATAGGTACTAACAGAAACATTCTAATTCTTATTTATATTAATATTTATATTAAAATTCGAGCAATTGCTAATATTGAAAGGATTTAATTTGTTTGAAATGCTTGGTATATTTAAATGCCTTTTGTAGTCAGAACAAGAAGGTAAAATGTCAACTAATTTCATTTCAGATAGCTGTCAGTCGTTATCTCGTTGCTATGGTAATGTTTAACTGTATTTATCAAAATCATACCTACCAAGATTTTCATATTCACAATGATAACAACGATATGATTCTTCCCGGCCTAGTCCGGGAAGTACGTACTTCCCGGACTAGGCCGGAGAAATGCTACTTTCTCAAAGAAAAAGCGTTCGGGAAGTGGGTACTTCCCGGACGGTTGCCGAAAAAAGATTTTTCACACAAAAATATAGAAACGCCAGGAAACAGCCTTTTGCAAAAATTAATTTATCGCAGAATAAAACGGCTATAATAAAACAATCAAGTTACTGTTGGTTACTTAGTGACAACAACGAAAAAGTTAGCAGTGACAAACTAAAAAGGTTTATAACTTCAGAAAAAAGCAATTGTTGAAAAGAAGCTAGATAAAAAGCAAAACCCTCGGCAAAACCCGAGAAAAAAATTTAAGCGATACCCTAAAAGTGAAAATACTGGAAACTATACCGCAAATCTTTGCCTAATTGAGATAAATGAGGACACGGTAGACGAAACAGATAATAGCGTTAATATAAGTTACGACAACTCAACGAATACAGAAACATTTTCGGAGTTAGAAACAGAGAAAGATATGGTCGATGACAGCGACAGAGGTGAATACCATGTATGTTAACTGCGAATGCTACTATGGAGTTTTTTTATGAAGAAGACTGGTTTATCGGAAAGGTGCTGGAAAAAGTAAGAGATACATTTAAAATGATTTTTTAAAAAGAGAAAGCAAATCGGAAAATAATAAGTTTGTATGGTCAGAGAAAGAGGACATTGCTAAAGTGGAGCAAAAGTATATATTTTACGGTCTAATTAGTCCTTTGAGTTTCGACCCATTTCAGCTAAAACGGGTTGATTTTTTTAATATTAGCAAAAAATATTATCATTTAAGAAATCACCTCGGAAATTACTTATCAAAATGTTATATCACGTGGTTATAACTTATGAAATAATATATTGTTGCGTTTTCTCCGGGTTCTGGATAAGTGAGACTGTAAATTTTAACAAAACAACTTTATTTACTATCTAAATATGGATACAATAAACTTTCTAGAATGTCTCTCTCACAGAACACTTAATTTACTGTCTAAATATGGATACAATAAAGGTCTAGAATATCTCTCTCACAAAACACTAAGTTTATCTGGCTTTACACTGGTTACTAATCTGCACACAAGTCTCCACACTGGTACTACAGTTTAACACTTCACACTAGTTACTGCTTTTTCGAGTCACTCCAACATTATCTTACTGAACTGAAGTGTCTGCCCTGGCTTGCTTTCGTCTTTATATACACGTCGTACCTTCTACCTTGTTTCGCGAGCCTTCCATTCCAGAATATTCCAGGACATTCTTTTCCTGGAATGTGAATACAGATCGGCCCCGTGTGTATACAGGGGGATGTATATACAGGATGATCCAAATGTGGTCATCACTCCTATGTTACACAAGAGGTGTTTCTCGTACTATAAGATCTCTCTGCGTATACAGGGTGTAAGTGGTCTCTGCGTATACAGGGTCTATATACAGGTGTTCGGAATGCGCAGACCTAGAGGGTTGAGACTTCGCCTGTGGGGGGTCACCCCAGGCACCCCCAGTGGGGTGGGGAGGTGGTGTTGCCAGATTGTGCAAAAAATTCCCAGATGTTGGGGAAGTTCTGGATATGTGGCAACACCGCACCTACTGAAGTGCTTTGTAACAATATGTTATGTTCTCGTTCATGTTATTTTGAGCTTTATAATATGATATGCGTCCTAAAAGTAAATAATGACTTTTAAAATATTAAGATTTTCTTGTTTTTTAAACTTTGCCATTAATGAAGAAGGTTTTTTGGCAAAAAGTTGCAAAAAGTATTTTGTGTTGTTTATGTCGAGCTTTATGTTTATTTGTTATCTAAGATTATTTTGCATATTGTTTTTGTGTGGTAACTATATTATAAATTTGTGTAATTATTCATTTAGTCTTTAGAAGCAATTTTTTGCCTATTTCTTAAATACATATTTAGAGGATTTTGTTCGTTTTTTTATGTTAGATGACGGGACTAATAATGATCTAGATAATATTATACCAAATACTGGATGAAATATATTTTGTGGTATGTTTTATATAAGTTTTTGAGAGAGTTTATGTCAGAATACCTTTTTAGTTTTTCTTTGTGTGTCCTAAAATAAAATAATAACTTTTTCGATATTACAATTTTTGTCTTCTTTAAACTTTTAGATTATTTGAAAAGGTGTTTTTGACAAAAAATAGTTTTTGATTAGTTTATGTTTATTTTGAAGTTTGTTATGTAAGAATATTTTCGTTTTGTTTTTCCCAAGTGATACCTATGTTATATTCTTAATGTGTGCATTTATTTATTTACTCTTTAAAAGGCATTTTTTACTGACTTCTTTAATATATATTTAAGAGATTTTTTTAGTTTTTAAAGTTGTGCGGGCTAATGATCTTCATATACCAAATATATTTTCTGATGTGTTTTATATTTTTGTATAAGTTTTTGCGAGGGTTTGTTCAAGAATGCCAATTTGAAAGAGCCAAACCATCTATTTTATGAGTTTTGATATGTTTAGTTTTATTTTTTGCTTAAGAACATTTTGTGTTGTGTTGTTATGTGAGTTTGTTTTCTTCTTAATTTAGTGTGAATAAAAATTTAGCGTCGAACATGAATTTTTCTTTCTTAAAAGATTTTAAATAATAGTATTTACCAACAATACGTATTGCACTACTTCAGTCGATTATTATTTTTCGGTTAGAGTAAGCATTCACAGACATATATGTATATGTATTTATTTGCGTTTTAATACAGAATAACAGTTGTGACGTCACAAATTTCAAGAGCGCTTTGGGGAATTACATGGAATTTAGGGGAATTTTTGAGGAATTTCGGAGAACTTTTGGGGAATTGCAGACAACTTAAGGGAATTTCCAGGGTATTTCGAAAGTTTCGTGGTATTACGGGAAATTTCAAAGAATTTCGGGTAATATGGGGGAATTGCAGGGAATTGTTTCTGAAAGGGGAATTTTAGTGTACAATTTATTTTAGTGATTTCCCCCTCGCAATATTGCTTACTTTTATGAAAAATGATTTAGTAGGTAAATTTACGTAGGAAAGTGGCTTATAACAAGAGAACAACAAAATTATGATTAAAGGGCTTCCATCTTCTACGATAATGCTTACAAATATTTTAAGTAATATTTTTCTAAGTATTTTTTAGTGAATTTTCTTTAAAAAAATTCACTAATGAGGAGATCCCGAATTTTGAATTTTGAAAAAATTTCTTCAAATGAGCGTTAATTAGGCCCCCCAGAACACATACCCGGGGTCAGTTTCAATTTTTATATGTTTATATATATATATATATATATATATATATATATATATATATATATATATATATATATATATATATATATATATATATATATATATATATATATATATATATATATATATATATATATATATATATATATATATATATATATATATATATATATATATATATATATATATATATATATATATATATATATATATATATATATATATATATATATATATATATATATATATATATATATATATATATATATATATATATATATATATATATATGTATCACACCGATAACTCAAAAAATAATGGTCCGATTTTGATTAAATTTGGTGAATAAATTCCTTTTGCAAATGGCTTGAATAAGTTCGTTATCCAGGAAAATCTGCCCAGGTTTTCCCGGAAAATTTTGTGTTTTCTTTCGAAAAAAAATTATATCTCCGAAATTAACAAAGTAAGGGCAACCAAATTTGGTACGCGGGTTTACGTCCTTATAGGTAAGCTACGTACAATTTAGCTATGTCATTGTCCTTCATTTTACTAAAATGTTTCCAGAAAATTCATTTCAAATAGACCCTTTCTCTGATGCTTGACAGTAGTCTTAGCTATAGAGTTTATCGTTTAATGGTATATAATTTTTGTCGAATTTTCGTAAATAATCAATAAAGCTCAATATATCTGTTATTATACAAGATATGAAAAAAATCTTTATACATTAATTATAGGGTGTCTTGAGCTACATCTTAAAAAAATATTTCTACAATCACAGGATGGCCCATAAGTCGTTGGTGATATAAATTTTCTTTTTTTTTTAAATTAAACACGCCTTATGTTATTACATTTTTGCATTTCCATCGAAATATAATGCATGTTTGTAAGAAAAGAAATTCTTAATGCAGCAAGTGCGTTATGGTAGCGAATATTGATCAAATGTTCCATATTTGAATAGCCCAATTTGCTATTAACCTATAAGGTTGACCAAGAAACGAGTTTTTCCGGGAACACTTTAAGTTTACTTTTGGAAATTGAAAAACACACATATTTGCAATAAAAACATTTTAATGAAAATTCACTACCATAACGCACTTGCTGCGTCCAGAGTTTTTTTATTAAATACAAAGAGCTTACAAGATGAAATAAAATTAAAGGTTTTTCGAGGTTTAATAAACTCAGTTAATTAGAACTGATAATTGTTCACGCCACTAAATTCACTTCTGCTGCAACTTTTTTAATTACTTAAAAAAATTAATTACGAGCTTATAAGAAAAGACGACTGTCGGAGAAAATATTACTTTAGCTTGCCTGCATTTTTAATTAATACACCATAATAAATTTTCATCAGAGAAAATTGGGGAAGGGGTTTTATTTTACCTTCAAGTAAAGGTCTGTAGATCCTAAGTAATTAAAAGTGTTCGTTAAATCAGTTAGATTAGTATTAGATCAAATCAAAATGTCTGAATGCAGCAAGTGCGTTATGGAAGCGAATTTATATAGAAATGACCCACAATTTTTAATGAAAATTATACAGTGTGTTTCACTTTAAATGGCGACAATTGATTTTAAAAAAATTCTTTAAATGAGCGCGAACTAAGTCCACTAGAACCCATATCCGGAACCAGTTTCAATATATATATATATATATATATATATATATATATATATATATATATATATATATATATATATATATATATATATATATATATTGATAGATAAAGTGATAGTTAAGATGGTGTATTGAAGTGGTTTAGATCTATCATAAATGAAGGCAATGGGTGAAGCATTAGATTGAAGAAATAAAAGTGAAGAAATTTTTTTACCTGGTTTGTCAAAATTTGAGTTTGCTGAATTTGATATATAATTGTCACATTGCTTTAGATATAACTTTTAAAATTATGCAAATGTACACCACAAGTCTCAGACTTATTGTATAGGCATACTGTATAATTTTTATCAATGAATAAATAATTATATATATATATATATATATATATATATATATATATATATATATATATATATATATATATATATATATATATGAAGGGTGAACAATTACAAAAATTTAGGTCTGTAAGTTTAAAGACAAAAAAGTTAGAGGCATTTAAAAAAAAAATGGGGTTTTCCTCAAAACGTGAAAAGTCGCGATTTGAAACGTCAAAATTGGCAACATTTAGGCAAGGAACCTGAAATAAATACGGATTGTTCTGGAAACCCTTAAGTTTCCGCTTCTACCATCATTGCCCTTCCTTTTGCTAAAATATTTCCATAAATTCATTTCAAATAGACCCTTTCTCTGATGCCTTGGCGGTAGTTTTAGTTAAGTTTATGGTTTAACCGTCTATAATTTTTAGCTAATTTTCATAGAAAAACTTTGTTAATGAGGAGACCGCGGCTTTTGAATTCTAAAAAGATTTTTTCAAATGAGCGCAAACTAGGCCCCCTAGTATCCATATCCGGGTTTACTTTCTGTTTACATATATACAGGGTGACGCATTTCTACGGTAAAGCTCAATATAATTGTTATTGTGCAAGATACGAGGAAAAATTGTATACATTACCTATAGGGTGTCTTGAGCTGCAACTTATACAACTATTTTGACAATCGCCTGATGGCCCATAAGTCTTGGGCGATACCTGAATTATTATTTTTTGAACATTGCTTAATTGCATTTTTGCATTTTTCATAGAAATATGGTGCATGTTTGTAAAAAAATCGAGACTCGGTAAGTGCGTTTTGGTAGCGAATTTTCATTATATTCTTCAAAATTCAATAACGCAATTTGCTATTACCGTAAGGTTCGTCAGCTATAAAACGAGTTTTCTCGGAAACGTTTTAAGTTTATTTTCGGAAATTTGTTTACATTTTCAAACAAGTTATTTTGATAAAATAAGGTATGTCGTTCCTACTATATAGGATAGCTTATTTATTTAATTTATTTATATTAGCGAATTTTCTTGTATAAAATGTTATTTTAATAGCGAATTTTCTTATAAATGAATTTAGTGGATTTTTTTGAAGAAACATTTGAGAATTTTTGTATGAAAAATTATTCAATTGATTGAACATTTTTTAAATGAAATTCGTCGAAAAAGTATTTAAATAAAGTACTTCAAAGTCCACATCGTGGTCTGTACTAATTTAATATTCCATAGCGTACTAAGATAACAAATTAGATCACAAAAATGACAAAAGCATATTAGGCATTTTTTTACGAAAAAAAAATCTCTATCGATTTAGGCACATCTGTAAGCCACAAATCTCAAGTTTCAATATCGCAACTTATATAGAGTGTTCACGACTTGAGGGCGAAAAAAATGACAAAATCGACAGTTTTAGAGTGCCCTGTATAAACGCTACCGAGCGTCTTGCAAATATTAGAACGCCAATGATTTAAGAGTCACCTAGTGTATCAATTCATACACTATCATCCTCATATCTTATACAGAGTGTTCATAATAAATACGGAAATATACCCTTTTGCAATGTATTACGCAATTTTGACCTTGATAGGACCAGCATCTTAAATTTTGGGAAAACACCACTCTATGATTTCCGAAAGTAGCTAAGTGAACATTCGAACCTACCATGATCACTGATAAGTAAGATTAAACATATAATTTTTCATCCTCTGATGACACAAACTTTGTTAGTGAAACGATCTTCATGTCTTTCTAAAGATGTGTTGTGGTGATTTGGGTTCTCCAAGTATACTTATTTAATAGTAGATTTAACTGACATGCAAAGTGTACCAGACCAAGATTTTCGTTTCATCCTGTATAACAAAATTCACCGTGTTACGAGCATTAAAAACAAAGACGGCTGAAGAGACTGCGTATCAATTACTAGATATTTTCTGTTTGTCCAGTGCACTCCTTATTCTACAAAGTGACATTGGTCGAGAATTTGCAAACAGCATAGTAAAAATTCATGCTGAAATATGGCCCGGATTGAAGCTGGTCCATGGAACACCTCGCCTTTCGCAGAGTCAAGGGTCCGTGGAGAGATCGAACTAAGATGTAAAGGGTCATGTTGGTTACATGGTTAGCTGACTAAAACACAGCGAAATGTTCTGAAGGGCTACGGTTTGTGCAAAGCAATAAAAATCGTTCTCTGTATGCAGGAATAAATAGAAGTGGTTATGAAGCTATGCTTGACACGTCTTAAAGGATCGGTCTCCAGGATTCGTCATTTCCTAAGGAACTACTCTCCAACATGAAGCAGAAGGAGAACTACGAAACTTGTGCGATGAGAAGAATTCAGACGAACGTGAAGATGAACATTTGCGTCGACTTGAGGAAGATAGTTGGACAAACAGAAGGAATACCGAAGATGAACAACAAGAGAAAAATGTGTGTACAATATGCGAAAAGGGCATTTCTGATACTCATAAATGTTCAATTTGTTGCTCACTTATTCATATCATCTGCAGGAAAGCAAACGTAGGAAATGGAGAAGGTAAGCAGAGCATGTTACATGTAAACGATGTTTTCTAAGTGGAAAAATAAGCAATATACTGGACCAGGCTAAGGGTGAACTGGAAAAGCAAGCCGAGAAATAGATTTTCCTTTCGAATTCAAAGTTACCAGCCATTGATGTAGGAAGAAGTGTTATTGTACGAATATCTGATGTTGACAGAGGTAGACTTGCCCCGAGAAATGTGTTAGCTAATATACTGAGTATTAACGACTCTGGACTTTATCAGCTCGGTAGGTAATAACTTAACTATTTAAGATAATTTTTAATCCATTTTAAGAAACAAAAAATATAACTTTGCACTTGATGTATTGCCGTAATGAGTTTATATTAGCCGACTCTGACTTTATTGCTATTGCGTTGGTTCCGTCAACGTCTGTATCCCTCAGAACTCTTTCTGGGTTAGCATCTGGATCGAAACAGGGCTTTATGCAGTGTAATTGCACACGCTACTGCGTCGACAAAAGATGCACGTATAGATCCAAGCAGGTAGGATGTAGTTTTGAAAACGCTATATTTTTGAAAGTATTAGAGTAACTGTGTGGCTAGAAATGGTGTAAATGAACCTATGTTGTGAATTTTAAGTAATTTGGTTCACAAAATTTAGAGCTTTTTCCAAATTAAAAATGAAATCTTAAAGATATGCACTGAAAGGACTAGTGGTTAAATCCAATGCCTGGCAACCAGAGTAGTTAATCAGAATACATACAGCAGATATAAACCTTACATCAACGGTAACCAAACAAAATAAATCACAGGCACAAAACATACCAGCCGAACCAACAATTGTGAAATCTCGACCACAAATATCGTAAATGTCAGACGACATGAAATTAAAAATTAACAAAGTATGTTATATAACTGGGGGATTCAATCAATTTTTAAAATACACTAGATTTGTAGCTTGATGAACGGCCCCAAATACAGTTTTAGCCCGAAAGTGTGGCATAATATCTAAACAAAATCCAGTCACGGCTCTATAAAAATGATTTAAAAAAAGCTTGTTCTTTCATCTTTAAATTTTAAACAGAAGACGTCGTCTAAGTTCGAAACAGTTGTTTAATGTGTCTCAAGTGACAACTCTATTAATTCTGTAATTATTTGTTACGTTTAGTTTTAATATAACATAAAATATCTCGGGGCATCATGCTGGCGTCAAGTATCATGTAAACAAAGCGTTAGTTAATGTATCTCAGGTGGTTCACTGGTAGGGTGCTCGTCGTCTACGCAGAAGTTTCCGAGGTCGATTCTCGGTCGATAAATATATCGTTTTTTGTTTCACTTTGACATTTGTAGAAACAATGATGAACAGATTAAATACGTTTTGAAAAAGATCTTATTTTTGTTTAAAACGCCTGAATAACTTCGTCACCTTTGAGTCTAAAGTTATAATATACCTCAGACATTTTGTTATTGTTGATATTGAAAAAATGTTCGGGACGCAACAAGTACATTATAGTAGTGAATTTTCATACGAATTGTACACTATTAGTAAGGTATATTATTAAAACTAATTCTTTACGTTTAAAACGACCTGTCAGACCGGTTTTAGAGGTCCCAGTTAGCGATTATTTGAATAAATTTTCTAGGGAGCTAGAAAATAATAGTTTGGCAGAGATATATGTAAGTACTGCAAGTCTCTTTAAAAAAATATGTCACAAATTTCATTAAAGTCACAAAAGTTTTCTAGAAAAATTTTTATTATTTACAAAGGGAATGTACCTGCCAAATCATAAATATGGCAGGTATTTTTCCTTTTAATTGCTTGGATGGTTTTGTTTTAGTCAACCCAATCGAACTACTTTGTGCAAACAAAATGACAACAAATGTTTTTTAAAACGAACTTGTAGTTATCATTTTTTTGTCGCCCTCGTACGATGTTTCAATATTACTTGAAATATACGGTGGTTGGTTTACTATATCTAGAAATAAAATTCAATCGTTTGTTTATAAAAACTAATTTAATATAAATTAAATGAACTCAACATACCCGATTTTACAAAAAAAGAAATGGAGACCTTAAAAGTACAATATTTAATAATATGACTTTACTCTGTGCTCCCTTAGAAGGAAGCGTCAATTATTGCGGAAAGGGTGCCTTAAAAGAACAATGGATTTATTTACCCCTTCAATCATTTACAAGGCCCTGCTTGTCTTCAAAATTATGAGCAAAATTAGAACTGATAAAATATTAGCCTATATTTAATTCATTTATATACCCCTTTAATATTTGTGCTTAAATTTCCCAGACCTCCCCAACTACTATTCTTATTCCAAATCCCTTAACTAAACTAGTATAGTTGTCCCTTGGACATAAATTTACTCCCCCGTACAGTTAGTTAAAATAATATGAAACAAAATTGATAATTTCTGACCTAGTTTAGATTTTATTGTGCTTATGATAAAATCTTTCGATACAACCACCATGTATGTCCTTTTTATTATCATTGACAAGAAAATAAAATTATAACAAGCACTTACCCTTTGGCCCTCGACTTTTCAGTAAGTAAGAAGACAATACCGACCTGGTAAGGTACCCCAGCACCTTATCTCCCTTGATAGATCTATAACTGAACACCGTATCTTCACTTGCTCTCTGGCTTTGACCGCCTAATCCCGAGTCTTTTTTATCATTCGGCGACGTGTTGGATTTCATCATATCCGCGTTTTACCAACACCGCGACAAAGTCTCTGTCAGGTATTTGCTGACGTTAAGCTACGCTCTGCCCCTGTTTTAAATTCGTATTCGAGTAATTTTAATGTTGCAATTATATACTTGATTATATTTCACAACATTAGGACAATTGTTTCAATGCAACTAAATATTAAATTAGCGGTTTATGCACTGTATAGGCTGGGCCATAATCATAGCTGTCCTCCTGGACACTAGCCCAAAACTCAAGCAGGTAGCCCTGCTTACAATATATATATATATATATATATATATATATATATATATATATATATATATATATATATATATATATATACATATATATACATATATATATATATATATATATATATATATATATATATATATATATATATATATATATATATATATTACATATGTAATGAATAAATTCATAAACCTTGCTGAAAGCATTAAGAGCTCTAGACATTTTTAAGACACACGGTTTTCACGTTCGATGGCTCTGTTTCCCACGGATTAATATGAGGTTAAAAGGATGATACAAGAACAAGAGAGCTCCTGGGCATGATGGTATACGTTCAGAGGTCCTTAAGCAGGTTCTGGATCTAATCCTGACCCCACTTGTCTTTATATATAATAGATGTATTGAGGAGGCAATGTTTCCCAGGTTTTTCAAATTCGGCGTTGTGAAACCTTTTTATAAAGGCGAAGATTGCCTAGATGTGACGAAATATAGGCCGATTTCTTTGATTTCCAATGTTGCAAAGGTTTTGGAGATGATACTGAAAGAGCGACTAAACAGTTACCTGTGGAAATATAATCTCTTGTCTGATAAGCAATATAGTTTTTGTAAAAATAAATCAACTCAGAGTGCTGTAAATGATCTAACTTCCAGCATATATAATAGTCTTGACAAAGGCAATCATCCGTCATTATGCGTTTTTATAGATTTAAAAAAAGCTTTTGACACTGTCAGCCATGTGAAACTGCTGAAGGTTCTGGAAAGTATTGGCGTAAGAGGTAAACAACATAAGTTGTTTACGAGATATATGACTGACAGATTTCAAGTAGTCAAGATAAAAGATACAGTGAGTAGCCCTCAAAGAGTGGAGTTCGGTGTCCCTCAGAAAACAATTTTGGGTCCCTTGCTTTTTAATATATATACTAATGACCTTTTTAAATTGCGCTGTATGGGCAAAGTGGTACGGTACGCGGATGATACTCCTATTTTCTATACGGCAGACAGTTGGTGTTCTCTAAAAAAAAACTAGTTGAGAGGGATCTTGAGATGATTATGGCATGGTTTTCTGATAGATGGTTGACCGTGAACCTTTCAAAAACCGTGTTTGTCCCTTTCTCATCTTACGTCCGCTGTTTGCCCTCTTATGATGCAATCAGTGTTGGTAGTGGTTTGGCAATACGAAAGGTGAACAAAGTATCATATCTGGGACTAGATATAGATTGCCATATGAGATGGGATTTCCATATTCAAAAATTAGTTAAAAAACTTAGGGTATTGCTGTACAAATTGAGATTCATTAAGGACATGTTGGATATAAAACATCTGCGTATTGTATATCATGCATTGGTTGAGAGTGTTTTACGTTACGGCATACTAGCCTGGGGCATACTAGCCTGAGTCCCATCTCAGATCCCTGCAAAATACCCAAAACCGTATTGTTAAGGTGATACATGGTAAAGATTATGCTTACCCTAGTGATCGTCTATACAAGGACACTTGCTTGATGGATATTATGGAGCTATTTTACTTTACGGTTGCAAACATTCAGCATGCTCACCGGGATAGTCTTACAATAATAGAACATTCACATTTTACTAGACATAGCACGCACTCGTTTAAAATGCAAAAGGTGAGGAAGGTAGTTGCGCAGAGATCGTTTGCTTACCTATGTGTAAGGGTTTATAATTCGGTGCCTCCTGAAATAAGAGAACACACTTTTTTGAATTTATTTAAGAAACGATTAAAGAGCTGGATTTTTCATACCACTAGAAGTGTCATTCACTCTTTGTTTAGAAGAAATTGACAACAAGGGGACAAGTGCGCGCTGGTTCCTGCGTGAGTCGGTGGTTTTGTGTGTGTGCGGGCGTGTGTGCGCCTGGGGGTGTGTGTGGTTGGTTGCGTGAGTGTCAGTGTTTCTCTGCTTCTTTGTTTGTTTTTTTGAGTGGAGAGAGAACAGTGTGTTTGAACTGGGGACAGGCAGGTCGGAGTGGATATCGTTATTGAGGCATGTATACTGTGATTAGAGACTGGCAACTTATTTTTTTTAAGATGTTGGCATTTTAAAGTGTATATATGCTTTTGTTAGTTTTGTTTTTTCTATACTGCCAACAAGTCCTTGACTTAGGCAGTTTTTTTTCTCTCCATTTGTTGGGGGAGATTTTTTTTGTGTAAATTGTCCATTATTGTATTTAACTATACTGCCAACAAGTCTTTGACTTAGGCAGTTTTTTTCTCTACATTTATTGGGGGAGATATTTTTTTGTGTGTGAATTTTTCATTATTGTATGTTTACTTGTATTTTCTGTATGGAGGAAAACATTCTCAATAAATGTGTATTATTATATTATTATTATTATGTTCTCAGTTAACATTTGTATAATTAAGATGCCCTAAAATAAGTAGATTTTTTATTTTTGAATTACCCTTAGCAGCGTACAAATTTTACCCCTTTCTTTAATCCTCTCAGTGTGACATTTACAACCCCTAAATTTTCAAATTGGAAGGGTAGTCTTGTGAAACCTCATTTGAAAGGCGTTTTTATTCTTCATTTGGAGTGTTTATTATTTCTGATTCTCTTGCCTAGTTACGAAGATAACGACATTTGAAATTAAACGACACGAAAGGTTCGCAGGGTTTGCCGCTAGTCCTTACAGAGATAATATTAGTTTACCTTATGTAGATTCTTTACATTCAGCGATAATATATATATATATATATATATATATATATATATATATATATATATATATATATATATATATATATATATATATATATATATATATATATATATATATATATATATATATAGCCAATAGACAAGATTGTCCGTACTGGAGCAAACAAAATCCTTATTGGATGATGGAGGCCGACATTATTAAAAATCAAAACAATCGGTTTCTATTTTTTCGACAGTTGCTTAAATGCGAAAAGATACCTGAGATTTTTGGTAATTTTTTCAGTACCAATACTGATAAGACCATATCCTGCTGATGGCAATTCAAATTAAATCAATCGGCATATTTGGTTTCAGCAGGACGGAGCGCCGCCGCATTTCTCAGATCATATTAGGACCTATTTAAACGCCTTGTTTGCTGACAGCTAGATTAGTAGGCGTGGTGCAGTACACTTGCCAGTCCGCTCTCCTGACTTGACTCCACTAGATTTTTTTGTGAGGCTATTTGAAGTCAAAAGTATACGTCAACAAGAAAGACAAATGAGGAGATTTAAAGCGTGTGATTTGGAAAAAAGTTGAACAAATAAGTCCCCAGGTTATACAAAGTGAAATCAAAAGTATACGTCAGCAAGAGAGACAATGAAGAAGATTTAAAGAGTGTGATTTGGCAAAAAGTTGAACAAATAGATCCCCACGTTATACAAAGTGTTCTTCGGAAATTTTGAAACCACTTTACATATTGCCAGGAAATAAATTGTCTACAGTTTGAACATTCACTATGAACTTATTTTTGTTTTTTATTGCATTTATTTCTGTAAGAAAAGAAGTTGTGTCACACTGAGGGGGTGAAAGCAAGGGGCAAAAATTTTACGCTACTAAGTGTGATTTAACATAAAATAATATTATTATATATGTTGTCAAGGCATGTGGACTCATTTCTGTTGTTTCTACAGTAAATAAAAATAATAATAAGTGTCCGAGTGATAGCGATAGTCATGTCGTTAGTTGGTGTGTGTCCTAAGAACCTTCTCGAGAACATTGACTGGGCCTTGGAGACCTTTGCAAGGTTATGTAGCAAATGGAAATAGTGGAAACTGCCCACGCCGTGCTGTTATTTCTGAAAAACGATGAATTGTCGCGTTATTGTTCACGGCCCGACACCTTTAAAGGGCCCCATCTGAGCTCAATCTCTTTGGTATCAGATATACCAGGGATAAGTAAATGTTTCTCTCTGGAGGTTTGTAAAACCTTTTAAGGCTAGGTCGGTCACTGTATATTTAACGTTTGTGACAAAAAACACCTTTAGCGTTGTAAACATTTTCCTTTTGTGTTCGTCAAATGCTTTTGTTGTCTAACTGTTTATCTATTACAATTAGATGGCGTCACTAAAAATGTCGGTCAGTAAGTCCTTTTCAATATTGCTGTAGTTAGAATATTTTATTCTAAAAACTCCAATAACCTTTTTATTTGCAGCTTGTAGTATCAGTTTAAGTGAATATAAGTACCTGTTGAAATCTGCCCAGCAGAATTCAAAGATGAGACATAAGTTTGGCTATTCTACAGAGGGAGCCCTGCATACAAAACCCTCCAACTGGAATAATATATTTGATAGCCCTCTTCGAGCTTGGGACGCTATTCCCATTCTTTCATTTCATCTTCCGTGTCCGGAGACATGGAAACCTCATTTCAACTTCGCAAATTTAACCGGATCCTCCCACTGACACTGATATAACCGGGTACGGCAGGATATCATGCTAAATATGTTTTCAGAATGATATTTGTCATATACTATTAACGCTATAGCGACAAGTTAATTTAATACTGAATTAGTTTTAAAACAAAATTAAATATAAATGTGACGCAGTTCAAAAAATTGCGTTGTTATTACTTCCAAATCGTAATATACTCTTTCTATTCAGAGTTCATTAAAAATCTAGTACTACATGATGTGACATCAAAGCTCCCAGGTAGGTAATAAAATGAGATAAATTCTAGAACAAATCTACAGAATACAGAGAGTGGAGGATATATGTGACGACACAATTGAGTTTGCGAAAATTATTAAGAGAATTAATTAGTCTAAAGTAAAGAAATACTTTACAATTATAGGGATTTCTTAGAAGTTCTGTCAGTTTTAAAACATTTTTCATAGGTCGGTCACTAGATATAGAAAAAGAAAACTAAAAACTGACATCTTTTTCTGTCACTTCTATATTAAAACCAGTTATTCCAGAAGTCTAATACTTTAACCAAGGTGATGATTGATCGTTCTAGTTGTCATGGTGATCTCAACACTATCTAAGTTTATAGGTTTATGAGCCACGGTAGGCAAATATTTTTATAAGCGCGATATTATTTCCTAACTAATGGATTGAAGATTTTTAGTAAAGTTTGATTAAAAAAGTTCACTAAAAGAGAGGTAACGATGGTGAGGCTTTTGATTTTTTTTTTAGAAAGAGCTTGAATTAGAGCCCGTTAAAATTGTATTACATATACGTGTGTGTGTGTATATATATATATATATATATATATATATATATATATATATATATATATATATATATATATATATATATATATATATATATATATATATATATATATATATATATATATATATATATATATATATATATAGGGTGTGCAATTTCAAACTAGATACGCCATTTTCTTCAAAAATAAGTGGTATTTTTAAAATTTGTTCAAGGTGTTAGATTAAGGACGCGAAATGCTTGAACTTTGGTGAAAAAAATTATTTTGATTATCACACATATAGATGGCGCTGCTGAGCAAAGAAACATTTCGATCCTAGGATCATTGAAATAGGTTTGATAGATAATTGAAATCCAAATAAATTTGTTTTTATTCGTAACGTTCGTAAAATTAACTGTTTCTTAGATATTTGAGGTTAAGCGTAGTATTGCATGCAAGATAAAACCTCGGAAAATGTTTTAATACAAGTCCTGGACACTAGGTTCTTTGGAATATTTTTACATAAATAACTATATACTAATGAACCACTCTAGGCAGGTTACTGTACAGCTTCCGGTTTTGCCGAAAATTACTATTTTTTTAAGCCCAATAGAACGGACTCTATTTTGCTTTACAGTTGGAAAGAGCATATATTTAGTGTAATTTTTTAAAATACAAACATATGTTCAAAACTAAAATTGTATACAGATAATATAAAAATACTGTATGTATGATGAAAGGTAAGTTTAAAGTCAGTAGGTAACCCAAAAAAATCAGGAGACCGAGCTGCCCAGCTGATAAATTCATTAGTACCCAACCGCTTTCCAGTAAATCTCTTGTGTAAATAGTTTTGTACCATGACTGTATTATGAAGAGGTGCCCCATCCTGTTTAAATCCATAAAATTTTATTGAATAAGTTATTATTCTGCTTTTAAAGTACTGTAAACTGAGCTGCGAAATCAAGCTTGCGCTGCTCATCGCCAGATTTTAAATGATGGGGAAGATAAACTTTTATAAGGACAATACTTATGTATCTTTAAAATCCTTTGGCAATACGTAATGGACAGCTTGTAACTACTTAATCGATGCGTGAGGATCATCACTAGTCATTTTCGATACATGTGCTAGGTTTTGGTCAGATGTTACAGTTTTCCCAGAACTGTTTTTTCTAACAACTTCTCTTATTCCTTAAGTTTGGGCATAAACGTGCAAACATTTTAAGAATCTGCTTTTATTGTTTACATTTCATTTTGACTTTATTGTCATTAGACACAAATTTTTTGTTATTACTTTCTCGTTTGTTAAATTTATATCTATAAGAGTGAATATAATGGCAACGTCACTTCTCACAGCCTTCTGATGGTTCCTAATGTGAACTTACCAAACATCATATTAGTATTTTTACATTCATTACCTCTCTAAAATTTCAATTTTAGACATATGGTTGTATTAAAAAATTTGCAAAACCGGAAGTTGTTCAGTAACCTGACCAGGGTGGTTTACTGGCATTCATTTAATTCTATAAAATATTCCTTAGAAACCAGTGTTCAGTACTTGTATGAAAAAAAGTTGCGGTGGTTTTTATCTTGTATAAGCAATGCTACGCTTAACCTAAAATATCTAAAAAATGGAATTTAATTCTCTATCAAACGCAACCTATCTCAGTCGGGGATCGAAAAGTTACTGTCCACAGCAGCGATATCTACCTGTGTGATAGCAGAAATATATTATAGGTGCAAGCATTTCTTGTCCACAATCTAACATCTTGAATAATTGTCAAAAATACCATTTAGTTTTGAAGAAAATGGCGTATGGAGTTTTAAATGGTACACCCTTATATATATATATATATATATATATATATATATATATATATATATATATATATATATATATTTAAAACTTCATACGCCATCTTCTTCAAAACTAAATGGTTAATTCTCTATCAAACGCAACCTATCTCAGTCGGGGATCGAAAAGTTACTGTCCACAGCAGCGATATCTACCTGTGTGATAGCAGAAATATATTTCTTCCGCAAGGTGCAAGCATTTCTTGTCCACAATCTAACATCTTGAACAATTGTCAAAAATACCATTTAGTTTTGAAGAAAATGGCGTATGGAGTTATAAATGGTACACCCTTATATATATATATATATATATATATATATATATATATATATATATATATATATATATATATATATATATATATATATATATATATATAATATGGTGATTATATTGTTAGTGATTCGAATTACACGTTTCTCATGAATAGTACAGGTTTGGCAATTCCCTATTGATTTATCATAAACTCAGTGTAATATACCGATTTTCCAAAAATCCGAACACCCAATAACACTCGACCAATTACAATGAGATCTTCTTTTTTCTTATTTTTTATTTATTTCAAAAACACACCACGAGGGCTTACGGCCTAAATACTATCGTACCGTGGGTGTCGACAAGGAGGAAAGAGGCAACTTGTTAATTCTGGACTTGAAGGTTTGGAGGTTCGGAGGAGAAGGAAAAACATGTGCCGGCAAGGAATTCAACAAGCTGGAAGTCCTCGGGATAAAAGAACGGGCATAACAAGATGTTCTATGTCTGGTGACCTGGACAGTAAAAGGGTGCATTCACTCTGTTCCCCTGGTAGATCTGTTGGGGGCAGCAGGTGGAGGAACTATGGAAGAAAGCTCCTCTGAACACTGCCCGTGCAGATATCTATAAAAGAGAGAGAGAGAGAGAGGTCACCAACGGCACGTGGGTGGGTAAGGGATGGCAGCCTTTGGGTGAGGGTAGCGTCACCGATGAGACGTATAGCTATCTTCTGAATGGAGTACCGGATAGCGAGTGTAGAAGCGGCAGCGGCACCCCACATGTGGGAGCAGTATTCGAGGTTTGGTCATATTTGTAAAGTAAATAAGGTATAGAGATTAGCTGGTGAAAAGTATTTGCGAGCCCGGAAGAGGAAACCTAATTTCTTAAAAGCCGCTTCTGCAATTGCTGTGACATGTTGGTGCCAATTGAGATTTCTATCCACAGAAATGGCAAAAAGTGAAAAGGACTCATTACTTTGAATAACTTGGTTGTTTATTGTAATGGGTCTAGGAGTGGTGTATCTCTTATGAGAAAGAAAGCAATACTGTGATTTGGTGGGGTTGAATTGTACAAGATTTCTACTTCCCCAGTCTAATATTTTTTGGAGATCCACGGAGACAGAACCCTCCATGAGTCTGCGATCCTCATATAATTGGGCTGAAGAGACAGGCTTAGAATATTGTATATTTGAGTGGAGGGTGCTGCTGTCCGCGTAACTGTGAACTGGGTTGGATGTGTTAGAGAGGAGGTCATTGATGTGGAGAAGAAACAAAGTAGGGGCTAAAGCTGAACCTTGCGGGACTCCTGCATTAATTGGATACAGTTTAGAGGAATGGCCATCCACGACAACAGAAATGCTCCGGTTAGAGAGGAAATATGCTGTTCAGGTACAGAGTTTTGGTGATAGGCCATAGGCTGGTAGTTTATTAAGCAGCGCTGCGTGCCAGACCTGGTCGAATGCTTTGGATATGTCTAAAGCGACAATCTGGGATCCACCGTGTAGTTCCATAGACTTGTTCCAAGAATGGGTGACAAAGGAAAGGAGGTCGGCAGTTGAATTGCGTTGACGGAATCCATCCTGCCTGTCGTGGATTAGACTGTGTTTTACAAGAAATTTTAGTAATTCAGTGTTTATATAATTTTCTATCACTTTAGAGACGGCCGAAAGGAGAGAAATAGGCCTGTAGTTGCTAGGAAGTGCTTTGGATCATTTCTTGGGGATGGGTTGTACTCGAGCAGTTTTCCAGTTCCTAGGGAATATTCCTCCATTGTAAGATATCTGAAACAAACGAGTCAGGACAGGAGCAAGTTCTGGTGCGCATTTTTTTGAGAACAATTGCTGGGATGTCGTCAAGGCCAGAGGCTTTCCTGGTATTAAGAAAAGAGAGCATCTTTCGTACCTTTTTAGTTTTGAAAGTGATATCCGTCATTTTATGCGCGACATTAGGGACTCCTGGTGGCTGAACATTTGGAGGTGGGTTAAGAATACAATTGCCGGCGAACAACGAGGCAAAAAGTTCAGCCTTGCCCAGGGCGGTAGAAAAATATCTATACTAGGTACTCTAGTTTGTCTCTGATAACAAATGGTAACAATGTGGACAACAAAATTTAACACGCGTGCACTTTTCAAATTTTGTTTTATCAAACATTATCTCTTAAAAAAGGCATCTCCTTCAGTTTGAAGAAATATTTCGTAGAAATTTGTGCTAAGTTTATAAAGTCAGTAAATAATTATGCCTAGGCACCGTTTACGGAACAAATACAATCACTTAAGCGAAATTAAAGGGGGCCCATTATTGGTATGCAAATAGCAGCTTTTTCAGTTTGATAAATTTTCGACCGCATAGGATGCAGTCTGTCAACAGTATTACAGTGTTGGTCCAGGTGGTCTGAAGAGGGAATCCATATTCGTCGTCATGGATTTAGACGACCACGAGTAACTTGAGCACAAGAAGATCTTTATTTGAGAATAGAGGCTTTGCAAGACGGAGACTCGGTCTATTGGAAATGCCTCTTTGGAAAATTTGCAACAAAGAGTGTCTATGGCAACGATATATCGCAGCGCTTTTGAGCTTCGTTTAGATAGACTAATTTTATGCCTTCTACTGACACATAGACATTGTGCTGCTCGGCTTGAGTGGTGACACCTCGATATCGTACTGCTCAGCAGATGAAATTTGGATGGTTAACTGAATCGTGTTGTGTTCTCTGACCAGTCCCGATTCTCTGTTTGGGTCTACAATGGTCGCAGAAGAGTAAGACGATTACGTGGAGAACGCATAAATTTACAAATTTGCTGTGAAACGGCATACGGCCCTTACACGGTTGGTGATAGGATGGGGTGCCATATCATTCAGCAGCAAGTCATCTATAGTTTTTGTTGACAAAAATTTGAATGCAAATGATTACATATGAAACGTACTGGTGCCTATTGCACTGTCATGTCTACAAGGTTAATTCAATCCCGTTTTTAACAAGACAATTCAGAGTGGCGCAATGAAAACGAAACAGACAGATGTGCATCCAGAGAATTTTTTTTAAGTAACGCTGAAACACTTTAATATTAATCTTGAGGGGGACATGTTTTCACATAAAACTCAACTTTGTCACATCAACCCCTCAATGGTGGTGATAACAACCCTTATATTTTACATAGGGAACATAAGTCGAGTGTTACACCATTTGAAAGCTCTTTCTTTTCTGGATTTAGCACACTAACCTTTTTGGAAGTTTTATCAACTCGTTTGAAAATTATAACGATTGACTGTAGAGTTTAATAAAAACGTACACTCGTCTGAAAAACAAATATTGAACAGAAAGTTCCCGTTATCAGCTATTCGTGCAGTCATAACTTTACAAAACTCCAGCCAAAATCATCTTCATTCAGTTGTACAAGATGAATTTTATACGGGTGAAATTTATGATGCTTCAATATTCGCTGAATAATTCTTCTTTTGATGTTTGAAACAGTGGCCAATTTTCTCGTGCTCAAAGTTGTGTCTGCAGCAATTTGTCCTAAAACTTCAATCTCAGTAGTCTCATTTCTAACCGGAAATTCACGTTCAGGATCCCGTTTTTTGTTGGCTACTGAACCACTTTGTCGAAATTTTGCAACTAACTCCAAAATGTTTTTTCTGTTAACATGCCTGATCGGATGTCATTCATTAAACAAATTTGCGGTACGGTTGGCACAGTCATTATTTTTGAAATAAAGAGTAATTATTTCAACTCTTTCTTCTACAGAATGCACCATTGTGAAATGAATTTTCGGTAGTACTATCAAGTATCAAACCGACCGATAAACTGAAATAATAAGCCGCATTTCTCTCATTCCGATAAGAAATGTTTTGATAGTCAATTTTTTGTTTACAAACCAACAAAACATTGACTATCAGCACATTTCTTATCGGAATGAGTTAAATGCTTTTTTGCATCTTCAACTGTGAATAATTTTTAAACGAGTTAATAAAACTTGCAAAAAAAAAGTTTGCTGAATTCAGAAAAGAAATAGCTTTCAAATGATGTAACACTCGACCCATATTTCGTATTTAAAAGATGTAACACTCGACCCATATTTCGTATTTAAAATATAAGGGTTGTTACCACCACCCTTAAGGGGTTGATGTGACAAAGTTGAGTTTTATGTCAAAACATGTCCCCCTCAATATTAAAATTGACGTGTTTCAGAGTTTCTTAAAAAAATTCTATGGACGCAAATCGGTCTGTTTCGTTTTCAATGCGCCATCCTATATATGTTCCGATACAGCAGGGGTTACTAACAAGGTTTTTACAAAAAAATAACGTGACCTTGCTTTCTGGCTCCCCATAGTTGTCAACAATCGGACGTGTGCAGGATATGATTGGTAATCGACTGCGTAATTTACCCCAACCACCAAAGAACCTAGTTGACCTTTGCCACCGAATTCAAGAAGCCTGCGATGGCATTCGTCAGGTTACCATAAATCATTTAATTTCAAGTATGCTTCGAAGAGTTATCGAATGCATAATAGACGGCGGCGGACCCACTTTTTATTAAATGTCTTTGTTATTTTCTATAATTTTAGTTTGAAAACTACTTATTAAATAACTTTATTATTTTTTATATGTTTATTTTGAAAATGTATCACTTTTGCTTCCACATCGTCAATACGTATGGAAGTATAGTATCGGCGACAAAAGTTTAATTATTTTTTTGGTTAAACGTGGTAAAAATTGTCAAAACATATAGAAAACATGATTTGGGAATGACCATTTTTTGTGCATGTCGGGCTGTATATCTCTCTGTTTGTAGCCACGATCACTCTAGAACGAATTGAGTTTGAATCGTGTTTAAATTTGGTATGCGGTTAGCACCAGACAAACGAACTGTTCGGATTGCCTTTGGGTAGAATTGTTCTAGGGAGTAGGGGATGAACGGGGGTGATTTGCTGAAAATTGATTTTTTTGTTGTTAAAACTCGAGTAATATAACGTTTTATGGTTTGTTTATTAGAAAAGTCTTAATTTCATCAAACATCTGGCATTATGTGCTGAATTTAAATTAGGGTTTGAATGTGTGGTGGTGGAATATCAGAAATTCAAATTTTTAATGAATTTTCGTAGAAAAAATTCACTAATGGGGAGATCCCGACTTTTGAATTTTGAAAAAATTTTTGCAAATGAGCGCGAACTAGGACCCCTAGAACCCATATCCTGGGTCAGTTTCAATTTTTATATGATATATATATATATATATATATATATATATATATATATATATATATATATATATGTATGTGTCACACCGATAACTCAAAAAATAATGGGCCGATTTTGAGAAAATTTGGCATGTACTTTCCTTTTGTAAATGGCATGCAAATGACAAGTTCGTTAGCCTGGAAAATAGGACGAGGTTTTCTGGGAAAATTTTGAGTTTTGATTCGAAAAAAATTTTTATCTCAAAAAATAATGGGCCGATTTTGATAAAATTTAGCATGTACCTTTCTTTTGTAAATGGATTAGACAAGTTCGTTAATTAAGAAAATCGGACGAGGTTTTTTGGAAAAATTTTGAGTTTTCATTCGAAAAAAAATTTTATCTCAAAAAATAAAACAAGCTATGATAACCAAATTCGGTAGGTAGGTTTACGATATAAAAAGTAAACTATACATTAAAATTTATATTTCTATGTTACAAGAAAAAAAGGTATAATAAAATATTTTGTGCCAGATCATTTCTATGAAAATTCACTACCATAACGCACTTGCTGCGTCCAGGTTTTTTTTCGATAAAACAGCAAAAGAGGACTCAAAATATATAGACCACTTGATTCTGTGACGAAATTTTTTATGTCTGTCGGTCGGTCGATCTGTCGGTCTATACGTCTCTCTAATTCGTTGATTGTTGTTGCCCTTACTTGGTGAAACTTGTCCATACTACATACAGACTTGGAGACTACTTCTCTGGCTTCACTGTTGGTTTTCGTTTTTGTAGGTGAAGGACGTAGCCAGCGCGTAAGCTAACTGGAGCAAGTGACCCTTACGAATTCTGGATGTTCTAGGATGTTCTTCAATGTTTCAAGCAGCGAAACTATAGTCACAGAAACGTTGCTTGTCACTTGCTACAGTTAGCATACGCGCTGGCTACGTCCTTCACCTAAAAAAACGAAAACCAACAGTGAAGCCAGAGAAGTAGTCTCCAGTAAATTGATATATATATATATATATATATATATATATATATATATATATATATATATATATATATATATATATATATATATCAGATAATTTAGTCTCCTTAGCTATGTGCTATTGCTTTTTATGCTAATGCCATATTTGGTAGAGTTGATAAGGTATTTAGTACGACGCAAAACCACTGAGGACTTGACAAGTTGTCTTGATATACACCTCTTTTATTATTATTGTTATTATTACTATTGTCAATTACATATAGGTTGGCGCATTGAAAACGAAACAGACCGATTTGCGTCCAGAGAATTTTTTTTTAAGAAACGCTGAAATACGTCAATTTTAATATTGAGGGGGACATGTTTTGACATAAAACTCAACTTTCTCACATCAACCCCTTAAGGGTGGTGATAACAACCCTTATATTTTAAATAGGGAATATGGGTCGAGTGTTACATCATTTGAAAGCTCTTTCTTTTCTGAATTCAGCACACTAATTTTTTTGAAAGTTTTATCAACAAACTATTCACAGTTGAAAATGCAAAAATGCATTTCACTCATTCCGATAAGAAATGTGCTGATGGTCAATGTTTTGTTGGTTTGTAAACAAAAAATTGACTATCAGAACATTTATTATCGGAATGAGATAAATGCGGTTTATTATTTCAGTTTATCGGTCCGTTTGATACTCGATAGTACTACTTAAAATTAATTTCACAATGGTGTATTCTGTAGAAGAAAGAGTTAAAATAATTACTCTTTTTTTTCAAAAACGATGACTGTGTCAACCGTACCGCAAATTTGTTTAATGAACGACATCTGAACAGACATGTTAACAGAAAATACATTTTGGAGTTAGTTGCAGAGTTTCGACAAAGTAGTTCAGTAGCCAACAAAAAACGGGATCCTGAACGTGAATTTCCGGTTAGAAATGAGACTACTGAGATTGATGTTTTAGGACAAATTGCTGCAGACCCAACTTTGAGCACGAGAAAATTGACTACTGTTTCAAACATCAAAAGTATAACCATGCAGCGAATATTGAAGCATCATAAATTTCACCCGTATAAAATTCATCTTGTACAACTTAATGAAGATGATTTTGATCGGCGGCTGGAGTTTTGTGAAGTTATGACTGCACGCATAGCTGATAACGGGAACTTTCTGTTCAATATCTGTTTTTCAGACGAGTGTACGTTTTTATTAAACTCTACAGTCAATCGCCATAATTTTCGTTATTGGACAGATAATAATCCAAGAAATTTTCACGAAGTCTACACTCAAACTCCACATAAATTGGATGTCTGGACTGGCATTTTTGGAGACCGTTTAATCGGACCAATTTTTCTTGATGGCAATTTAAGTGGCGAAACGTATTTGGAGTTACTAGAAGATATCGTTTACCTTCTACTAATTAACATTGTTGAAAATGATGATCGCTATCAAGAAAATCAATTAGTGTTTCAACAAGATGGAGCTCCTCCGCATTTTTCACAACACGTTAGGGAGTTTTTGAACAGAGAGTTTTCAGAGCAATGGACTGGGCGTGTAGGTGCTATTGAGTCGACCCCTAGATCACCGGATTTAACTCCTTTAGACTTATTTCTATGGGGCCATTTAAAGAGTAGAATTTACGCAACAGAGCCGGTGTCTCTGGAAGAATTACGACGATGCATTGTTGAAAAATGCTGTCTAATAACTCCACAAATGCTCCAGAATGTCAGAGCTCGTTTTGAACAGAATTTGTACTTCTGTATGGAAGCTGGTGGTCAACAGTTTGAACACTTACTTAACTGAATACACATTTTTGAACGTTTGGTTTTGTTTTTTAGTGTTTTTTAACGGAAAATTGACTAATTAGTGCATTTCTTATCACAATGAATGAAATACGTTCTTGCAACTCCAACTGTGACTAATTTTTAAACGAGTTGATAAAACTTCCAAAAAAATTAGTGTGCTGAATTCAGAAAAGAAAGAGCTTTCAAATTATGTAACACTCGACTCATGTTCCCTACTTAAAATATAAGGGTTGTTATCACCACCCTTAGGGGGTTGAGGTGACAAAGTTGAGTTTTATGTCAAAACATGTCCCCCTCGATATTAAAATTGACTTGTTACAGCGTTTCTTAAAAAAAATTCTCTGGACGCAAATCGGTCTGTTTCGTTTTCAATGCGCCAGCCTGTATATATATATATATATATATATATATATATATATATATATATATATATATATATATATATATATATATATATATATATATATATCAGATAATTTCCTTAGCTATGTGCTATTGCTTTTTATGCTAATGCCATATTTGGTAGGGTTCATAACGTATTTAGTATTTTAGTACGACGCACAACCACTGCGGACTGGACAAGTTGTCGTTATATACACCTCTTTTATTATTATTGTTATTATTACTATTGTCAATTACATATTATAAAAGATGATATATGTAGCGAATGTATCCAGGTCTCCAGCAATAACTAAATGGTATATTGGCATGTGTAATAACAATGAGTGGTTGAGATTTAGTTAAAATAAACAGTTTCTAAATGCCTCGAGTTGATATATCTATGTAGACTTAACAAGTTGACCAGAGGCAACAGAGTACCTACATAATCCACTTTACTCAAACGTAAACATAACACTTCAATGAATTTCAATTACATTTGGTTTAAGCCTTATTCTCCGATGGAACAAACAAAGTGATAACAATTGCAAATATACCGGCAACCAAATTACATGGCTCGCAACATGAAACCTCCCCTTCCGAACAGGTACCTATACAGGCGGTGTTTTGAAATTCTATCAGGCTGTAACTGTGAAACGCAGGGATTAATATTATCATCAACTGAACAGAGATGTGGTTTATATCGGATCCATCACTTAATGCTGATTGTTTTAAATTCAAAACAGACATCTATTGTCAGCAGTTACAAATTTTAACGAAATTCGGATTAAAATCGATATTTGACAAATGAATATTTACGGTACCTATTACAAAGGAGATATGTATTATATAGCCAGTTCTGTCATGAATGGAAGACTTACGGTGACGAAAGTTTTGAGAGTGATGAAAGTAATGTGTCTTTATAGTAGAGAGGGTGTGTGTGATGATATGAACGATAACAACCTTTACTTTTGTTAGCTATTATGTTATAGAGTTGCGTCCGTTGGAATCAAAAATGATTAAAAGATAATACTATCTATTGATTGTTGTTGCCCTTACTTCGTGAAACTTGTCCATACTACATACAGACTTGGAGACTACTTCTCTGGCTTCACTGTTGGTTTTCGTTGGTGAAGGACGTAGCCAGCGCGTAAGCTAACTGGAGCAAGTGGCCCTTACGAATTCTGGATGTTCTAAGATGTTCTTCAACGTTTCTGTGACTATAGTTTTGCTGCTTGACAGCATTCTCAGACAGATTAAAATTGAATTAGTACGAAATCATGACAACTACAAATAAAGATCTATTGCTATGTTATGATATGATGTTTTCATTAAAAAATTTATCAAATTGAAAATAAAAATGATGTACTACGTGATGTATGTCAATATTTAACATAAAAATAGAACTAGCCTATAATAACTATGATAACAGTTACAACAATAAAATAACTAAACAATAACAGTATAAAAGCAGTCTCCATACAACGAAAATATCGATATACATCAACTCATTATCTTATTACAACTTTTTTGAAAGAATAGTTAAATTTATTTTCTTTGACTTATTTAATTAGAAAGAAGAATATCCAAAAAAGGGGAATTCATTAAACCAGTTTGCTCGTTTAAAACAAGGTAGCTATTGTCGTGTGTGTGCTTTTTGACTTCCAAAGCTTCAAAAAAGACTAGTTTACGCTTGTTATTATAAAAGTGTTGTGGTTGTATGCGGTTATTTACTGTAGGTCTATGTTCGGTATCAATAATATGTTTTGCAAATGCAGATTTGTCAGCGTGGTTATTTCTAAATGCAGAAATATGTTCTTTGTATCGGGTGTTATAATTTCTAGACGTTTTACCTATGTATATTGCGTTACAATGTGTACAAGCTAATTTATAAACTCCAGCTTTTGTCAGGGAACAAGATTTTTCTTTAGCGTTAAATAGTAAATCACGCGTCGTGTTGTAAGATTTAAAAGCTACCTTTGTATTTGTACAGGTATTTAAAATTTTTGAAATGTTTTCTGAAATGGTTCCAAAATGAGTTATCGAAACGTACCTGTTGTCTTCTTTGTCTCTAATATTTGGATAAATTAAATTAATCGCCAATTTGTATTCTTTTCTCTCGATCATTTTATCTTCTGATTTAACAGACTAGCCATTATTAAATGCCGTTTGCTTAATTATTGAAATTTCTTTTTCAAAATTGTTTTGTGACATAGGTATTGAAAATGCACGCTGTATCATAGAATGGTAGGCTGACAGCTTTTGTGAAAAACGGTTACATGAATCGTATGGTATGGTTGTGTCAGTGTAAGTTGGTTTCCTATATATTGAAAAGTCAAATGAATTATTTTCTAACTTTCTAATTGTTAAGTCTAAAAAATTTATACAACTGTTAGCTTCTTCTTCTAAAGTAAACTTAATATTTGTGTGAAAGTTATTAATAAAATTCCAAAATTCATTTAATTCTGTATGACTACCTTGAAAACATGCTAAAATATCATCTACGTATCTGTACACTAATGACTAACCCAGGAAATATATATATATATATATATATATATATATATATATATATATATATATATATATATATATATATATATATATATATATATATATATATATATATACATATACATATACATATGTGCCTTATAAAGGGTTTCAGCCATGTTTTCCCGAAAAGGGTTTAGAATTTTGAAAAACCCTACGTCGCTTTTGCTCATGAGGGTACACTTTTCTAAACCTTAACAAGCTTTTGTTTTTAACCTTACAGAATTTGTAACATTAACTTTCGCGTTAATTACTTAATTTTTACACTAAGTCCTTTGTTTAGGGTTTACGTTAATCCTAGCGTTGTCAGGTTTTTCGGCACCAATCAAATTAAAATTTCTTTGCGTTCAATGTGAGCATAGAACCCATGAAAAGTTCGGGACGCAGCAAAAGCGTTATTGTAGCGAATTTTTGTAAAAATGTTTTAAATGGAAAATGTCTTGTTTTAGCGAATTTTCATTAAGAAAAATTCGCTAATAGAGAGGTCACGATGAAAAGATTTTGAAAAAATGTCTTCAGATGAGCGCGAATTTGGGTCCCTAGAACCCAAAACCAGAGTCTGTTAAAAGTTTTATATATATATATATATATATATATATATATATATATATATATATATATATATATATATATATATATACATATATATATATATACATATATATATATATATATATATATATATATATATATATATATATATATATATCCGAGCGATAACTCAAAAAATACTAAACTGATTTCAATAAAACTTGACAAAAATCTTGTTTGGGCAAAAACCGAGGTCAAGTTCGTTAATCAGCCTGTATGCTCAAGTTTTTCCGGTGAAAAATCGGGGAAAACTTTTTCAAAACGCTATATTTTTGTAAGTGTCAGAGTAACTGGAATGAGACTTTACATGAGGCTAGAAATTGTGCAAATAAACACATGTTGTGAATTTTAAGTAATTGGGTCCACAGTATTTAGAGTTTTTTCCAAATAAAAAATAAAATCTCAAAGGAATGCGTTGAAACGACTTAGTGGTCGAATGCCTGACAGACAGAGTAGTTAACTGCCACGCGGACAGCAAAGGTAACCAAACTAAATATATTATCCGAACCAACAATCGCGAAATCTCGGCCGCAGTTATGGAAAATGACCGACGACATGAAATTAAAAATTTGCCAATTGATTGTTATTTAACTGGGCGATTCAATCAACTATTAAAATACACTATATTTGTAGCTTCATTAACGGCCTTAAACACAGTTTTAGCGCAGCATAGATATATTATGCTGTCGCATAATAATGTAGCAGAAATTTAAACAAAATCAAACCAAGTCTCTATAAAAATGATCCTAAAATAATTTTCTTTATCTTTAACCTTAAACATAAGACGTCATATAAGATCGAAACAGTTGTCGGATGTGTTTCAATGGTATTATTACTACCTAATTCTGTGACTAATTAATTATGCATACTTTGAATATAATATCCCGGGCATGGGGCCAATCTAAAGTATGACGCAAATAAAACCTTTGTTGACGTGTGGCTAGATAGTGCAGCGGGTACCGCGCTCTCATCCCACGCAGAAGGTTACGCTATGGAATCCAGCTGGATGAATGTACATTTTTTTTAAATGTTTTACTTTCACCTTTGGAGAAACAAAACAAACAATAGTGCACAGGTTTCATACGTTTTGTACAATATCTCATTTTTGTCTAAAACGCGTAAATAAGTTTGTCACTTTTGAGTCTGAAATTCTAATTTTGTTATTGTTGTAATTGTTATTGAAAAAACCGGTTTGATTCGGTTGACTAACACGAAATCATACTGGTGATTAATTAGGAAAAATAACTGCTACGTCTATAATTTGGCAGATACTTTACTTTTCTAAATATGAATTAAGTTTCCTTCTGGAAATCTTCTGTCTAACTGTAATGAAATTAAGTACACTTGGAGAAAACCCAAATCACTTCAACACATATTTAAGAGACCTTACGATCGTTTCGTTGACCAAGTTAACATCTTCAGAGGAAGAAAATTTCTAAAGTTAAAACTAATAACTACCGTGTATTTATATCGCGTCTACGTAAACGAACTAGTCCGTAGTAAAATTGTCGTGGAAGACCGATCGTTTGTTTATTGTGTAGTGAAACTACGAGGTCGAAGACCTGCTTTAATCTTCTGGTCGACAAATTTATGAGCCCTTATATACTATAAGGATAATAGGTTTAAAGGAATGGTACCGAGTTATTTAAGGAAACTACGTTCCCTTTCGATCTAGAAATTTACTATGTGGATATTGGATCCAACCGACAAGCAACATCTGGCGCGTCAAACATCACCTCCGCTCGTGTTTTTTAATTAGAAAACTAAGCCCGGGTGTTTGGCTCAAAATGTTAACTCTAACAAAGGATAAATAATTCAACTAAAATGGTTTGTTTAATAGATATAACAAACATCATTGGGCTACAGAAAATCCACATATGGTAAAGCAAATAAAAAACAATAAAACTGTCAATGTGTGGTGTGGGCTACACCAAAACAAAATAATTGGTCCATTTTTTTTTACATACAAACCTCACAGGTGTAGTTTATCTCCATTTGCTACAGGGGCAAGTTGAGGAATATTTGGATGACTTGCCAGTTATTCTAAATTTAAGAGCAATTTGGCAGCAAGACGGAGCTCCCCCACATAACGTTAGACCTGTGACGAACTACTTAAACAAAAAATATGACCTCTGGATAGGAAAAAATGATCCCATCTATTGGCCGGCTAAAAGCCCCGATTTAAATCCGCTAGATTTTTTCCTTTGGGGTGCTCTCAAGAACAATATTTATAGTGAAGAACTGTCGGGGGACACTGTGGAACGAAAACAGCTTATACGACGAGAAATACATTCTTTTAACGAAAATGTAGCGGTATGTGAAGATGTGCGATCAAATATTTTACAGCGATGTTTCAAATGCTTAGAAAACAACGGAAGTTATGTAGAAGATACAATGTAGATCTTGATATTATTTTCTAATTTTTGTAAGTTTGATACTTTTATTTTATTTGTTTCCTTGTGTATGGTTTCGTTATATATTTTGTTGTGACAATAATTGAATAGATATCTTAGCTAGTTTTGTATATTAATTAACTAATTATTGACAAATCATATTTTTATGATAAACTAATAGCTTGACGTATGTTATTGAGTAATACGTGAACAGACTTGTCGTTTTACATATTTCATCATAACTTAAAAACTGCATATCCAAATGTGCTATAACTATATATTTTTGTAATCAGAAAAAATCTCCAAATTATAATATGTAAAAAATACAGTATTCCACTTAAAAAAACTATATTTTTTGTTCCACCTCGTACACTTTTCAAAACTTTTAAAAAGCGATAGCAAATTCAGAAACTACGTTAAAAATTGTTTAAAATAAGTTTTTTTAACGAATCAATTCGCACAGAAATAACGAAAATAAAAGGGGGTTATCATTTATTTCATTTTATTTACCCTGTACACACAATCAAGCTACAATCAATTGTTAGCTCCCGATTGATTTTAGTTAATTTGATTTAAATTTTCCGGTTAGTTAAAGTAACGGTGGGGAGAGGTTTTTAATGAATTTGCTGTTTGAGGCTCATTTTTACTAAGTCACTTTAACAAATAGATAATGAATGCCCATACTAATAAAATGAGCTTCATTCTGCAAATCATTAAGAAAAATATATTCTTCATTCAGTTTTATACATGTAATACAGTCAACATTTTTGCTACATCGGTTAGTTCTACCACGACTATGGTTTTTGGGAAACCTAAACGATTGACCTCTCACATTTTTCATTAACGATTCAGTATATTCGCCATTCTCATCAACAGAAATGGCGCAAGCTATATAATGTCGAACAATAACTTTGCCACAGAATTTAACCCAAACGTAAGAGCTTGTAAACATTATTTTTCTCATTATCTTATTAATACATTCAGCAATAGACGTGTTAGCATTGATGAAATCCTAAATTTCTTGTTCCTGAATTGCTTTGTGGCTAAATAACATAACATAACATAACATTTATTTAACCATCAACATTTACGTGGTTCGTCACACATAAAATAATAAAATAATTGTATGATGGACATACACATGACAAAGAGTAGGTAACAATATACACAAAAGTAAACAAAATATAAAATAAGCTGACAAAAACACACAACAGTTAATTGAAAATTAAATTCTTCAGTTGAATATATAGGTCTCTCTATTAATTTTCTTTTTATCACAGATGCAAACTGTCTTCTAGGCAATTCCGTGACCACTGCTGGAAGTGAATTAAACAACCTAACTCCAGATACCCATGGTTCCTCTGCGTGCGGCTCATCCTGTGATGAGGAATCACAAACTAACTTTTACCTCTGGTTTCGTAATTGTGAACCTGTTCGTGGGAGATAAAACTGGCCTGATGGTCATAAATATAAAGAAGGCAAGTAGTTATATAACTTGCTGGTATGGTAAGTATTTTATACCTCTGGAATAGTTCTCCACAACTGTGGTCCTAAGGAACGTTAGCAATCGCCCTGATTGCTCTTTTCTGTTGTAAAAAGACACGCTTTGCATGTGGCGAGGATCCCCACAGCAAAATCTCATAACTTGCAATGCTTTGAAAGTGAGCATAGTAAGTAACCCTTGCGGCGCTTTCATCTATAATGTATCCTATTCTACGGACTGAGTAGATGGCTGAAGATAATTTTTTTATTTTACACCTTTGGTCTATGTGGGGTTTCCAGCTTAAACAACCATCAATATGAAAGCCTAAAACTTTATTATTTTCTCGTGAGTTCTGTAGATAGTCCCTGGTAGTTATGACAAGTCTTGATGTTTTTTCTACATTGAGCAATAACTTGTTTTCCTTAACCCATGCTTCCACCTGCTGGATGGATTGATCACCTTTGTGTTTTATAAGGTCTGGAACTGCTTTATTAAGTACTGTCGTGTCATCTGCGAAGATGCAACTTCTGTCTGCCCTAATGTTTTTGGTCAAATCGTTAATATATAATAGGAAGTGCACTGGTCCCAATATAGAGTCCTGTGGTACGCTCAAGTATACCTGTCTAAAATTTAAAGTGGTATTTTGCCAGCTAACCAACTGCACCCTGTTCCTTAAATATGATTGTAAAAGTGTTCCTATTCTGCCTCTCACTCCATAATATTCCAACTTAGAGATAAGGATCTGGTGGCTTACCATATTAAAGGCTTTGCTAAGGTCAAAGCACAAGAGCTTGGCATTTTCTTTGTGATCAAGTGCTTCCAAGACAAAATCAGCTATATATGTCATCGCCGTAGTTGTTGACCTATTTCTTCTGAATCCATGCTGGTAATGGTTTAGGATTTCCTGCCTATCAATATAGCTTGCTAATCTCTCTTTAATAAGTGCTTCCAAAATGTTCGAGATTATAGGGAGAATACAAATTGGCCTATAATTGTTGCAGTCGTTTATGCCGCCATTTTTTGGAATCTTTAACAGATTTGGAAATATGCCCTGAGCAAAGCACATATTGACAATTTTGCTCAGTGGGTCTGCAATTACGTGGATTATCCTTTTTAATAGTACTATGTTTAATCCAAAGATGTCACAAGCTGACTTATTTTTCATCATCAACACCACCTACATAACTTCACGTGAGGATGTGTCCTCGAGAAACATTGACCCATTGTTTCGCAGTTTGACACGTATTATGTAGGAATGGCCCTTTTTAGACGTGTCTTCTTCTGGCACCAAATTATCCTAACTAATTCTGGAAAAATGGCAATTTAGACAGTCCGCACTTAGTGTACTTGCTACTTGGTTAATCCTCGAGGTTTTTATATTCGAATTTATCAACTTCCAGGTCATTTTAGATTTATTATCAGCATTTTTAATTCTATCTCTGTTGTAGTTTCTAATAGGAGTGTCTCTGTGTCCGTAGTTGTTGCTTTAGGCTTTCATAAAGAGTTTTTGAGTTATCATCTTTTTTTACTCTAAAGATTGTATATGCAGCATTTTATTCATAAGTTTTCTGATAATTTCACTCCGGAAAATGTGTTCTTTAACAGCGATAACCCCCTTCCTCTTCACAGGAAAGCATTTTTAAAAGTTTTCCATTAGAGTTTCATGAAAACGATCATAAACCTCTTCAGCATTTGGTACCAGAAGTGAATTCCAGTCAATGTTTTGCAACTGGTGTATTAAAAGCTGAACATTATCACTCTTATTTGTATCCCTTACATTATCAAACGTATTCTTTTGTTTGTTGTCCTCATATATCAGAAGTTTTGCGCAAGGTGGTCCGACAGGTATAAATTCACAGTTTTCGCTAGACAGTTGTTTAGGTTTATATTTGAATAAATATTGTCTATACAAGTTGCAGATGTCGTTGTTATTCTAGATGCTTCTGAAAATAGATTGTTAAGTCCATAGGACACAAACAGATGATAAAGCTTGGTATTCTCCATTGTTAACTTCAAAATATTCACATTAAAGTCTCCAGCGATGAAAAGGTTATTAGCCCCACTATTTATTAAAGTACCAAGTGCAATTTCAGATTTTTCTATAAAAACTTGCATGTCAGCCCCCGGGAGGCGATAAACTGATAGAATGGTCATGTCTAGACATGGGAATCTAGCTGCAGCCATCTCTATACAACCCTCAACAGACAGGTTAGTTATCGGATCAATTGACTCATATTCCACTCCTTCTCTTACCAATATCATGGCACCACCACGAGTGATTGTCTTATAAAGCTTTTTGCTATTCTGTAACCTTGTATTATGATCTTGTTGTCATTAGTCAGCCAATGTCCTGTAAAGCAAGCTATACAGCAGTCTTCCAATTTTAAACAATTTTCTGGGCAATCTATTTTCCCAGACAGTCCTTGTAAGTTCAGGTTAATCAAAGCAAGACAACTTTTTTGAGAATTTTTATGCATCGAATTTTGCATTATCTCTTTCTCGAAAAAACCTATATCTGGATACTGTTACCCCAGTGGGCCAATTTTGAGCATCATAAGTTTCACTTGACAGCGCAAAGTCTGCTTCTACCCTAAAAGATATACTTTTTGCGCCCTCTCTCACCGGACATTCTTCCAAAGTGTAATCACTTCGCTTGAAAGTTTTCTGAAGATGGTTCAAGATAGTTTCCTTTTTTGTGTTCAACCCCACTCTTCCCAAATGGAGAACAATCTAGCCAAAGGAATATCGTCATACCATAAATCTGGGCCTCTTGTTCATCAGCCTCATCTGAGGTTGAATTATAAACATCTTCGTATCTTAAGCGACTTTTATCGATTGCAGTGTGGCTAGTTACATAATGTTTAAAGGTAAATTTCTAACTCTTACCGTTTCATGAATTCAAATCTATTTCGTACAAACTAGCGTTGGTAGTTACGTTTCAATTGAAATGCGATAGCTCCCGAAAAGAAGTCTTTATGTTTTTCGTTTTCCAGCCTGCAAACCACCAACCAACGTTTTCATTTTTTGATATTCAGGAGATTCATTTGAATTATTAACATTGACTGTGGTACCTTTTAGTGAATTTTCATTAAGAAAATTCACTAATAGAGAGGTATCGATGGTGAGACTTTTGAAAAATTTCTTCAAATGAGCGCGAATTTGGTCCTCTAGAACCCATATCCAAGGTCGGTTTTGATTTTTATATGCTTATATATATATATATATATATATATATATATATATATATATATATATATATATATATATATATATATATATATATATATATATATATATATATATATATATACATTTATATATATATATATATATATATATATATATATATATATATATATATATATATATATATATATATATATATATGTATCCAACTGATAACTCAAAAGATACTTGACCGATCTTCACTAAATTTGGGGATTACCTTGATTTTGTTAATGGCTTGGATGAGTTCGAAGATGAGCACCGTAGGTTTAATTTTTTGTATAAAAAATGTAAAGGAAATTTTTAAAACGCAATATTTTTTTGTTTGAAGTACTGCAGTGATTCAAATGAAAATTTGCACATATAAGGGAGATGTCAAAATAAAGTTGGTAACCAAATTTCAACTTAAATGGTGCACGAGGAAAGAAGTTGTTCGAAAATGAAAAATGTATAAGAAATAAAAAATTCACTAATAATGTGTAAGAAATAAATAATCTACGACATCAGTTTGAATTGCATAGGCATTTCGCACATGCAACGTTGACAAGGATAGTTAGAGTATTAATGTGTTTTTTATTACTTTAGACCCGAAAAATGTAAATATAAATAAGCAGGGTTGTCAGATATAATAAAAATTCTGTTAGTATGAAAACATATGGACCTAACATATTTTTTAAAAAATTATTAATGACATAATTCAAACAATAATCGCGGTACAATAACCAAACATTTTGAATTACCAAATCCGTATCATATTTTAAATTAAAACGTATTTGTTACCAAATCCGTATCATATTTTAAATTAAAACGTATTTGTAATTTACAACTTTTTTTTATTTTCTTAAGTATAATTGAAGACGGGGATGTAAGATATAATTTTCTCTGTTAGTGGCCTGGGCTGGAATAGTATACGCATGCTGGGAGAGTTTCGAACGGCATGGTATTCGTTGATATGTGGTTGGTTGCATAGGCTCGAGGTCCGTAGATAGAATCGTAAGAATCACGTTCAATTGATGTCTGGCAACAAGGTACGATCATGCTGTCACTTGTCACTTGCGATGTTTAAAATTCAACGTGTTGCCGTACAAGAAAATTCATTTCTTTGCTTTTATTCGCATAATTGAGATAACTGTAAGAAATTGAGAGATATCCTACATAGATTGCATGGAATAGCCGCTTTGCTGGACTACAATAGGTTGAGTTAACAGGTAACCTATACAGGACTCACTCGACATCAGTAGTGTCTAATTAAATCGAGGCACGATAACCCTCAACAAGAGGTAATGTAGACTTGCGAATTTATTTTTTTATATCTCTATATCCGATGTTTCGCATTTTACAGGGATGTAGTGTTAGGCAATTGAAGTCCTTGCTTTCACCTAAAGCGGCGTGGTGTTTGGCAATATCTAGTGTTGTGTAAATAGAGGCAATTTCTATTGTTGGGTAGCCTCTGGATGTTTTATGGTGTGTATTTCATTGTTTCTGGTTTTAAATTAATGGTCCAATTACGTATGGTACAGAGTCACAAGCATGGTATGGTAAGGAGACCATCTTTGGATTCATTTGCAGGTCGTAGTGGTAATCGATTGTCATAGTTGTACTTCCAGACAGTAGAATGTCAACCGAGAGATCCAAGGCAGGATATAGAGTTGATGGTTCAGATAAGTTGTAGCCTGTATGCTTATAAAAGACATATTACTTTTGACCCTTTTAACGGCATTTATGAATATAATAGCTTCCTTTTGACTGGTCATTAGGGTGATTAGTAGATTACGTTGCTATTAACAGACAGATAAAGGTATCTTGAGAGTTTGCAATGCTTCATGTTTATTATTTGAGCTGTCTGAAGCTTACATTGATATAATTGGTCAGAATTTTGCGTAGGTGACTCAGTAATTATTAGGATATTTTTACCAAGGTGTACAGCTTGCTTCACATACTATACAGAGTGATAATATTATTTGAGCTAGATATAGGATCTTAATACTGATATTTTTAAAGCGTATGTGAACTACACATATACACGTTTTGTGGTAGCTTCTTGATTTTAATGTAGTGATACTTTTTGCTAACTAATTATACAGCTTGTCTTGTCATTGATATCCATATAATTGATAGTAGTTTTTTATAACTGGAAACCATACAATTAGTTACAGCGTAGGATATTTTGTTAACCAGATTGGTTACGGTAGCTTAGATGACTCTCAATTTGCTTGCCCTAATATTTGAAGGTGTATATATTCATCGTTGACTCATTGTGTGACCTATTATAGTATCTGATTGTGTTTTTAATACACCAGAATGTTATTATATTTCTTTTTTGTACTTTGTGTTATATTTAGTCTGCATTTACTCTCTCATCCCCGAATCAGTGATACTGTTTTAACTAGTGTGTATTTGCAGCTATATTAGCCCTGGGATATCGGACAAGCGAGCATAAGTTTATGTGTATGTGTCATATATTATTTAGGAGGATCTAATGGTTGCATATTTATGCCACTTACATGCACCCACGGGTACTTTCCTCTTTTAGGATAATGTAAGTTACAACATTTTAATATCCAGTCCTGCAGAGTTTTTGTCACGGGTTTGACGTCCGACGTATCTCCCAGGTTGGTTTTAGGTACAGCTACCAGTGCAGTTCAGCGAGTTCTTGATTATAGTTGGATTGCAGGTGATTAAGGAGAGGTATTGTGTGATAACATCTTACTTTAATATCCGGTACTGGGTGTAAAACAATCAAGTGGCGCCCCCTTTATATTAACATCGTGTTTAAGGAACCCACGGCCGTCTCCACTGTCTAAAGGCTGCCGGCCACCTAGAATACCGGTAACTTTACTCTATATTTCCAATAGATTATAACGTTGGTTGTGTTTGAAGTTTAATAGGTAGGTTATAGCCGAGAGGGATTATATAAACAATTTGGGCGGTCACAAAGTATGCAATGGCTGGAAATTATTTTGCGCTATGAGGAATGTCTCTGGATGTAACTCAAAGTTAATAAGATGTTCACACTTTGAAAAGTGTTAATCGATAAAACACTAGAAATCAGGTTATAGTTTTGTTCCATAATTACCTCAAATATTTTGTTTTTCTACCTAGTTCAAACTATTTTCTTCATTGATATCTTCTATTCCATCTCAAACAAATCGTTTCTGTGGAGTTCGAAGTGAAACATTTCTCTAGTTTGTTTACCTCTGTCTTGTAAAATATGTTTACATTTACTGATGAAATCCAATTTCCTTTTCCGAACTTACTTTTGCATTCCTTTATAGCATATGTTATAAAACCAATTGTATTTGCAGTAATTTATAAGTGCTTCTCTTCTAACATATCTGATTACACAGATAACCATGATTACATAGAAATTAAATCTACTTTGCAAAGTATACAATGGCTAGCAATGATTTACCACTATATATCATATCTCTGAATATAACCCAAAGTTTAATAAAACTGTTTCAATTTTGAAAGGCATTAAATGACAAAATACTAGAAGTCCGATTATAGTGTTTCTTTATAATTAGTACCAATGTTTTACTTTTCTACCTGTTTCAAAATATTTTCTAACTTACAAATGCTTCTGTTATAGCTAATATGATAAATTATACGACAGTGATCACAGAAAAATATATATTCCTAATTTGAAAACCCTATTGCCACAGAAAACTGAAAATCATGTGGTAACACTTTTATATAGTTAGTAACAATGATCTGTTTTCTTAAATCAAAAATATTTCCTATTCTGAAAAACATAATGCCACAGAAAACTGAAAATCATGTGGTAACATTTTTAATATTTAGTAGCAATGATCTATCTGTTTTCTTAATTCAAAAATATTTAATTTATACATTATATTTGTTTTCTATGGATGTCAATATTTTGTTTATTTCATTACAACATGTGGTATAATTGCTGATGAATATTGTGCATAATTGACTGCTGAGGCCATAAAAAAAATTTTAGACGTAGTAGGCAAAGTAACACAATCCATATAATGCATATGTAATATATAAAAATTCACTAAAAATTGTTCGTGTAATATTTTATATGTTTATATATTCTTCTATAATAAAAAATCAAAATCCATGTTTTTAAAAAAAGATACAACTAAATAATTTCAAGCATTTTAAAATACTTTGGTTGCTTGTTTAGTGTCACAAATAAACTGTTTAGCTGCTATAAAGGGTAATATCATTTGCATGTCCATTTTGAGTGTACTCTACATCATTGAGTAAGAAAACAGTATTGCAAATATTAAACTTAAAATTTTTGTGCAGGAAAAAATGTAAACTGAAGAAAAAAAAGTTAATATCCATAAACTACATATTTAGAATAAAGATTAGCATAAAGTTTTCCAATAGTCCCTATTTCATTTTATAAATATTAACATATTTTTCGAAAGTAAAAATGTTTAAGAGATAAGAATTTTATAGAGCCTCGTTGATCCAGGGGTAAGAACGTGTGCCTCAGAACCAAAGGGTACTAGGTTTAATTATTATTTTTTTCGCTTTTCCACTCATATTTACAGTTCCTTTTCCTCGCCCTACACCCTTATCAACTCCTGGTCCTGTAACTTTTTTAGAGGTTGTTTATAAGAAATGTTTGTTGTGGGTTATGCACCTAGGAGAATCCTAAGCATGTTTCGGAAAAAAATTCTCAAAACCCTCCATGAGGTAAACTGCTAATTTACCAAATTTATTTTATATATATATATATATATATATATATATATATATATATATATATATATATATATATATATATATATTTCATTTTGTGCTGTTTAGACAAATTAAATTCCCGATTGTCACTTATTTTGTTTATTTTATTAAATTAACCCACTATAAAGATTTATCTAGAGATCTTGTATTTTATTTGTCCCTTTGGTAGTACCTTTCTTTTTATAAATCAAACATCTTAATCTTATGAAAATTCACTACCATAACGCACTTGCTGCGTCCCGAGTTTTTTTGTATTTCCTGAGAATCTTTGAGTTTTTCTTTGTAGGTATCTGGATTTTCTCCTTATTTTCCCTCTGTAATAAACTGTCTAATTAATCTGGATCTAGCGGACGAAGAAGTATCTGTAGCAAGCAAAATTGCCAGTCCCATGTCCATGCGATATTAGGCACGTTAAATATCCCCACTCTCCTTACAGCCAGTCGGGGTTTGGCAACATTTACAGGATAGTGAGGCGAAACTGCTCCCTGGCGTCGGTGATTGGCCATAGTCGCGGAAATAGACCGATGGTGAAGTACAAAAAATTGAATTACTAGGCTGTAGTGAGACCCATATCTTAAGTTTGGGTACAAGAATTATTTGCTTACCCTTATAATACTTATTTGGATTAGAATATTAACCTTCGATTGGAACAAGGCACAAACAGTAAGCCAAATTTAATTTATAGGGTAAAGCTTTAAATAAGCCTGTGGTTGCTAATTATGGGAAATCTGATTTCGAGTCCGGTTGTGCTTTACAAAGCGGTCGCATACAAGAGAGCATGAATTCAATTTCCGTGGGTCAGTCAGGAGATCATGCCTTGATCGAAACTACTGATAGCAGATGTATATACCAGAAACGAACTATGATAGGGTTTCACATTGAACGTTATGATCTCAATCTTCACACCATGACATTAGTAATTTCCTTTTAAAAGAGATCCTTTGACTTTTTTTAGTAGCATCTTGTTCATAAAACCAGAGACTTAATAATAAAAGTTTTAAACCACCCTCGGAAATAAATGGCGTATTGTAAAAAAAAGATGTTAAGAAATAAGAAAGACTTTTAGCGATTTTTTTTTAATTCGCTAATGAGGAGATCTGTGTTTATATATATATATATATATATATATATATATATATATATATATATATATATATATGGCGTATTGTAAAAAAAAAGATGTTAAGAAATAAGAAAGACATTTTAGCGATTTTTTTTTAATTCGCTAATGAGGAGATTTGTGTTATATATATATATATATATATATATATATATATATATATATATATATATATATATATATATATATATATATATATATATATATATATCCGACCGATAACTCAAAAAATAATGGACCGATCTTAATCAAATTTGGTGTGTACCTTCCTTTTGGAAGTGGCTTGGATAAGTTCGTTATCCAGGAAAATCGGACCAGGTTTTCCCGGAAAATTTTGTGTTTTCTTTCTGAAAAAATTCATATCTCCGTAAATAACAAAGTAAGGGCAACCAAATTTGGTACGCGTGTTTGTATTATAAAGAGTGAACTCTCCCTAGCTTTAAAGACAAGGAAGTTATGGGCAGTTAAAGAAACAAATTTTGGAGTTTTCCTCAAAACGTCAAACTCGCAATTTTACACGTCAAAATTTGCAATGTTTAGGCAAAGAATGTGAAACAAATACCGATTGTGAAAAGAAAATGTTGCAAAAAGAGTGTTCTGCAAACCCTTAAGTTCCAGATTCAACTGTCATTGCCCTTCATTTTACTAAAATACTTACAGAACATTCATTTCAAATAGACCCTTTTTCTGATGCTTTGGCTGTCAGTTTAGTTACGTTGATGCTTTTTGGATATTTATTTGTAGGTTTAGTGAAGTTTATGGTTTAACGGTCTATAATTTTTTTAGCTAATTTTCGTAGAACAAATTTGTTAATTCATTTTTGCATTTTTTATCGAAATATGATGCGTTTGTAAGAAAAAGATCTGGACGCAGTAAGTGCGTTTAGCAGTTAGCTCCCAAACGCTTTTCAAAACACTGCTTTCAGAAACCCCAAGAAAAATTTCTTGTTCACACTCCCCAGGAAGTTACGGGATCAGGAGTGAGTAGGGGTGTATAATTTTTTTTAGCTAATTTTTGTAGAACAAATTCGTTAATGCATTTTTGCATTTTTTTTTCGAAATATGATGCGTTTGTAAGAAAAAAAATCTGGACGCAGTAAGTGCGTTTTGGTAGCGAATTTTCGGTAAATTTGCAGTTTAGCTCCCGAACGCTTTTCAAAACGCTGTTTCCAGAAACCTGCCTAGGGCCCCCCTTAATCCACAAACCCCAAGAAAAATGTCTTGTTCACACTCCCCAAGGAAGTTACGGGACCAGGAGTGAGTAGGGGTGTATAATTTTTTTTAGCTAACTTTTGTAAAACAAATTCGTTAATGCATTTTTTCATTTTTTTCGAAATATGATGCGTTTGTAAGAAAAAAAACTGGACGCAGTAAGTGCGTTTTGGTAGCGAATTTTAGGTAAATTTGCAGTTTAGCTCCCGAACGCTTTTCAAAAAACTTTTTTCAGAAACCTGCCTAGGGCCCTCCTGAATCCACAAACCCCAAGAAAAAATTCTTGTTCACGCCCCCCAAGGAAGTTACGGGACCAGGAGTGAGTAGGGATGCATAATTTGTTTTTTACCTAAACTTCGTAGAATAAATTCGTTAATGTATTTTTGCATTTTTTGGCGAAATGTGATGCGTTTGTAAGAAAAAAATCTGGACGGAGTAAATGCGTTTCGGTAGCGAATTTTCGGTAAATTTGCAGTTTAGCTCCCGAACGCTTTTCAAAAAACTGTTTTCAGAATCCTGCCTAGGCCCCACAAACAAATTTAGTTACTAACTTAGACATATTCAACGTGCAAAAGTATTTTTTTCAAAATAGAACGCCCTGTATATTATAAAAAATTATAATTCTAAATTTAATTCTACACCGGTTTGATATAAGTTTTTCTATACCTATCTTCAATATGTTGCTTGTTATTAGCATTTTTAGGTAACAACCTCCTCTTCTAAAGAGTACACGTTAGACTACACAACAAATGCAGCTGCGACTGTCAATCAGATAACAAAAGTGATATGATTTCATAAAAATATGTAATGTATTTATTAAAAAAATAATTAAAAACATATATTGACAATAAACAAAAAACTGAAAAAAGACAATAAAAAAAAGTTAATTCAAATTTAAATGCTACGATCACTATAAATGATCTATGTGACCACCATCTTGGTCAAGGCACTGCAAAATTCTAGGGTTCATCTCATTCGTAGTAGCTCTTTTGATTTCATTTTGATCCAAATCTCTAATAGCTCTAATTACACGATTTAAAAGATCCTCTCTACTTTGCACTGTTGTGTCATACACTTGACTTTTTATCCATCTGTCTTCAAATAATTGCGTTAAGTGCCAGTAAGCTTCACAGTGGAGTGGGCAGGCGCGCTGTCTAGCTGATACCAGCAGCTTTGCCTTATATTTAGATTCCTTTAATAGTTGCAAATAGTTTTCACCGTTTAAATTTTCTTCGTAAATTTCATAAGAGACCTTATTGTCCATAATAATGCACGGCACATTAAAACTCAAACTTGTTTGAAAACGTCCTTCTCTAAATATATTAGGGTTTTCACTTGCTCAGAAATGACTATTTCTCCTATTCACAATTCCTTCCCTTCTAAATTTCGATTCGTCGGTCCATATAATTTTAGAGACAAAATTCTCATATTGTTGGATATTCAGAAACATTTGTTCGCAGAATTCCACTCTTTTTAAATGGTCACCAGGTCGAAGTCCTTGTAGTACTATTTCTGAATCTGGGTGCATTTTTTGAGATTTCAATATTCTATGCACAGATGAACTTGATATTTACAAAGCTCGAGTAGCTGCAGGAATAGAGTTACACGAATAAATTTGAAAATAAGCCAAAACGTTTATCTCATTATCTTCACTTTCAGTTAGTGGCTTTGGATTATGTTGTGTAGTTTTGACACTTTCTGCCAATTTAAATCGTTCCTCTATCCTTGCGAATTGTCCTCTTGTCATTGCCGATAGAGTCGGATACCTCTCGTTAAACATCATGCATGTTCTGCTTACAATCCGATTGCATTCCCCATGAATATAACATAAATTTAAAATATCTATATTAGAGTACTCTTCACTATTCTGCATTTTTATTTGGCTTATTATTTCTATAACGTAAGTAATACGAACACACTCAGATTAACTTTAAAATATAAATGACGCTTTATAATTCATGTGTTGTCAAAATTCTGTTTTCTGACAGCCACAGCTGCCTTTATTGTGCAGCGTAATGTATATTCTCTAGAAATGGAGTTTGTTACCTAAACACTCTAGTAGCAAGTTACTCCTAAGAGATAGGTATAGGAAAACTTATATGAAACCGGTGTAGACTTAAATTTAGAACTCTAATTTTTAATAATATACAGGATGCACCATTTAAAAAAAAGATATTGCAACATTAAATTTGTCTAAGTTGGTCTTTAATTTTAAAACACTTTGTATGATTCAGGTAAACTTTAGGTAGATAATATGAAGACTTCATCTTAAAAGTTATAGTATTCTAAATTTCAGCCTTTTATCTTTAAAAATGTGTGAAATACACAGTATTATAAATGAGGAGAAATGAGAAGTTCCGCAAAATTTAAAAAAATCACAATATCCATGAAATAGTTAAAGATAGGGATAGGTAAGCCTAATATAAATCTTCACAAAATATTATGGAGAATTCGAATATGCAATAAAAAATAGGGCATTATATTTAAAGTAGCAAAGTTGATGACTACTTCCGGTCTAACCGGAAGTGATGTGACCTTGAAAATATTTTAGAATAAAAGACAATTGCGAATTGTTAACGCTGCCAAAATTTATGATATCAGGGAACTTCATAAACTTCTAATGCACGGCTATATATATATATATATATATATATATATATATATATATATATATATATATATATATATATATATATATATATATATATATATATATAAACATATAAAAATTAAAACTGACCCTGGATATGGGTTCTAGTGGGCGTAGTTCGCGCTCATTTAAAGAAACTTTTTCAAAATTCAGAGTTGGCATCTCCACATTAGTGGATTTTTTAAAAGAAAATTCACTAAAATACATCATGCAACGTGAAAAGTTTACACCTACATTCAACCTCCTTCGAGTGACAGTTGCAACACCCAAATTTTAAATCGGAAAGGTTGTGTTACCTCATTTGAAAAATCTCTTCATTCTCTGTTCAAAAATGATAAGGTTTTGAAATTGGTCGCAAAAATTACCAGTAAAACAAATAAATTCATGTGATCGACTAACTTCGCTACAACAGCCTAAAATAGTGCTGCAAATTGAATCATAACTTTCACATGACTGTGATAATTTATTCTCCCAGAAAGATATTCTCGTGAAATGAATTGTCCATAACTTGACCAGAAAGACAATATTCGTATTCCTGTAGCCATATACTTGTGAAGTGTTATAATACTCGAGTTTTAAGAAAAAAATGTAATTTTTTACCAAATCACCTATCATTTATCCCCTACCCCAAGAAGTAATTTTAACCAGAAAAAGTCCAAGCGTTGCTTTATTGGGTGTTAACTGGATACTAAATCTGAAGATGATATCTCAATTCATTCCAAAGTTATTGCGCCTACTAACAGACAGACGTGCAGGCCGACAGACCGGCCGACCGACAGAGCACAAAATTATCGTTCCAGAAACAAGTTTTTATATGATTTGAGTCATTTTACGCCGCTTTAGCAAAAAAATCGAAATTTCTGTCGTCGATTTTCCACTCCGCACATTCAACCCTTAATTTCATTTCAGCTCAGAATATGTTTGATGAGATTGAAAGTTTGCTAATAAACACACCCTATAATCTTATATTACTAGAGTTTTAACGAAAAAATGTCAAATTTTACGAAATCTTCCCTCGTTCATCCTCTACTTCCTAGAGCGATTCTACCCAAAATCAATCCAAACCGTTCGTTTGTCAGGTGCGAACTGTATACCAAATTTAAAGACTATATATCAATTCGGTCTAGAGTTATCGTGGCTACAAACAGACAGATATACACAGCGACAGACACAAAAAAATTAAATTCCCAAATCATATGTTCTATATGTTTTGACACTTTTGATACATTTAACGACGTCATCCCCCAGGAGTGATTTTACGCAGAAACAATTCGACACGTTTGTTTGTCGACTGCTAACTGTAAACCAAATTTGAAGACGATGTCGATTCGTTATAAAGTTATCGTGGCTACAAGCAGACAGATATACAGACCGAAAGATTGAGAGACACAGAAACTGTTGTTCCCGAATCATGTTTTCTATATGTTTTGACAGTTTTTGTGACGTTTAAACGAAAAAATATATAAAAATTTTGTTGCTGATGTTGTGTGGAGGGAAAATTAATAGCTTATTGCGTTTCATTCTTGATAATGAGAAAAAATTTAAATCACATCAATCTTAATGCAGAAACGTTCTAAATGCATGCGTTGAACGTCTTGGTTGCATCCTAATCGTGAATAAAACTGTCTTCTAACGTTAGTCAACATCTGAGGCGTTACCGACCTATCACGATTGCTACTATTCTTTTTAAATCGCGTTGTTTAGTTATGTGTACCATACATTTCACATATCCGCATATGAAGTCTAATAGCGTAAGATAGGGTGATTGTGCTGGCAATTCTAACGATCGTTGCCTCCTTATCCATCGATTTGGAAATACTAAGTTGAGATAGTGCCGGACATTGATTTGGTAATGTGACGGTGCTTCATCCTACTGGAAGCATATCCGATTTTCTGAATCTTGTGAGTTTTCTACATCAGGATATAAGTTTGACATGTTGGCACGACATTATATTTTGAAGCAGTGCTAAATAATTATGCTTATTCAAATTGCCATCAATGAAAAGCGGCAAATGACATAATTTCCAACTATTTCTGCCAAAACATTAACGTTTTTAAGGTATTACGTACGTTCTTCTCTCATCCAGTGTGATTTTTTTAGGCTAGTAGCGACATTTTTGACGATTAGCATCGCTGCGAAGTGTAAAACTACACTGATCTCTTCTAGTTGGATATCTTTTCAATCTAACATTAATATTATTTGTTCACAAAAAGATGGTTTTTTTTACTAAATCATCTTCTGTTAGCTCCTGCGTTTGTATCAATTTGTAGGGATATATATATTTGTTTCTTTTAATATTCGAATAAAAAAAATTGCTAAGGTTTAATGTTGTGGGTACTTGTCGACTCAAGAATGTAACCTCCTTCAAATAAAAACTAGAACCGTGGTATATTGTGATTGACCTCAAGTGGATTTGAACCTGCTTGATGGTGAGGTCAACATTGCCTAACAACCTTACCCTAAAAGCATCTATCTATCAGATTATTATTATTAAGGTTAGAAATATTTTAGGAGGTTGGCTGATCTTGATATGGTTTGATACTCACGTTCTATTCTGTTGTTGCTCTGCCTGGGGTCTGATATTTATAAGCGCCCCCGACAAGAGCCTGGTTATATTTAATTTTAGGTATCTAGATAAGCGATAATTAGAATCTATTATTTTTATTGCAGCCACACAGGGGAGATATTAGGGAGGAATTTCTCTTCAATTAAACATATATGTTAATGTTAACAATAATATTAAATTTATTCATTTAAATAAATTTAGGAGAGTAAAAGAAATAAATTGACATGGTTTGTTAAAATCAACATTGAATCATACACAAATAAAAATCAAATATACAGCGAGAGTTTTAAGAAAAAGAGATTATCATCTCACATAGCATATTACAAAATAATAGACTAAAATGGTTGCATATTACAAAAATATTAACATTACCTACTTGAGGTACGTCAAAATACAAATACTGTATTTTACAGCTCAAAAAAGAAATGCAAATTATTACTTAGATTGCTTGACGTTAGTCAATCAATTCGCTTGATTTTTCAATGAGTTAACTGGCCAGTTTTTTGAGTGAGGCTCCATTTAAGAAAATATTTGTGTGTGAAAATTTCTACTTTAATGATTGAAAATGAAAAATGTTAAGAAATGTGCAGGTTAAATATTTTACAAACAAAATCTACTAATTACAATTTCAAGTATTATGTATTTAAATTCACAATATTGACAAAATTTTAAAGAATAAACAAGAAATTTACAGCTGTTATTACGGCACCTCCCTGACACTGTTTAAGTTCAAATTTGATTATGTTATCTTGAAAGTTTAAATTGTAATGGTTCAAATATTAATTTGCTGCATTAAAAATTCTGTTGATTCACATAAATAAGGCCTATATCGACTCACCTAGTCCTGATGCATTGAGTTACCTGATGACCCTGAACTGACTATGAAGATGCTTTCCAAGTGGGATCAACTATCAGTGCCTGACACAGGTTACAGACTCCAATAAGAGAGGGGAAGCTGGAGAAAATAAGTGGTACTTCCCACTAACGGTTATATCTCAGGTGGATTATTTTGTTCTAAAATGGTGTGAGACAATTTGTCCCCCATGTGGCTACACTAAATTAATTTGACGAAAACTTTTCAAACAACAATTAAAACGTGAATTGGTTCAAGTGAAATTTATTGCCAATTGACCCAAACTTCGCTGATAATCAGAAGTTCTTTACGTTCAATCTGAGAGATACACCAGCGGGTGTGAACAAAGGGTCACTGCTGAATTCGAGTTTTTCTACTGAACACGTTGTTAATTTAATTTCAAAAACCTATCAAATGATATTAAACAATCACTGACCACTGTTATTAGATAGTATCGATAACAAGAAGGACTTTTATCCTCTATTTTAAGATAATTTTTAGCCACCGTAATTGCAACGATGTTGACTTCTTAAACGCCCAGCTCACACTCTCCGAGCCAGCGTGCTGTGCCTTCAGACCTCACCCATTTTTTTCCTCACGTCTCACCTCCCCGTGTCTACAATTCAAGGTTTTGCCGGGAATATTTGTTCAACGGCTCAAACGGTCGCTTTTAGGTGACATCATCGATACGGAAAATTACAGACCAATTCGCAACGATATTTAGTTCTTAGAAATATTCTTCCAGAAAAATACGACACAATTTTCCTTGGCAAACACATATTGAATTTTAACGTACAAATCGGCAATGCAGTAAAGAAGTTTACGGTACTTGAAGATTTAGCGACTTTTCATCAAAATAATTTTGAAATCAAAACATGAATTGCCTTACAGATATTGGATTGTCGGCTATTAATTAAGTCTCTTACGGTTTTGTTTTGAATATTTAAAGTAGTAACAAAACACAATCGTTACAAGGAATGTTGGTTTTCCTCCAACTCAAGCGTTACATCCAATTCGGTGTCATTACTTAGTGCATTAGAAGGTTTTTCGTATCTGCCTTACATGCCCAATTTTGCAAAATTGCTTTTCAATTGTACTGATTGTCCCTTCGGAAAATCGAGATTTTTTTCTTGAAATAGAGGTGCAGCTTTTATATGCGACGGTGTTCTATCTCTGTAATCAATCATCTGCAGAATTATTATTTTATGCATTTCTGTTTAATAAACCATGTTTCTGAATTGTAGTTAACAACTGACAACCACTGTCATGCGGTTACATTCACACAGCAAATTGCTACGGAGCTTTAAGCAGAACTAACATGGCCAACTGTAAAGAATGTTGATAAACTTTTATGTCTTGTTTTTAATTGATACAATCCAAAAGGGACACTCAAATTGTTTTTGCTTGCTTTTTCCTTATCAAGAATGAAACTTAAATAGTTATCAATTTTTTAGTGTGTCAATCTCATGAAGTTATTTTTTTACTGTTAATTTTTACAACAAATTTTAAAACCACAGCATGTTTGAATACTACAAGCCCCTACTTTCTTTTTAAAAATTTGCGAGTGTCACTTAAAGGTGGATAAATTTAGAGGTGAAGTTTTTCCGCCACAGGATGTTATTTTTTAGTTTAAAATTTACGCATTTCTGTATTTTTTATTTATTTATTTACTACCTTATACGCCAATCGGCTTTATAGATAAAGAAGAAGAAGGCAACAAGGGTGGTGAGTAACAAGACTATATAATGAAACAATTATCAGTTCTGCAATACCACACTCTTGACGCCTGACGTGAACGATTATTTCCAAAAAAGTCAATGCACCCACAGTATTCATTGACAATACCAGCTATTCTGTTATGTGGTCCATAATACACGTAAGCTTTGGAGGTTTTGGTGGTTTCAGTCATTTGAGATGTCCTCAGCCCAGGTCTAGGGCAAATGAGTCGAAATAGCTCAGACTCTCAGGCGAGTCAATAAGTCCACTGATAACCTTGTAGAAGTATGTTAGGTCTGTGACGATTCTGCGATTTGACAGGCCGTTGATCTCAAGTTGGGCGCAGATTTCATCATGGCTGAGTTTATTACCATTGTGCACACGATATGATATATGTTTGATGAATATCGACTGTATTCGCTCGATTTGGTTGATCTGTATATTGGTGTAGGCAGACAATACAAGCGAACAGTAATCCAGGATGTGTATTACCAGCGATGAGTAGAGTCGGATTAAAGTGTGAATGTTCTTGAAATCCCCGCTACATCTAGTAATGAAACCCATGGCACAGTACGCCTGAAGGGTAATATTGTCTAGGTGCTGATGGAATGTTGGATTGTTGTCGACAATGACACCCAGGTCTTTGGTGCACATGGTTTCCCGGATAAATTGGCCATTCAGGAAATTATAAATAGGATTTCGGTCTCGTGAACGTGCAAAGCACATACATGTACACTTCTCTATGTTGAGGCTGAGCTTATTTTTGATCCACCAGCTGCTCAACCTGTCGATATCCCGTTGGAGTGAATCGGCGTCACTTGGGTTTCCGATGCATCTGTAGATTGTTAGGTCATCAGCGTAGAGGAGAAATTCTGACTCAAAGTTGTCACCAATGTCGTTGATGAAGATATTGAAAAGTATGGGACCCAAGTGAGAACACTGCGGGACTCCCGAGGAAACATCTTATCCCCTGGAAACATGGCCACCGACTCCCACCTGCTGCCGACCACAAGCCAGATTCGACTCCAACCACTTGAGTGTCATTCCACTACCCCCATATTTTTGCAGTTTGTTGACTAGAATCTCGTGGTCAACCGTATCAAATGCTTTGCTAAAGTCCATATAAATAGCATGGACACTGTCACCTCTGTTTGAAGATTTGGGTATATAGTCTGCGTATAGGAGAAGATTTGTGGCCGTGGACCTGCCACCGAAGAAACCATGCTGTCTGGTAGTTATCACATTCTTGAAGACAAATGCAAGCTGAGGCAACACGATCTTCTCGAAAAGCCTGCACATTGCAGACTGAATATATATTGGACGATAGTTAGTTGCATTGGTTCTACTTCCAACTTATCAACTGGGCATACGTAAAAGATTTTCCATGCCGAGGGAAAGTAGCCAGTTTGTAGTGAGACACTAAATATGCAGGTAATAGGATTGCACAGGCCCAATGCACAGTTTTTAAGAAATTGATTGGGTATGCCATCTGGGCCGGCACCCTTCTTCGCATCTAGTTGTGGAATTTCCCTGAAAACATCTCCAAAAGCCACGGTCAAGTTGGAGAGATCTACATTGTTTTTCTTCAGTATCAGTTTGAACAAATGGAATATTTAGACTGGGGTTTGGCACATATATATTCTAAAAGTAGGAGGCAAATAAGTTGCTTATTTCATCTTCACTGATGGCTGTTCGCCCATTTCACTCCATTGTTGATGGAATATCAATTTCGTTTTGACATTTACTTATGCTGAAGTTCCAAAATTGGTTCGCATCGAAATGGATCAGATTTTACATTCTAGATGTGTCATTTCTGTAACAGATGGCTCGCAAACTCTTAAGTGTCTTAGTTTGCCGAAATGGTCTTAGGATTGTTTTGATGTATTTTTGATAAATATGCACAATCACAGACATACTGAATTTATTCGGCTGTTCCATACTTTATATAATTGTTTTTTGTGTGCGCTTTTAAAAATATTTTTTGGATGTTCAAAGTGTTCCAAAAAACGAAGGGCGTATATCCACCTTGTCCTAAATCTACCTGTTGCTATCCTCAATGTTATCATTTCCACTCTGTTCACTCCAATTTGCTTCTTCTTGCCGAACCATACAGAGCAGCGACATATTGGATCCTTCATAATATCAGGGACTTATGTAATCCTAACCTAAAGAAGCCTGTTGTTAACCAAAATTACTTGAGAGTAGAAATAAACCTATAAATTATTGAATGGTGACCAGCTCATAAATAGATTTAGGGTTATATGAAAACTCTCTAGAACTTTCTGCGTCAGGACTTTTTTAATACAAGACTTTTTAATGAAAATTCGATTACTTAATGCAATTGCTGCGTTCAGACTTTGGAATGTTTAAAACGTGATAAGTGGTAGTAGTAGTAGTAGTAGTAGTAGTAGTAGTAGTAGTAGTAGTAGTAGTAGTAGTAGTGGTGGGGGGTCAACACCAAGCACGTAGGCCACAATGGGCTCTTTTTCCAACCCCAGCAGCCCAGCAACCATGCTCTACCCTTCCTCGGTTCCGTCGCCAAACCGCCTCGACCTCGAGGTACTTACCTGATTCGTCTGCAGAGTCCTCGATCCGAACAATTCTGCTCGAAGACTCCCAAAAGCCTCGCATTCACACAGGTAGTGGTAGGACGTTTCTTCATCGTCGCCGCATTCCTGGCAAATGGGATCTCTTTCTACGCCTACCAATGTGAGGTGTCTTCTAAGGGCGCAGTGGCCTGTTAGCACCCCAAGGATGCGGCTAAGCGTAGGTCGCCTCCTTCCGAGTAGCTAGACAGCTTTATCACTGTCCGGCCCCTCCACGAAGTCCCTCGCCTGCCTGCAGCTACCAACCGACACCCAGTGCCTCTCCATTGCTTCCTCTGTCCACCTGTCTAAGGTGACAGAGACTGTCTTCCTACTTATACCTATCGTAGGCTCTGGGCCATAGAACGGCCGCCGGGAACCGAGTCTTGCGAGATTATTCGCCACCTCATTCCCCGATACGCCACAGTGTCCCGGAACCCACACCAGTTGCACTTCTTTCGTCCTGGCTAGTTCTCTGAGGGCGTCAGCGCACTCCTGAACCAGTGTTGACCTGATTCTGACCACGCAGACTGCGCGGAGGACCGCCTTGCTACTCGAGCTGATGAACACACATTTCTCGGGACTCCTCTTCACATCCTGTCTACTGGCCACAGACAGGGTAGCATACACCTCTGTTTCGAATGCCGTGGTATATGCGCCAAGAACATAGCTCTCGCGCACCCCCCAGGGCCTCGATGAATATTTCTGCCCCGGATGATTGTTGGTCCTCCAGCCGCGATCCGTCGGTGAAACAGACCACGCTTGCGGTCTGGAATGCAACCACATTATCCCTCCACTGATCCCTACTGGGGATCCTGAGGGTGTATGGCCTAGTCAACCCAATATCGTCCTCGGCATCCCGCACGCTTATGGCGGAAATTGGAATTTCCTTTTCCACCTCCTTGGCGACTCTTGCATGCCCTATTACGGCTCCCTCTCCGCACCAGTTTCCTGAGTCTCACATTCTAAGATGCGACGCTATAGCCTCCCTTCTCATACATATGGGAAGCGGTGGCAGCATCAACAGGACCTCTAGCGCGGCTGAGGGTGTCGTCCTCATAGCGCCTGTGATACCCTGGATTGCCAGCCTTTGGAGTTTGGCCAGCTTCCTGCTAGTAGTTTGGTTCACACCAGTTCTTCAGTATCAGTTTGAGCAGATGGAATATTTAGACTGGGTGTTGACACATATATACTCTCAAAGAAGGAGACAAATAAGTTCATTATTTGATCTCCACTGATGGCTGTTCGCCCATTCCACTCCATTGTGGATGGAATATAAATTTCGTTTTGACGTTTACTTCTGCTGAAGTTCCAAAATTGGTTCGCATCGGAATTGATCAGACTTTCCCTTCTAGCTGTGTAATTTCCGTAGCAGATGGCTCCCAAACTCTTAAGTGTCTTAGTTTGCCGAAATGGTCTTAGGATTGTTTTGATGTATTTTTGATAAATATACACAATCACAGACATACTGAATTTATTTGGCTGTTCCATACTGTATATAATTATTTTTTTCTTAAGTGTGCGCTTTTGAAAATATTTTTTGGATGTTCAGAGTGTTCCAAAAAAGGAAGGGCGTATATCCACCTGGTCCTAAAGCCACCTGTTGCTATCCTCAATGTTATCATTTCCACTCTGTCCATTCCAATTTGCTTCTCCTTGCCGAACCATACAGAGCAGCGACATATTGGATCCTTCATAATATCAGGGACTTATGTATTCCTAACCTAAAGAAGTCTGTTGCTAACCAAAATTACTTGAGAGTAGAAGTAAACTTATAAATGATTGAATGATGATCAGCTCAAAAATAGATTTAGGGTTAGATGAAAACTCTCTAGAACTTTCTGCGTCAGGACCTTTTTCAATACAAGACTTTTTAATGAAAATTCGATTACTTAGTGCAATTGCTGCGTTCAGATTTTGGAATGTTTAATACGTTAAGTGGTAAACACTCGCAAAGAAAATATAGGTGTTTTATACATTTATGTAACCTAAAAAGTAAACAAGATTGTAAAGATTTTTTGCTTTTTTATGAAAATACATGTTTACATTTCCTCTTAAAGACAGTTTTAATATTAAACAAGATTCTATTATATTTACTGATTCAGACTCTGCAGTCAAGTGAGCCCAGGGAAATTGAAACTCGTTTGAGATTATTTACACAGAATAAAATATTCAACTCGAGAAACTCATGCGAACCAGTAATGTTGTTTGTCCTATAGTGTATTCTTATCTGATATACAAGCTGATTTAAGTATGCTGTGCATTAAAAGTTTTTCAACTTGGAGGTGGTTTAGAAACTTGAAATTTGGTGTGCTGTCATAATCAATCATGTCCGTTATACCTGAAATATTTTTATTCTTCCAGCTATACAGGCTCTACCAAAAGTCGGTACCGCCGTCCTATTTTAAATAGAAATCTACATTTTAGTGAATTTTCTTTAAAAAATTCACTACTAAAGAGTGAACCCTTTACCAAAATCTAGGTCTCTATCTTTTAAGACAAAGAAGTTATGGGCAGTTAAAGAAACAAATTTTGGAGTTTTCCTCAAAACGTCAAACTCGCAATTTTAAACGTCAAAATTGGCAATGTTTACACAAAGAACGTGAAACAAATACGGATTGTGAAAAGAAAATGTTGCAAGAAGAGTGTTCTACGAACCCTTAAGGTTCAGATTCAACCGTCATTGCGCTTCATTTTACTAAAATATTTGCAGAAACTTCATTTCAAATAGACCCTTTCTCTGATGCTTTGGCTGTCGATTTAGTTAAGTTTATGCTTTCGCTGTAGTGTGAAGTTTATGATTTAACGGTCTATAATTTTTAGGTAATTTTCGTAGAACAAATTCATTAACGCATTTTTGCATTTTTTATCGAAATATGATGCGTTTGTAAGAAAAAGATCTGAACGCAGTAAGTGCGTTTTTGTAGCAAATTTTCATTAAATCCTTAAAATTTCAATAACTCAATTTGCTATTAACGTAAGCTTTGTTGGTTAGAAAACCAACATATAAGTTTATTTTCGGAAAATTTTTGTATATTTTTAAACCATAAGTAATTTTGATAAAATATAGTACATTGGTTCTACTACATAGGCTATACCCGGTAATCTGATTGATGCCTGCTCGCATTTGCTATTAAAAACATTTTTATGGAAATTCACTTCCATAACACACCTGTTGTATCCAGACTTTTGAAAAATGTTTATATATTTTCAAACAATAAAGTTATTTCGATGAAATATGGTACAATGTTTCTACTATATAGGCAACCAAGTTTGATGCCTGCGTTCATCAAAGAAAGACATTTGCTATTAAAAACATTTTAAAGAAAATTCGCTATCATAACGCACTGCGTCCAGACTTTTTTATAAATGATTTCATATTCGTACTCCTCAAGCTTAAGGCGCCATCTAAGCAATTTAGAATTTGGCTCTTTAATGGAGAATAGCCATTGTAGTGGCTTATGGTCTGTTACTATTTGAAATCTTCTGCCATAAAGATAGGAACGAAAGTATTTCAGAGCCCACAAAATTGTCGATAATTCTTTCTCAATCATTGAGTAGTTTGTCTCGGAGGCATTTAAAGTTCTTGACGCATAAGCGCAAGGCAAATCAACACAAATTTTTCCTTGAGACAATACAGCACCAATAACAAAATTGATGGCGTCTATAGTCAGTACAACAGGCTTTGTGAAATCGGAATAATGAAGAATCGGTTCGTTAATTGATAATTCTTTACATGTGTTAAAACAATTTATGTAATCGGAATCCTTTATATTTATGATCGCGTTTTTCTTTAAACATTTAGTAAGGCGTTTTGTAACCTTTGCAACTTGTCACCGATAGTTTTTTCGTTAAGCTTTCTATAGTCAATGACTATACGCCATTTACGCTCACCTGAGGCATCTTGTTTTTCGGTAACCACCCAGATAGGAGAAGACCACCATTATTTATTACTCTAACTTTTTTTTTTGCTTTTGGACTTCTTGCCTATGCACTTCTGCATAACAATGTGACTTTGTGTAAACGGAGATTTCATCTGTTGTTCGAATTCGATGCTTTATTTCATTAGTAAAAGTGAGTGGTTTATTTTCATGATGTATTCTTTTACTAACTTTAAAATTTCACGTTTCTCTTCAACATTCATGCGATTAGTGCGCATTTTTCATAAATCGAACATATAATAGTCTATATTATACGTGTTTAAATTAGAACTGTGTGTCTGCTCGTATTCATTGAACATTTGTACAGATATTGCTTCATTTAATTTTAGAGTCACCGTATCTTCCGATGGGTTGAGAATAGTACACAATTTACCCATAATTACATACCTTAGTAACACATTGTGGTATTTCTAAGTTTTTTATCTTTGTATATGAAATAATCACTTCGTCTTCCTTAGTATTTTTATATCTATGTGTATTACCTTTCTTGGTTGTACTACTATACAATTCGTATAACAGCATTGTTTCCTATTTTATGACAACAAAGATTTATTTTTACATTTGGCAATATTAGCATATTAGTTTTAAAAGCTATCGAAGCGTTCAATACTTTTAATTTATCTATGCCTAGAAGGCAATCAAAATTATTATGAAAATCGAATAAGTACAATTTTAGTTATGTGCCTTTTTTGTGCAAACACTTAACAAGGCACTAACGTGCTATATTTTTCTACAGATGTTCCATGTACCGTGGACACCTCAAAAGGGTAATTAGTGCATTTTCTTTAAAAAAAATTCACTATTGAGGAGATCTCGACTTTTGAATTTTGAAAAACTTTCTTCAAATGAGTGCTATTTAGGACCTCTGGAACCCAAATTCGAGGTCGGTTTCAGACTTTATATGTTTATATATATATATATATATATATATATATATATATATATATATATATATATATATATATATATATATATATATATATATATATATATATATATATATATATATATATATATATATATGTTTATATATTTATATATTTATGTGTCACACCTATAACTAAAAAAACAATGGACCGATTTTGATAAAATTAGGTGAGTACCTTCCTTTTGCGATTGGCTTGGATAAGTTTGTTAGTCAGGAAAATCCGCCGAGGTTTTCCCGGAAAATTTCGTGTTTTCTTTCGAAAAAAATTTATATCTCCGGAATTAACAAAGTAAGTGCAACCAAATTTCATACACGCGTTTAGATTATTATAGGTAAGTTACCTACCCAAATTTAGTTTTGTAGGTTAAAGGACAAAAAAGTTACAGGCATTTAAACAAAAATAAATTTGGATTTTCCTCAAAACGTCAAAGTCGCGATTTTAAACGTCAAAATTGGTAATATTTAGGCAAAGAACCTGAACATAATATGAGCTATGGAAGGAAAATGTCTCAAGAAGACTGTTTCACAAAGCCTGAAGTCTTAGTTTCAATAGTCATTGTCCTTCATTTTACTAAAATATTCCCAGAAAATTCATTTCAAATAGACCCTTTCTCTGATATTTTGGCAGTAGTGTTGGCTATAGAGTTTATCGGTTAATGGTATATCACTTTTGGCGAATTTTCGTAAAAAATCTTTAAAGCCCAATATATCCGTTATTATGCAAGATACGGAAAAAAATTGTATACATTAATTATAGGGTGTATTCAGCTACATCATAAAAAAATATTTTTACAATTACAGGGTGGCCCATAAGTCGTTGGTGATTCAAATTTTCTTTTTTGGGGAATTTTCTTTAAAAAGTTCACTAATAGGGAGATCCGTGTTAGCCAGGAAATCGGACAAGATTTTCCCGGAAAATTTTGTGTTTTCTTTTAAAAAAAATTCATATCTCCGGAAATAACTAAGTGAGGGCAACCAAATTTGGTACGCGTATTTTTATTATAAAGAGTGAACCACGTACCAAAATTTAGGTCTCTTAGTCTAAGGACAAAAAAGTTACGGGCAGCTAAAGAAACAAATATTAGAGTTTTCCTCAAAACGTCAAACTCGCAATTTAAAACGTAAAAATTGGCAATGCTTACGCAATGAACGTGAAACAAATACGGATTGTGAAAAAAAAATGATGCAAGAAGAGTGTTCTGCGAACCCTTAAGTTTCAGATTCAACCGTCATTGTCCTTCATTTTACTAAAATATTTACAGAAAATTCATTTCAAGTAGACCCTTTCTCCGATGTTTTGGCTGCCGGTTTAGTTAAGTTGATGCTTTCGCTGTAGGTTTAGTGAAGTTTATGGTTTAACGGTTTATAATTTTTAGCTAATTTTCGTAGAAAAAATTCGTTACTGCATTTTAGCATTTTTTATCGAAATATGATGCATGTTTGTAAGAAAAAAATCTGGACGCAGTAAGTGCGTTTAGGTAGCAAATTTTCGTTAAATCCATCTAACTTCAATAACTTAATTTGCTATTAACGTAAGTTTTGTTGGTTAGGAAACCAACATTTAACTTTATTTTCGGAAAATTTTTGTATGAACCCAGCAAGGGCGTTTTTTTGCGAATTTTCATTAAATGTTTCAAATTTAAATAACTCAATTTGCTATTAACTTAAGGTTCATTGGCTAGGAGACCAGTTTTCTCGGAAACATTTAAAGTTTATTTTCGAAAAATGTTTGTACATTTTTAAATAATTATTTTGATAAAATATGGTACATTGTTCCTACTATATAGTCTATACCGGTAACCAAATGATGCCTGCTCGCATTAGAGCGATATATTTGTAATTAAAAACATTTTTATGAAAATTCACTTCCATAACGCACTTGCTGCGTCCAGAGTTTTTTAATTGACCTGTCGTAAAATGCATTTGAAATTTCTGATTTTATAAATGATCTTGTGCTCCCCGAATCAACAACGAGCACCTTTAAATTATTTTCGAGCAAGAGGACGTAAGGCAGTTCGCTAGCATTATCTGTCAAATTCGTAATTGAGAAATTTTGTTTTCCGAGGCACTGTTACCTAAAAAATCATATTCTTCTCAAAACCCGATCGAAGGCCTTGCTGTGTCAGATTCCTCTATATTGTGTAGCTCTTGTATGGCTGATTTGCCGATTATTGCGATTTTGGAACGAATTTCTTGTAGAAATACTCACTGGTGTAAGTTTAAAATAAGTCCTATTTTCATTACCCCTAAAAATATTTGGATTTTGATTTGGAAATTGGTTTCCTCTTGGGAAATTTGGTATTTTATTAAAATGTTGCCTTTGACTGAAAGGAGCTTGGAAGTTATAAGTATAATTTGTTAATTGAGGTGGCGAGTTTTGCATCATTGGTTTGTAATTAGTATTTTGATTATTTTGATATCGAAATTTTGGACTCGTATTCGGTTTTTCAGCCTTCTTAATTGCTAATTGAAAATCATTAGTTAACATATTTAAGACCGTATTTAAATCTATGGGATTTCTAGTCTTCATAAGAAGTCCAACCGGTTCTCTTAAACCACGTAATAATATGCGAAGTGCAAATTTACGAAAATAACCTAAGATATTTGCCTCGATTTTAGTACAATGTGTAGTCAAATATGCAGTTTGTAAATTAAGTAAATGCTCTAAACGGTTAAAGAAATCAAAGGACGTTTCATTGTGCGCCTCTTTGCATTCAGTCATTTCAATAATTAAACTATAACAGTCTCTTTTATCTGCGTATGTGCATAACAAAGCACTTTTTGACTTTTACACAGCACAGGAGGAGATGTTTATATCAGCTTCTCTCTTGATTTTTGACAAAATGCTAGACAGCAAATATTAATTTTGAAGGTCCCCAACATTTGCTAAATTATAAAATTTATCAACAAATTTTTCTGCGATATTTAAAAATCGCGGTAATAGTTCTGTTTCTCCACGAAAGTCGGGTAACATGGTAATAGTGCTGTTTCTCCGCTGAAGTCGGGTAACATGGTAAGATACTCGAAACTTAAAGCAGGAATTTGATTTTGGTTTACTGCCATTTTAGTTATATTTACTTGATTGGTTATCTGTGATTTATCAAAATTTATAATTATTTTACTTTGATTTTTTCCTATAGTTAATGAGCTAGAATCAGAATCCGAACTATCAGAGTTATAATGAGAATTAGGCTCTTTATAGGACATAAAGGTACTTACAGTAAAATGATCAATACTGCCATAGGTCCTGATATTCCTTCAGCACATACAGGAGTATCTTTTAAGAACCGCTTAGTTTGTTGCTTGATCCACTGAAACACTTGTTACAGTATCTCTAACACTTTACTTAGCTTCTCGAAGTGTGTTAGAAAATTCCATAGCTAATTAATCGTGAATACGAATCAAATATTATCAATATACAGGGTGTGGTGCCAAGACTTTTAGTTAGCCGTTTCTCAATAACTACTCTGATTTGAAATTTTAAAATTTACACGCATACGTTTCAGACAAATTCCAGTTCAGTGAAAATAGTTAACTTTATGTGAGACTTCCGGTTTAACCGAAAGTGACGATCAACTTGCTTAATTTAAATACAACATGGTAATTTTCATTATATTTTTGGATTCCACATTGAATTTGAGATAAATTATTACTAATATACCATATGTGAAAAATCAACCGTTTTTGAATTTTTTCGATTTTTTTGAAAATTATCGCGAAAACCAAGGTGAACGTTGCACGCTTTCTCTCTGTGGAAATACAACTAAGAAGACTCAGTTTTTGCACAGATGATTCTCAGATTGGCACCTAAACGACACGTTTGATAGTGTTTCTTTTAAATAAACAGGGTGGTAAGAATTAGCCGTGCCATTTGGTAAAATTCAAATCACAATTACTCGCTTATTTCAAACGGAACATCCTATATTTTATAAGCTATTTCGGTTCGCATACAGTTTACCTTTCAACGTGTATTAACATTTCCTATACCCAAATTCCACCGTTTCCCGAATATTTCAATTTTATTTTATTCACTTAATTCAAGTTGTCACAATAGATTTAAAGCAGGCTTTTGAACTTGATAATATGCTTGTTGACGTCTACATGTCAAGTCCCACCTCATACAAATGAGAACATTACATATGTTGGGCCTTCTCGCGTAAAAATAGAACACTTTGTATTTGCATCCAAATCGCTGCATTTCCCTTGTTTAGTTCTGTAAAATCAATGTGTTGTCAACTAACTTGCAAAACCAAAATACAACTCAACAAGGTAGGTAGTTATTTATTATAAATGAGTACAGAACTTAACTAATAGCTAGTGGAAAACTAAAACACAAAAACAAATAAAAAAATTGTGGAACTTATAACAAATGCTCAAAATTACTCCCACTGACATGGAGGCATTTTGTTATTCGTCTCATAATGTTATGGTTCGTAGCCTTTCTGATTTGTATCGAATTCAGTGAATTGAAGGTACGTAAAACTCTACCTACCATGTCTCCTTTTGTGGTGGCAGGTTCGTGGTAAACTTTATTTTTGATGTAGCTCCAGATGATTGCATCCAGAGGAGTTAAGTCAGGGAACTGTGGCGGCCATCTATGTGGGCCGTTATTGGCAACCCACCTTTCTTCAAAATGTTGGTGCAAAAAATCATGAGCTAAATGGAAACTGTGTCACGGTGCTCCGTCTTGCTGATACCAGCTTGTTCTAGCTTCTTCAAAACTTAATGTGTTGAGAGAAACTAGAATAACTTCGTGCAAAATATCATTATAACTCACACCAGTGAGATTTTCATCGTATATTTAAATACCAAAAATCTTATCGTTCTTAATTGCACAAAACACATTGAATGACCACCTGTCTTGGAAATAGTTGATCCTGGTAACATGGGGATTCTCATCTGATCAGAAGTGACTATTGTGACGATTGTGCATGCCATTTTTGGAGAACTTCGCCTCATCGCACTAAATAATTCTCTTGCAGAAATTCTCATCTTCTTGTGTTTCAATAGGAATCATTCACAGAACTCAACACGTCTAGGAAGATCGTTTGGTTGCAAACCATGTATCGGGTGGTAAGAGAAGAGTCTCCAATGATACTTTAAAAAATGCCAATACGTTCACTTCGTTTACCTCGTTATCGACTAGTGGCTTACGCTTCTGTACTTTTGGGCGAAAACTTCCATGCTGTGAACAATTTTGCAGCAACCTCTTTATCATGTCATGGCTGGGTTTCGTTTTATTCGGGTACTTTTCTGCAAATGCACGACATGTTCGGCCCACAATTCGTTGGCACTCACCATAAATAATTAAAAGCTCCAAAAAATCGTCGTTTGTGTACTGCAAATTTGTCATTTTTGCACCACGTTGACTGATATTATATCGATCTTTATGACAATAAGCTTCGCTTGACGCTATTTGGACATGTATACGTCAACAAGCCTATTATCAAGTTACAAAGCCTGCTTTAAATCTATTGTGACAATTTGAATTAAGTGAATCCAATAAAATTGAAATATTCGGGAAATTGTGGAATTTGGGTATAGGGAATGCTAATACATGTTGAAAGAGAAACCGGATGCGAATTGAAATAGCTCATAAAATATAGAATGTTCCATTTGAAATAAGCTAGTAATTGTGATTTAAATTTTACCAAATGGCACGGCTAATTCTCATCACCCTGTATATTTAAAAGAACCGCTATGAAACGTGTCGTTTAGGTGCCAATCTGAGGGTAACCTGTACATACACGGAGTCTTCTCAGTTGTATTTCCACAGAGAGATAGCGTGCAACGTTCACCTTAGTTTTCGCGATAATTTTCAAAAAAATCGAAAAATTTCGAAAACGGTTGATTTTTCACATATAATATATT